>JAABKJ010007545.1:188210248-188608795 GCA_011634705.1 Andricus grossulariae | reverse complement strand
ATTCCCAGGAAAACTTAAAATTATTTTTTATTTTGAAAAATTATTTTAAAAAGAAAATTGACAAATATTTCCAAAATTGTCGAAAATAATTTTTTATTTGGAAAAAATTAATTTTAAGAGAATATTTGAAAAGATTTTAAAATTCAAAAGATTCTCAAAATTTTTGATGGCATTTTTTAAAAAATTTCTTAGATTTTTGCAGATTTCGAACAAAAAAACTATTAGCTTTTCAAGAATTTTGAAAGGTTTGAACAGGATAAATATGTTTTCTTAAGATTCATAGGAAAATTTAAAATGAGTTTTTATTTGTTTAAAATTTATTTTAAGAGAATATTTAAGATTTTAAATAATTTCAAAATATTTCCAAAATTGATGAAAACGAATTTTTTCAAATTTTCGTGGGTTTTCGCAGATTGGAACAAAAAAATTAGAAGTTTTTTAAGAATTTGGAAAGGTTTCAAGAGATTAAAAAAATTTTCTAAAGATTCCTAGGCAAATTTTTTATGATTTTTTATTTTGATCAGTTAATTTGAGAGAGTAAGTAAAAAGGTTTTGAAACATTTTAAATGATTTGCGAAGTTGTTGAGAAACATTTGGAAGATTCTAAGGGGATTTGTTCTAAATTTTCGTTAATTTTTGCAGATCTCGAAATCAAAAATTAGAAGCTTTTTAAGAATTTTGAATGGTTTCAAGACATTAAACAAATTTTCTTAAGATTCCCAGGAAAATTAAAAATGTTTTTAAGAAATAATTGAAAAAGTTTTCCAAAATTGTCGAAAAATAATCTGGAAGGCTTTAAAGAAAATTTTTTTTATTTTGTAAGACTTTGAAAAAATTGTAGGAAGAATTTGAATTATGTTGAAAAATATTTTGAAGTTTAGAAACAATCACATTTTGGAGAATTTTAAGGATTTTGAAAGGTTTGAAAATAATTGAAGAAAAAGAAACATTTTGTAAGATCCCTGGGAAAATGTTCAATTAATTTTTATTCTGAAAAATTAACTTTAAAAGAATATTTAAAAAGATTTCCAAAATTGTCAGAAAAAAATGAAAGATTCTAAGGAAATTTAAAACGAAATTTCGTTGATTTTGCAGATTTGAAAGGTTTCAAGATAATAAACAAATTTTTCTCGACACTGTGAGATTCTCGAAATTATAAAATTATTGCCGACAATTTCAATAAAATGAAAAAAAATATTCATCAAATAAAAGACTTTATTATTATTATTATTTTTTATTTAACAATTTTTTAATCGTTTAGATTCAGGAATGTCGTAATTAGGGAATTTCTCTATGTTGACAATTTTACAATGACAGATATTTTTAAAAATCTGGAAGATTTTAAAGCAATTTTTTTTTATTTTTAAATATTATTTGAAGGAATAATTCGAGTCTGTTTGAAAGGTATTTGAGAATTTTTGAAGGGATTTTTTATTTTATTTTTTTGTTTAAGAAATATTTTTAAACTTTTGAAAGATGTCCGAAAATTTATAAAATATTTTTTAATTTCTTGCAAACTTCTAAGTCCTAAATATCTTTCAAACCGAATCGAGTTTTTCATAAAATTTGCTAAAATCCTGTAAAATAATAATTTGAATAATTGAATAATATTAAATAATAAAAATAATTTGAAGATTTCAACAAATTAAAAACAATATGTAGGTTTTTGAAGATTTGGAAATACTTTGAAAGATTTCCAAAAATGTATACAATATTTTTAAATTCCTTGTAAACTTCTAAGTTCTAAATATCTTTTAAACCGATTTGAATTTTTATAAAATTTGGTAAAATCCTCTACAATATACCAATTTTCTTTAAAAATTTCTAGATTCTTCTTCGACACATCTGAAATCTTCAAAAATCTTTTTGAATTTTCAAGAATAAATAGTTATTCGAAATTTTTGTTCTGCGATAAAAATTATTTTTTCCCTCAAATGGAAAAACTTACGCACGCAATTGATGATGCTGATATTATATAATTTTACAAATCTTTAAAACTATTTTTAAAATTGAAAATATAGTAATCACGTATAAAATAATCTTCAGATTTCATATCTAAAAAAGAAATTGTAAATTTATATCATTAGATATTGAGAAAGTCGATTTATCACGTTTTGTTCGTTTACTCCTGAATTATCCGTTTGAATACTATAATTTCTGGGTTTTATGTCGGCAGTTGCAGTGGATATCAAAAAAAGAAGAAAAATTTTTAATTAAGGACCACTCTAAAAACTCGAAAAATACCTACGTATACTCGCTTCGTTGTGATGCTGAACGTATTTTAAAAAGCGCAGATTGTGTAAACAGCGATTCTCGGTATGAGTATTTGTGTAATAACTGTATATTTTTAATAAGGTAAATTATGTATCTAAAAAGCTTTACATTTATTCGAGTATTAGATTTTATAAATTATAATTTGCGAGTCGTTCGACCCAGAAAATTGGTTTAAGTTTGTTTTGCAGTCCCTTCTTTACTGCAAAACATATTTTGTTTATAGTGAAATGCTCACGTACTTTTCAAAGAAATTTACTGTTCTTTTCAAAGAAATTTCCTGTTATTTTCAAAGAATTTTCCTGTTCTTTTCAAGTCATTGATTTCAGGATTGCAGGCATAGGAGAACAACTTTTTTCCCCCGAAAAATTCCATCGTTATGTGTTCTTCAGTGCTCTCAGAGAGTTTGTAACTCATCAAGTATACTGAATTAAGTACCTTTCAGGAAATTCATGTACAGTACTATCTAGTCTAAATAAAAGAAAATTTTATGAAAAACATTTTGGTTCTTATTTTTATTTTAGATCTCTAAAGTATTCACAGCGCTGCCACACAGTCACTTGACTCACTTTTAGTTACGTTTTAAAGAAAAAGTCACTATAGTCACTTTTTTAGGAAAGGGGGGAGGAAAATTTGAAGATCTTACGTGAGAAAAATGTTTACTAAAAAAAATAATAAATCTAAAGATATTATAACTTAGAGAAAAGTCTTAATAAACTAAAAAAGATGGAATTTCAACAAAAAATGGAATAGCTATATTTTCAGTTAAGAAAATTAAGCTTCAACGAATAAAAATAAATTTAAAACTCAGAAGATTGATTTTTAACTAAAATTATGGATTTTCAACAGAGATTCATTTTCTTCAAAAAAAAAAAAACTAAATTTAAAAAAAATACATGAATTTACAACTTAATAGTTCAATTATTTTACCAAAAATGGAATAATTCAATTTTTCAGTTAATCTAATTAACTAAAAAACAAATTGTTAAAAAAAAAAAAATTAAAAAAAAACGAAAGCATTTTCCAAGAAGATAAGTTTTCTTTCAATAAAAATGAATTTTTAATAAAATACATGAATTAGCAGCTGAAAAAGGTAAATTTTCAACTAAAAATAGAATATTTGAATTTTCTAATAAAAAATGATTGAATTCAATTATTGAATCAAACCAGAAGACGAATTTTCAACCAAGGAGTTGCATTTTTAACCAAACAAGAATCTTCCTTCGACAAAAAATAATCAACAAAATTTTTGAAATTTTAAGCTAAAAGGACGAATTTTCAACAAAACAGTAGAATTTTCAGCAAAAACGTTAATTTTCAACCCAAATTATTAGTTTTCTACCAAAAAAGTTGAATTTTTCAAAAAAATTATTAAATTTTCAACTAAAGAATTAATTTGCACCCACATAGAGGAATTTTTAACCAAAAAGAAAAATTTTCTACCAAAAAAGACGAGTTTTCAACAAAATATATTAATTTTCATCCAAATAGTTGAATTTTCATGTAAAAAAGATACATTTTTAACCAAAGATAGAATATTCAAATTTCAAGTTAAAAAAATTAATTTTCAATAAACTAAAACGATTTTTCAATAAAATTGTTCAATTTTCAAACAAAGAAATTAATTTTTATGAAAATAGATAAATTTTCAACCAAAAAGAAGACTTTTCTATCAAAGATAAATTTTTAACCAAAGATAAAATATTTAAATTTCAAGTTAAAAAAATTAATTTTCAATAAAGTAAAACGATTTTTCAATAAAATTGTCCAATTTTCAAACAAAGAAAATAATTTTTTTGAAAATAGATAAATTTTCAACCAAAAAGAAGACTTTTCTATCAAAGATACATTTTTAACCAAAGATAAAATATTTAAATTTCATGTTAAAAAAATTAATTTTCAATAAACTAAAACGATTTTTCAATAAAATTGTTCAATTTTCAACCAAAGAATTTAATTTTTATCAAAATAGATGAATTTTCTACCAAAAATGACGAACTTTCAACAAAGTATATGAATTTTCACCTAAAAAAGATAAATTTTTAACCAAAGATAGAATATTTCAATTTCGATTTGAAAAAATTAATTTTCAACAAACTAAAACGATTTTTTAACAAAATTTTTCAATTTATAACCAAAGAAATTAATTTTGATCAAATTAGATGAATTTTCTACCAAAAATGATGAATTTTCAACAAAGTATATGAATTTTCATCCAAATAGTTGAATTTTCACTTAAAAAAGATACATTTTTAACCAAAGATAGAATATTTAAATTTCAAGTTGAAAAAATTAACTTTCCACAAACTAAAACGATTTTTTAATAAAAATTTTCAATGTTCAACCAAAGAAATTAATTTTTATCGAAATAGATAAATTTTCAACCAAAAAGAAGACTTTTCTACCAAGAAAATCAGTTGTCTACCAAGATTTAAATTTTAAGTTAAAAAAATTAATTTTCAATACCCTAAAACGATTTTTCAATTAAATTGTTCAATTTTTAAACAAAGAAATTAATTTTGGTCAAAGTAGATAAATTTTTTACCAAAAATGACGAATTTTCAACAAAGTATATAAATTTTCATCCAAATAATTGAATTTTCACATAAGAAAGTTACATTTTTAACCAAAGATAGAAGATTTCAATTTCAGTTTGAAAAAATTAATTTTCAACAAACTAAAACGATTTTTTAATAAAATTCTTCAATTTTCAACCAAAGAAATTAATTTTGATCAAAGTATTTAAATTTTCTACCAAAAATGACGAATTTTTAACAAAGTATACGAATTTTCATCTGAAAAAGATAAATTTTCAACCATAGATGGTATAGTTAAATTTTAAGTTAAAATATTAATTTTCAGCAAACTAAAACGATTTTCCAATAAAATAGTTTGGTTTTCAACCACAGATATTAACTTTTAACGTAAATGATGAATCTTCAACCCAACAAATTAATTTTTTACCAAATAGTTAAATTTTCAACTAAAAAGGATAAATTTTCGTCCAAAAATAGAATAATTCAATTTTCAGTAAAACAAATTAATGTTCAAAACAAAAAAATTAATTTCCAACAAAATAGTTCAATTTTCAACTCAAGAAATTAATTTTCAACAAAATAGTTGAGTTTTGAACTAAAAAGGAGTAAATTTCTGCGAAAACAGATTAATGAAAAAAAAGATGAATTTGCAATAAAAAAGTTGAATTTTCAAGCATGCAAGTTTTTTCAATCAAAAAAGAAAAATTTTACGAAATCTCACATTAGGGGAAGGCTCGTTGAAAATTTCAGAAAAACACCCCACGTAATTTGAAGATAACCCCTAACCCGAAAAACATTCAATTAAAACAAGGAGTAATGTTTCTAAATTTGTTAACTCAGACAAACATTTCTTTTTAAATAAAGAAACCGTTCCTTTAACATAATTTTTTCTTACAATCAAAAATAACTTAAAAATTTAGAAAATCATTTTAAATCAAAGAAAAATTTGGATTGGCACAAAAACCCATTTCTTTAAGCCCAAGAAATTTCATTGAATCAAAAGGGATCTCTTTGAATCAAAAGAAATATCTGTGAATCAAAGAGAGAGAGCCAATTAATATTTTTCTTTGATTGAGAAAAATTTTCTTTAAATCAAAATTTATTTTTTCCAAGTGCATGGCTACTTGTAAATTTTCCTTGGAAAATTCCCTGAATATCGTTTTTTTCTTAAATCTTATTCTCTCACGTTCAGAATCATCAATTCTTGCACCATTAGTCAACAATTAGTGAATTAGTCAGCGATTAGTCCACTTAAATTAGGCTATTCTTCCCTTTGCGCTACAACGAGAGTAATTTTTAGTATCTGTATTTAAGAGCATTAGACTTTTTTTCCTCCTCATATTTCTTAGAAAACTGATAAAACTGATGAAAGAAAATGATCGTAGGTGCTATATGTCAAGTGCGAATTTGATCCAGGCGATGAAGGATGCTTTGGTTGATATTGAGGAAGAACTTGATAGTTTGTACAGTGCCTATATTTATTAGATATTGCATCTAATTCAAGTTACATCACTCACAGATAAATAGTAGAGTCGTTAGACATTAGAATCATATCAGCCAGTGCATCTCGCCTTCAACTTCGCAGTACTTAACCATTACAGAAGCATAAACGATTATTGCTGTCGCCATAGTCGCGGATTGCGGAAGTGATTCTGAACATTAATATTCTATTTTTAGGAATGATTCCAACCAAATTGAGGTGTTTCAAATCATCCTCACAAATGATCCTTTTACAAATCTTTTGATATATTTTCAAATGTTTTGCAACATACTTTGAATTTTGATATAAAGGGGAGTTATATAAAGGGGAGTACATTAAGAAACAAAAAACTAAACAAAAAAGAGAATTCTAGAGAGTTCCCAATTGTTTTTCTAGTGTCACTCTCAGGCAAAAAAAATTATTTGGATATGGTTGAGGAAGTGATTCTGAACATTCATATTCTATTTTTAAGAATGTTTCTAACCAAATTAAGGTGCTTTAAATCATCTTTACAAATTATCCTTTTACAAATTTTTGTATGGCTTTTCAAATATCTTGCAACATGCTTTGAATGTTGGTATAAAGGGGAGGGACCACATACACTGAGAAAGAACACTAAAAAACAAAAAATGAATTCTTGCGGATATCCAATTCTTTTTCAAGTGTCATTTCCAGTCAACAAAAAATTATATGGATATGGTTGAGGAAGTGATTCTGAACATTAATATTCTATTTTTAAGAATGATTCCAAACAAATTAAAGTGTTTCAAAGCATCCTTGCAAATGATCCTTTTACAAATCTGTCTATAGCTTTTAAAATGTTTTACAACATACTTTCAATTTTGGTATAAAGAGGAGGGACCACATATACTGAGAACAAAATTCACTAGAAAACAAAGAATTTTAGAGGGTTTCCTATTTTTTTTCTAGTGCCACTTCCAGTCGACAAAAAATTATTTGCATATAGTTGAAGAAGTGATTCTGAACATTAATATTTTATTTTTAAGAATGATTCCAACCAAATTAAGGTGCTTTTATCATCCTTACAAATGATCCCTTTACAAATCTTTTCATAGCTTTTTAAGTGTATTGCAGCATGCTTTTAAGTTTGGTATAAAGTGGACGGACCACGTACACTAACAAAAAAAAAACAGTAAAAAAAAAGAATTCTAGAAGGTTTCCAATTCTTTTTCTAGTGTCACTTTCAGACAACAAGAATTATTTGGATATGGTTGAGGAAGTGATTCTGAACATTAATATTTCAGATTTAGGAATGATTCCAACCAAATCAGGGTGCTTCAAATCATCCTTTTACAAATCTTTTTATAGCTTCTAAAGTGTCTTGGGGCAAAATACTTTAAATTTTGCTATAAAGGGGAGGAATCACGTGCACTGAAAAAAAAACACTTTAAAAAAATTGAATTCTAGAGGTTTTTCAATTCTTTCTCTAGTGTAACTTTCAGATAACAGAAAATTATTTGGATATGGTTGAGGAAGTGATTCTGAACATTCATATTCTATTCTTAAGAATGTTCCTAACCAAATTAAGGTGTTTCAAAGCATCGTTACAAATGATCCTTTTACAAATCTTTTTATAGTTTAAAAAATGTTTTACAACATGCTTTCAATTTTGGTATAAAGAGGAGGGACCACATACACTAAGAAAATAATGCATTAAAAAACAAAAAATAATTCTAGAGGGTTTCCTATTTTTAAGAATGATTCCAACCAAATGAAGGTGCTTTTATCATCCTTACAAATGATCCCTTTAAAAATCTTTTTATAGCTTTTCAAATGTTTTACAACATGCTTTCAATTTTGGTATAAAGAGGACGGACCACGTATTTTGACAACAAAAAAAAATACTAAAAAAAAGTTCTATAGGTTTCCCAATTCTTCTTCTAGTGTCACTTTCAGACAACAAAAAAGTATTTTTATATGGTTGAGGAAGTGATTCTAAACATTAATATTTTATATTTTTGGAATGATTCCAACCAAATTAAGGTGCTTTAAATCATCATTTTCAATTATCCTTTCATAAATCTTTTTATAGCTTTTCAAATGTCTTGCTGCAACACACTTTTAATTTTGGTATAAAGGGAAGGGACCACATACAATGAGAAGAAACACTAAAAACCAAAAAATGAATTCTAGAGGGTTTCTTATTCTTTTTCTAGTGTCACTTTCGGACAACAAATAATTATTTGGATATGGTTGAGGAAGTGATTCTGAACATTAATATTCTATTTTTAAGAATGGTTCCAACCAAATTAGGGTGCTTCAAATCATCCTTTTACAAATCTTTTTGTAGTTTCTAAAATATCTTCCGGAAACATGCTTTGAATCTTGGTATAAAGTGGAGGGACCACGTACACTAACAAAAAAAAAACTAAAAAACAAAGAGAATTCTAGAGGGTTTCCAATTCTTTTTCTAGTGTCACTTTCAGACAACAAAAATTATTTGGATATGGTTGAGGAAGTGTTTCTAAACATTAATATTCTATGTTTAGAAATGATTCCAAACAAATTAAGGTGTTTCAAATCATCCTCACAAATAATCCTTTTACAAATCTTTTTATAGCTTTTCAAATGTTTTGCAACGTACTTTAAATTTTGGTATAAAGGGAAGGGACACTAACAAAAAAAAAAACATTACAAAAGAAGGATTCTAGAGGGTTTCTAATTATTTTTCTAGTGTCACTTTCAGATAACAAAAAATTATTTGGATATGGTTGAGGAAGTGATTCTAAACATTAATGTTTTATTTTTAGGAATAATTTCAACCAAATGAAGGTGCTTTAAACCATTCTTCTAAATTATCATTTTACAAATCTTTTCATTCCTTTTAATATGTCTTATTGCAACATACTTTGATTTTTGGTATAAAGGGGAGGGACCATGTATACCAACAAAAAAAACACTAAAAAAAATAATTCTAGAGGGGTTTCAATTCTTTTTCTGGTGTCACTTCCAGTCAACAAAAATTATTTGGATATGTTTGAGGAAGTGTTTCTGAACATTAATATTCTATTTTTAGGAACGATTCCAACCTAATTAAGGTGCTTCAAACCATCCTTACAAATTATCCTTTTACAAATCTTTTTAGAGATTTTCAAATGTCTTGGAACATACTTTGAATTTGGGTACAAAATGGGAGGGACCACGAAAACTAAGACAAAAAACAACAATAATACACTAAAAAGAATTCTAGATGGTTTACTATTCTTTTTCTAGTGTCACTTTCAGACAAAAAATTATTTGGATGTGGTTGAAGAAGTGATTCTGAACATTAATATTTTATTTTTAGGAATGATTCCAACCAAATTAAGGTGCTTCAAATCATCCTTTTGAATGATCCTTTTACAAATCTTCTTATAGATTCTAAAATGTTTTGCTGCAACACACTTTGATTTTTGATATAAAGAGGAGGGGCCACGTACGCTGAGACAAAAAAAAACAATAAAAAACTATAAAGAATTCTAGAGGGTTTCCTATTCTTTTTCCAGTGTCACTTTTAGCCAACAAAAAATTATTTGGATATGGTTGAGGAAGTGATTCTGAACATTAATATTTTATTATTAGGAATGATTCCAACCAAATCGTGCTTTAAATCATTTTTCGAAATTATCATTTTACAAATCTTTTCATTCCTTTTAAAATGTCTTACTGCAACATACTTTGATTTTTGGTATAAAGGGAAGGGACCATGTACACCAACAATAAAAAACACACAAAAAAAGGAATTCTAGAGGGTTTCTTATTCTTTTTCTAGTGTAATTTTCAGTTAACAAAAAATTATTTGCATATGATTGAGGAAGTGATTCTGAACATTGATATTCCATTTTTAAGAATAATTTGAATTAAATTAGGTGCTTTTGAATAATCTTTTTATAAGTCTTTCTCTCTTTAGCTTTTAGAATATTTTGCCGCAGCACACTTTAAATTTTGCAATAAAGAGGAGGGATCACGTACACTGAAAAAATGGATAATACCGTTCATGAACTTGGATTTTAAAATTTGGTAAATCAATCTATAGAATATAGATTAATAAATAAATTAATAAATCTAGATTACATAACATCTAGATATTAAGTTTTATAATTCAGGATTTAAAAAATTAACATCCAGATTGTATGGCTTAGTATCAGTAGATTGTTGTCCTAAATTTTAAGATCCAAGATCATAAACTGTATGTTTCATTTTTCTCATTATATATTTTAGGTTTTTGAAATATAAACTCTGGAGGGTTTCTAATTCTTTTTTTAGCATCATTTTCATTCAACAAAAAATTATTTGGATATGATTGAGGAAGCGATTCTGAACATTCATATTTTTTTAGGAATCATTTCAACAGATTAAGGTGCTTTAAATGAACCTTTAAAATTATTCATGTAATTGCCAATTATTTTTCTAGTTTAATTTTCAAGCAACAACAAATTATTTTGATATGATTGCGAAGAAGGGATTCTGAACATTAATGTTTTTTTTGGAATGATTCATAATTTTAAAAATTAACATCCAGGTTGTACGGCTTAGTGTATATTGACGGTTGTCCTAAATTTTAAAACCCATGATTTTAAACGATATAATCCATTTTTCTTTTTTTTTCTGGTGATTAAAGTATGAACTCTACAGGGTTGCCCATTCTTTTCCTAATGTAATTTTCAGTCAAAAAAATTAGATTTTTTTCGATAATTGTTTTTTCTTCAGTTAATAAATAAGAATATCATAATCTCAATTCGGTAATCTTTTATATGCTTTTTGCAACATTTTAAACAATATATTGCATAGATTTTACGATATTACTATTTGTTCACAAAATAACAATAAAATATGGTAAATAAAACCATGTTTTTTCATGCATGTTGTAATTTTGTAATAAAGATATTATTCTAGAAAAAAATTGGCAGCCCTCTGGTATTCATATTTCAATCGTCTAAAATCTCAGTAGTACCGCCTCTCAACACATTTCCGTAAAAATAACTCTAAAAATATATATTTATTTTTTAGCGAAAATTTTAAACGAAGCGTACACATATCGAAAAAATCTGGTTATTCGTACCAAAATTTCCGTGCAAATAACCTTTTCTCCTGGAATTCGTACCGAAAAAAATCCAGCTATTCTTACCGAAATTTCAAAATGATATAAAACAATTATAATTGACATATTCAAAAATTAATTCTTATTTCTTTGAAAATCATTGAAATAAAACCGATATCTGTTAAAAATAAGGCAAGCCTGATTTAATTCTTCCAGGTAGATGTCAGTTTTATTTTTTTTAAAGTCTTGTTAATATTATTAACGATTGATGTATTAAGTTTTTGAATTTCATAAATTATGCAATTTTCAAATTGACATGCTATTAAGTACAATTTTGTTAACAATAAGATTACATGTTTTTAATTTTCAATTGCAAAGACTTGTTGTAATTTTTTAATGACTTGGATAAGTATAGGTATACATTAAAAATAAAACTAACTTTACAGTGTGAAGGATTCAAGTTGAATCTATTTTTTGAAGAATTTTTGTTTCTCGATGCCTAAATTAAAAATGTTAATTTTAAAAGTTTTCAAATTTGAAATCATTTAGTTTTGAATATGTGTAAAATATTTGAGTTTCTAATTGTTCTGGATTAGGTTGGTAATTTTGATTCAATTTTAACGTTTTATTTTAAAAGGTATCTAATTTGACACTTTTTACTTTCAAACAAATTGTTTTTGAAAGTGAACTTGAATATTTTCAGTTTCTTAATTTATAATTTTTTAATTACTTCTTATCATAGACAAATTGAAAAATTGTCCATTTCGACGCCTTTTTATTTTGCACTTTGCAATTTTGAAGGTATCTGATTCGATTTTTTTAATAGTACAATTCACATTGAAAGCCTTCAGTTTGATTTTTTCGAAATCCGCAGGGAAATTTACAAAATTGTTTAAAATTAACAAAATTTCAAAAAATTATATTTTTGCTTTCTGTCTCTTTAAATACGTGCAATATATCGTTTTTCACGATTTTTTAGCGCTCTTTTGTTAATTTTAAACATTTTGTTAATTTTCCTGCCGATTTCAAAATAATGTGAGATCCGTCATCAGATTCAAAAGAAAAAATTATATATCTTAATTAGTTGTAAAATACCACATTAAAGAAAATGTGCAACAATTTTTTTTTTAATTTCTAATACTTTTTTGGCAACTAGTCTAAACAGTTTTCTAATGCCAAGAGGAACCTTTACAATTTGAAATTGTACAGTACAATTTAAATTTTTTCCCCCTTAAAAATTACCCAATTTTATTTTCAGTTTTACAGACTTCAAAATCAATAATTAAAAAAAAAAGATTCCAAGAAATCAGGTTGATATCAAAGTTCATTTTTGCTCCACCTCAATTTGCATTGCTTTTATTAATCTTCAACTCACGTTTTTTCTCTTACTATTTTCAAGGTGATGTTAAATTGAGTGCAAAGATTGCAATTTACTTTTTTCATTCTATCACCATCTTAGGAAGTTATGCTTCAAGAGAATAATGTTGAAAAAATGGAAAAAATGAATTGATCTGCATGAAATTTACTATATAAGGCTTATTTGGGCAGCTGATTTTAAGTTCAAAATCCAAATTAAAAAAAAATGGCGGTTCAAAAATGGTGCCCAAAAACTCGAAAAAATTATTCGGTCAGAATGAAATTTACTGTACGGGGATTTTTCGAGCAGTTTAAGTATTTTGGGGGATTTTTTAAAATTCTAAGGAATTTTTAAGAGTTTTAAAAAATTTCATGGGATTTTAAAGAATTTAAAATATTTTAGGATATTTTTAAAAAATTCAAGGAATTGTGAAGAACTTCAAAAAATATAAAGGTATTTCAAAAGATTTTAAAGAAATTGAAATATCTTAGGGTATGTTAAAAAGATTTTAATAATTTGATGTATTTCTAAATGTTTTAAAATATTTTAGGGTATTTTTAAAAAATCCAAGGAATTTTTAGGAGCTTTAAAAGGTTTCATGGGATTTCAAAGAATTTGAAATATTTTTGGGTACTTTTAAAAATTCCAAGGAATTTTCAAGTGCTTTGAAAAATTTCAAAGTATTTCAAAAGGTTTTTTGAGGATTATGAAGATTTTAGGGTATTTTAAAAATTCGAAGGAATTTTCAAGAACTTTAAAAAATATAAAGGTGTTTCATAGGATTTTAAAGAATTTGAAATATCTTTGGGTATTTTTGACAGATTTCAATAATTTGAAGTGTTTCTAAAGGTTTTAAAATATTTTAGGGTATTTTTAAAAAATCCAAGGAATTTTCAGGAGATTTGAAAAATTTAATGGGATTTCAAAGAATTTGAAATATTTTTGTGTATTTGTAAAAATTCCAAGGAATTTTCAAGTGCTTTAAAAAGTTTCAAAGTATTTCAAAATATTTTTAAGGATTATGAAGATTTTAGGGTATTTTTAAAAATTCGAAGGAATTTTCCAGAATTTAAAAAATATAAAGGTGTTTCAAAAGATTGTAAAGAATTTGAAATATATTAGGGTTTTCTTAAAAGATTTCAATAATTTGATGTATTTCTAAAGGATTTAAAATATTGTAGGGTATTTTAAAAAATCAAGGAATTTTTAGTAGCTTTAAAAAGTTTCATGGGATTTCAAAGAATTTGAAATATTTTTGGGTACTTTTAAAAATTCCAAGGAATTTTCAAGTTCTTTAATAAATTTCAAAGTATTTCAAAGGATTTGAAATATCTTAGGGTATTTATAAAAATTCCAAGGAATATTCAAGAGCTTTAAAAAATTCCAAGGTATTTCTAGGGATTTAAAAAGATTTGAAATAGCTTTGGGTATTTTTAATAATTCCATGGAATTTTTAGGAGCTTTAAAAAGTTTTATGGGATTTTAGAAAATTTAAGGAATTTCCCAGAGCTTGACAAATTTCAAGCTATTTCAAAAAATTTTAAAGGATTTAAAATATCTTAGGGTATTTTTAATATATTTTAATACATAATTTGAAGTGTCTCCAAATGATTAAAAATATTTTAGAGTATTTAAAAAAAATCAAAGGAATTTTCAGGAGCTTTAAAAAGTTTCATGGGATTTCAAAGAATTTCAAATACTTTAGGGTATTTTTAAAAATTCCAAGGAATTCCCAAGCGCTTTAAAAATTATAAAGGTTTTTCCAAAGATTTTAAAGAATTTGAAATGTCTCAGGGTATTTTTCAAAATTCCTAGGCATTTTTAAGAGCTTTAAAAATATTCATGGGCTTTTACAAAAATTTGAGATATTTTAGTGTATTTTTAAAAAATCCAAGGAACTTTCAAGAGCTTTAAACAATTTCAAGGGATTTCAGAAGATTTAAAAGGATTTGAAGTATTTTAGGATATTTTTTAAAATTCCAAGAAATATTCAAGAGCTTTAAAAAATTTCAAGGTATTTCTAGAGATTTTAAAAGATTTGAAATATCTTAGGGTATTTTTAAAAATTCCATGGAATTTTTAGGAGCTTTAAAAAGTTTTATGGGATTTTAAAAAATTTGAGATATTTTAAGGTATTTAAAAAAAATCCAAGGAATTTCCAAGAGTTTTAAACAATTTCAAGGGATTTCAAAAGATTTTAAAGGATTTGAAGTATTTTGGGGTATTTTTAAAAATTCCAAGGAATTTCCAAAGCTTCAAAAATTATAGAGGTGTTTCAAAAGATTTTAAAGAATTTGAAATATCTTAGGATATTAGTAATAGATTTCAATAATTTGAGGTGTTTCCAAAGGATTTAAAATATTTTAGGGTATTTTTAAAAATTCCAAGAAATATTCAAGAGCTTTAAAAAATTTCAAGGGATTTCAAAAGATTTTTAAGGATTAAAAAGATTTGAGTCTCTTTTTTAAAATTCCAAGGAATTTTTAAGAGCTTCAAAAAAATTCATTGAATTTTATAAAAATTCGAGATATTTTTGGGTATTTTAAAAAATGTCAAGGAATTTTCCAGAGCTAATAAAATTTCATGGGATTTCAAAAGATTTTTAAGGGTCTGAAATATCTTATGGTATTTTGAATAGATTTCAATAATTTGAAGTGTTTCCAAAGGATTAAAAATATTCTAGAGTATTTTTTAAATTTCCATGGAATTTTCAAGAGCTTTTAAAAGTTTCAAGGTGTTTCAAAAGATTCCAAAGGATTGCAAATATTTTGGGGAATTTTTAATGATTCTTAGTAATTTTTCATTGATTTTCATAATTTGAATGTATTTCAATGGATTTGGAATTGTTTAGGGCATTTAAAAATATCCCTAAGTTATTTCATATTATTTTGTAACAATTATAATTGTTAATGTTTTATAAAAATTATGACTAGAAATCATTCTCACAATAATTTAAAGCATTTTTAGCAAAGAAAAAATATTTTTCAACAAAAGACAATATTTGGCTATTTGTTAATTTAATTTGTTTATAATAATTGAAACATACAATAATCAAACTATTTGCATTCTGGGAGTATCCTCACATTGATTGAAGATGATTTTCATTATATGCAATCCGTTGTTGAGGGGCAAATAATTATTTTGTAAAAAATCTCGATTTTTTCATACTTCGAGTAAACATATAATAAATAAACAAATGAAAATGCAAAAATCTCCGGCCAAGATGCTCTTCGAAATTAAGCGCATTTTAATTTTTTTTAAATAATTGTAAATCGCTAAATATTTTATTTTTCCCTTTTATAGGTTTTAATTTTGCAATTTAAATTTAATTGGCTGAATTTTGGAAAATATTAATATTATATAATATAAGTTATTAATTTTTTTAACGATTTAAATTTACTTAAAATAATCGAAATTTTTTAGCGTTTTTTTTTAAATAATTAGTTCATTTTTTGAGTTTAGAAAAAAAAATTTCATCAGCTCTAATGTTAAATTATAATTTTGTTATGTAATAACAATTCAAAATTCTAGAATTTCAGAAGCTTTGTCTTTGAAAGATTCAATTTAGTTTAAAATTTTTAATTGTCTAATTTTAACTGATCTGAATTTAAAAGGATTCAAATTCAAACGTTTTTAATTTTTTAATTTTGAACGCTTTAAATTATAAATAATACAATTTAAATTCCTCTGAATTTTAAATGATCTATTTTCCAAAATTCGAATCTTAAAATATTAAATTTTCAACGTTTTGACATTGTATTATTTTCGAAATTGTAATCCGAAATAATACAATTTCGTGATTCTTCAATTTTAAAAAATATGTTTAATTTTTAGCGCTTCGACTTAGAAATTATGCAATATTATTCAATTCCTTTTTCTAATTAAATTTTTCAAAATCGTTATATATATATTTTTACTTTATTTCAGACGTTTTCAGTTAGAAATTATGAACTATTTTTAAAACATAATATTGAAAAATTGGTTTAATAAAGATATTTAAATTGTTTATATGATTTAAAAGTCGACAGATTTTATGCAAAAAAGTTTGCTAATGCTTATCGAGTATATTTTTGTTATATAATTTTGCAACCTCAAATTGGATGGTTCAATGCAACAAATTTTATTATGTTCAACTAGAGAGATACATTTTTAACTGCCATGTTAGAATATTCAATTGGAATAATTACATATTCAGTTTGAAAAAAAATAATTAATTTTCTGTTGAAGAAAAAACGAATTTTCAACAAAATAGCTCATTTTTCAACCAAAGAGATAAATTTTTATCCGAAGTTTACCAATACGCTGGTTCAAAAAAGGCTTTTTTTGAAGACAAAAGAGTTTTTAATTCTGTTTAAAATTTAGGTTAAATAATAATTTTTGTCGCTCAGGAAAACTGAATCTGATGATTGTAAGTGCCACCTCAAAAGTGATAAATTTGAAACATGAAAAAAGACTTTATTTTCTACCAAAGATTTTATACAATAATAATAATTTTAATATTTTAATTTCTGAGGACGCTGTTATTCTACCTGATTTCATTATGAGTATAATTATATAAAATTAGAATATAAATGGTGAAAAAATTATCGTTTCTCAATCAAAACCCAAAAAACCAGCAGAAAGTATTTAAAAAATTATTTACTTATGTTTCCATAGCAATTCATTGCTACTCATTGAATTAGTAAGTCGGCACTACTAAGCAGATTAGTAGAATACCCTCACACCAACATTTGGCCCGCATATTCACCTCATATTTAAAGTCGGAGACGCCCATTCCGCAGTGGCTGGTGTTAGGATGCACTATACTCCTACCGAAAAAAGCGACTTGTCCAGCCCAGAGAATTACAGGCCAATAACTTATTTGAACACACTGTCTAAGATCTTTACAGCTGTCCTAAACAACAGGATTGCTCGACGAATTGAGCCTGTGTTGCGTGAGATGTACGAACAACGTGGCTCAAAAAAAGGTGTAGCAGGCTATCGAGAGAACCTGCTGATGCGACAGAACACAGTAAAAAATTTCGGGAATTCTCCCTACTTTTTAGTGAGGAAAAATACACATTTTCGTTGGGGAAAATAATTTTCGCCAAGTTTTGAGGTCATTTTCCGAAAATTTCTTACGATTCACTGAAAAAATGGGGGAAACTGTCTGTAACGTAGGAAATTAGATAATACCTACTATTTTTCAGGGAATTTCCCGGAACTCATGGTAATTAATGCAAAATTTTGGGAATATTTCCTACAATTTGGGGAATTGAATTATTTCTACTAAATCCTATTGAATCGCTCCAAGAATAATGTTTGAGTTTCCACGTAGATTAGGTAAATTTTCTCAAAATTCCTCAAGTATTACCGTATGTTCAGAAAGATATTTTGCCCTAAAATATTTGATGAACTAGCACAATATTTTGAATAATTTCACAAATTTTTTTGCAGAAAAGATTTATTAATGTTATAGTCATCTCAAAGATTTATTTCCGTCGTTTTCATAGAATATTATAAAATTGTAGATTTTCTGACAGTTCGGCATAGAAAGCTTCAAACTTTCATAAATTTCTTTCGATTTCTAATGAATAATTATTGAGTTGATGATTTTGTATGAAAAATAAATTTTTTCTAAAAGTAATGATCAAACTCTACACAAAAACGTAATCTTGATTTTTATAGTACTTTTTGGAGAATTACGAATGTCTAGAAACAATTATGAATAATTATATCTTTGTATGGAATTTAACGAAAATCTACATCTGGAAAATATACATAAAGACGTAAGCGAAAGGTGCCCGCAGGGAGACAGAAAACTCTAAATTCGTATAGAAGCTCGTTTTTAAATTAACCTGAAAGGTTTGAAATAAAAAAATGAACTATTTAACAGAGCAGTCTACGCGAAGCAAAGCATACTTACCTGGCGCAGAGGCAACCATGATCAACAACATGATGAACGGCAAGGCGGTTGCTTCAGGTCGAGGCTCTTCCATTGCTACGTTCGAGCTCACTGTTGCTTGTTTATTTGCAATGCGCAAATTTTGGGGAATTTTTCCCTCATAAATTTCGGGAAATTTCCGAAATCTTAAGCTTCCACACAATAGCACAGGGAATATTTTCCACCAAATCTTGGGGACAATTCACCACTTTTTGGTTAATATTCCAAAAAAGTTTAGGGAGATTTCCCTAAATAATGAGTATCAATATTCACAAAGTTTCAAGTAATATTCCATAAATTTTGGAGAATTTTTCTAACATAAAGGCCGAGAAAATTCCCAAAATTCGAAGTATTATTTTTGAGGTACGCATTCCTCAGAATGTTAAACATGAAATAGAATCATACGTTAAGAAGCAGAAGGTAGTAGAAGATGAATTTGGTGAAAAGGCCAGTTTTCCATCCGTGACAGTCAGCAGTAAAGATGATGAAAGCAGAAGCAAAAGAAATAGCAAAAACGTCAAATTACTAAGATGATCCAGACATATTGGTAGATTGAATGCGGTTATTTGTACAATCACAAGCAGCTGGAAATGGAAATAATGCACATGCGATCATTTCAACCATTAATGAAATAAGAGACGCTAGCATTACTGACTAATATGTTTAATAGCTGATATACTACAACAGTTAGTTTAATATTTTTTCAACTTTCAAATGAACATTTATTATATCTGATTCAAAATTTTCTGTAATTAATTTAAAAACACTTATAAAATAGAACCAATATCATAACAACAAGGAAAGGTCTTCAGGTGTTCAGCGCCCGGAAAGTTATAACTGGTCGAAAAAGATTCCTTGAGGTACCCACAACAAAGTTCATCCCATCTCAGCCCACACCTTTTCGATATTTTTGCACCCCAACTCTGCTAAGTTTTGAAT
Source organism: Andricus grossulariae (assembly GCA_011634705.1). NCBI lineage: Eukaryota > Metazoa > Arthropoda > Insecta > Hymenoptera > Cynipidae > Andricus > Andricus grossulariae. The sequence goes on along the minus strand of JAABKJ010007545.1, from coordinate 188,589,247 downwards.
TTAACCATACTTATGCGGTTTTTCACATGCAGGTAAAGTAAATCTTTTTAACGTTCGTCTCTCCTCGTTGCAAAATCTTATCTCGTATCGCACAAATAGGTTATTATTTATGTTTTTGAGGATTCTCTACACGATTTTGATGTTTCTTTTCTATTACAACATCATCTTCATGAAGAATTTAACGTCTTCATTGATCAACTTGTAAATTCTACGATAAGACAGGCCTACAAATAATGGGGTTATGCCAGTTTTTGGATAGCGGAGGGTCATTCCCGAAGTAATTTTTTGCGTAATACTTGAATGCACGGTCAAAATTGGCCCGTTACGTCAGGATTTTGAGATATTTTCGGTTATGCACCCCAAAAAGGGTGATTCGGGCTACTTTTGAGGGGATATACAGAATGCACAACATTTTCTTGGTCTTTCTCTTTAGTTAGAATATTTATTGTAAATGCTACTCTTACTCTTTAATTTAAAAGTTGCGGAGTGCTATTATGATAAAGTCACGCTAATTTAAAGTTACGAGATATTATCAATAAAATTATCATAAAAATAAACAGTACAATTTTTTTATGTATCATTAAGTTGGTTATATGATAACTGCAACATTATAACTTCCTATATTCGATAATAAAATATTATACAGATTATTTTTTTTTTTGAAATATATAGAATTTTTATAATAATTGGAAGTGGCGAAATCAATATAAATGTTCAACTCTGGAAAAAAATTATTTCTAAAAGAATTCCAGTCAGACGGGGCAAAATTGAAACTTCTTTAATCTGAATATTTACAAAGAATAGATTTGGTATCAATGAGATAATTAATATGAACTATTATATAAATATGAACTACTATATAATATTAATATATTAATATAAACTATTACATAGTATAAACTAAAAACATTTTTTATTATTGTGTATGATTATAGCAAATTTTTATTCGCAATTTTGAATCCACCATATTGAGAATATCTCGTAACTTCAAATTAGCGCAACTTTATCGCAATTGCACTCTGCAACTCTTGAATTACAGAGTTAGAGTAGTACTTACAATAAATAATGTAACTAAAGAGAAAGACCAAGAAAATGTTGTGCATTCTATATATAACTTCAAAAGTAGCCAGAAACGCCATTTGTTGGCTGCATAACCGCAAATATCTCAAAATCCTTACGTGACAGGCCAATTTTGACCCCATATTTGGATTACACGCAAGAAATTACTTCGGGAATGACCCTCCGCTATTTAACAACTGACATGACTCCATTATTTGCGGGCCTGTCTTATTATAGAATTTACAAGTTGATCAATTAAGACGTTAAACTCTGCATAAAGATGATGTTATAATGAAAAAGTAACATCAGAATCGTGTAGAGATTCCTCAAAAACATAAATAATAACCTATTAGTGCAATCCGAGATAAGGTTTTGCAACGAGGAGAAACGAACGCTAAAAAAATTTACTCTACCTGCATGCAAAAAACCGCATAAATATGGTTAAATTCAAAGCTTTGCAGCTTTGGGGTGCAAAAATATCGAAAAGGTTGGGGCTAAGATGGGTTGAACTTTGTTGTGGGTGCCTCAAGGAATCTTTTTCGACCAGTTACACCCCTCCGGACGCTGAACACCTGAAGAACTTCTCCTGTAAGTAAGCAATAAGCTTGTCTCTTATTTAATGTTATAAAGTTCTATATATATATATATATGTATATAATTAAAAACAAGGTTAAACAGCCACCGCAGGGTCACACTAAGAGCAGCTGCCATCTAAAAATAACACCGGCTCCCAGTAGAACTGCGGTAAATCACTCTTATGGCGACGTCTTACAACCCTGAGATGAGTGGTCACAGGACACGATGAAATCTCAGAGACAGACCGACAAAATCCTGTTGTGTCTTGAGGACACGAAGCGACCCGAGGAAGACAGCTTTCTGCATCCATATCACAAGTGCCTTGGCATATTTTTGGCATGCGGATATGGCTTTAAGGTTACGAACCGGTGATAGTTTCGCACCTTCGAGAGCACGTACCACAAGGACAATTACTTTTACCGAATATTTTGGGTACTGTCCTTGCAGTTCCCCTTTGAGGTCTTGATACCTTTCCTCCTTTTCTTTCTCCTTGGCCGTGATGTTGTATTCGAACGCAGCCGAGATTTCGATCACGAATATTGTTCGTTTATCGAAGTCTTGGAGAACAATGTCAGGCCCCGAGTGTGCAACGGACACTGCTGTCCGAAAATTGTAGTTCAAGAAAATTTGTCACTTTTCGTTTTGGACAATTGACTCTATCTCCCTCGGAGCGTTCGGCAGGGCAGGGTCGCGGCCAACACCATAAGAGCGACAAAGTTGGTAAAAAAGCACTCTTATGGTAAAAAAGCACTCTTTTGGTTTGCTTCTTCGACAAAGATTGTTTTTCTACATTTCTATGAAAGTTTCCGTGCATTTTTTTGTCGAGTAGCTGTTGGTGAAATTTTGCAAACTCTGCTTTCTTCACTTCGGCTTTTAGAAGTGAACCATCTAGATAGAGTAATGTACTTTCCTCACTTCAGATGTTAAAATCCAGGCCAAGGGTCTCGGCCGCTTGCTCCGCGGCTTTGTAAAGAAACCCTTCTTTACCAATCATCTCGTGGTTCCTGACCATTTTTAGAAGAGGATCTCTGCCATTGGCAACGATGTAAGCTGTACTTAGAACAATTCGGTTATGAAGACACGGGGGATTCAGAAGGCGGCGTAAGTCTTGACGGCATGAAATGTATAATCGCGGAACTGACGAATTAATATGCAAGCTTTTATGCATATGCATGATCTTACGTGTAGTGACGTTAAGGGCCTCAAGTTCGTTTTTCGTCCATTGAACCACCCCAAACGAGTAGGGTAGAACCGGGCGGCAAGCATGTTAGTCGCAGATACCTTACTCAAAGCCGAAAGATTGGAAGACCAAATCTGTCAAAGAAGATGCTTGTATCTGCTTCGGAGAGACTCCTTTACTGATGTTACGTCCTGAATGAGGCTTTCAGGCACGCCCAGGTATGCATAGGTCTCTCCAGTGGTAAGATGTCTAATAACACTTATATCCACAAGCTCAGGGTCCTTGGGAACGCCAGCAGCTATTCTTTTCTTCAGTTGAATTTTGGCACATTTATCCAATCCAAAGTCCATCCCAATCTCTCCTGTGCACTCCTTGACGATATTTATCGCCGTTTGAAGTTTGCTTTTACCAGAGGCATAGATCTTCAGGTCATCCATATAAAATACATGAGTGAACTTATGCTCGCGGTGGTTAGTGTCGCAACAGAGTTATCCAGAAGAATTTCGTAGTGCAAGAGATAGAGGCAGAACAGTGATGCAAAAAAGCGAAGGGCTCATGGTATCGCCCTGAAAGATATCCCTCTGGAAGGTGACGTTGTTCATTGTCACACGATCATTTCCAGATGAGATAGTAAATATAGTTTTCCAAAGAGGCGTACACCACACAGGCTCAAGTCGTCGAACAATCCTGTTGTTAAGACAGCTGTAATAATCTTATACAATGTGTTTAAACAAGTTATTGGCCTGTCAATCTCTGGGTTGGACAAGTAGCCTTTTTTTGGTAGGAGTGTAGTGCGTCCTAACATCAGCCACTGCGGAATGGGCGTCTCCGACTTTGAATATGAGGTGAATATGCTGGCCAAATGTTGGTGTGCAGAAGCAAACTTCTTTTACCAGAAGTTCTTGATACAATCTGGTCCAGCACCGGAAAAGTTCTTCGTGCCTCTGAGTGCTATTTTCTTCTCTTCGGCAGTTATTGATGGACATTTCTCCTCAGATTTAATGAGGTTGTCGCAAAACTCCTTGAAGCGGATGATATTGTCAGTATCTTCTTTCAACTTCAGTGTTTTCGGGATCTTCTTCACCGCTCTCCAAAAAGAATCTACCTCCTTGGGCTTGGGTGCATTTTTGACAGAAACAGGGTCATCACTGAAGCGGCAAGATGGATCAGCGAGAAACCTTTGATTCTCCCTGATCCATCTCTCCCTCTTCTGTACTCTCGGCCTTACGTCAGATAACAACCGCATTTTGTCAATAATACGATGCTTGATTGTCAGCAGCTTTAACTTGTTCAGTGTGTCATGTGGTTGTTTTCTTTTAACGCTAAGGGTTGTAACCCAAAAGCCGGTGTAGATATTTTTGGGGAGCCCAAAAATCAGAGACTCTATTTGCACTTTAAAATTCTAAAGAACATTATTCGTTCACGAAGTCATAACTGTGTCGTCAAAAGAAGTTGTTTTTTTAACTTTAATGGTTGAAGCCCAAAAATCAGTAATGGTATTTTTGAGGAGCCCAGAAATCAGAGACGATATTTGCTCTTGAAAAATCTAAAAAAAAGTTTTTGGCAATGTCATATCTGCGTCGAGTCATAGGGTTATTATTTAACACTAATGGTTCAAGCCCAAAAATCAGCTTTGGAATTTTTAAGAAACCAAAAAATCAGAGACTCTATTTACACTTTGGAATTCTAAAAAAAATTATTTTTGGCAATGTCATATCTGCGTCGAGTCATAGGGTTGTTATTTAACGCTAATGATATGAGCCCAAAAATCAGCGTTGGTATTTTTAAGAAGCCAACAAATCAGAGATTCTATTTACACTTTGAAATTCTAAAAAACATTATTTTTTGGCAAAGTCATATCCACGTCATGTCATGTGGTTGTTTTTTAACGCTACGGGTTGTACCCCAAAAATCAACATTGACATTTTTGAGGAGCCCAAGAATCAGTGAATCTACTTACACTTTAAAATTCTAAAAAACATTATTTTTTGGCAAAGTCATATCTGCGTCGTAAAAAGTGTTTGATTTTTAACGGTAAGGGTTGGAGCCCAAAAATCGGTGTTGATATTTTTGAGGAGACCAAAAATCAAAGAATGTATTAACACATTAAAATTCTAAACAAAATTATTTGTTCACAAAGTAACATCTGCGTCGCGCCATGGGATTCTCTTTTCACGCTAATGGTTGGAGCCCAAAAATCCGTGTTAGTATTATTGAGGAGACCAAAAATCAGTGACTCTACTTGCACTTCAAAATTCTAAAGAACATTATTTTTTCACAAAGTCATATCTGCGTCGAGTCGCGGGGTTGTTTTTTAACGCTAAGCGTTGGAACCCTAAAATCGGTGTTGATATTTTTGAGGCGCCGAAAAATCATAGACTCTAATTACACTTTAAGATACTAAAAACATCATCTGTTCACATTGTTATATCTGCATCGTGTCATGAGGTTGCCTTTTAACGCTAAGGGTTGGATAGAAGAAATAGGTCAAAAATCCAGTGCCCAAAAATCAGTGTAGGCAGTTTTGTGGAGCCCAATAATCAGATACTCTATTTACTCTGTAAAATTCTAAAAAAACGTTATTTTTTTTCAATGTCAGGTCTGCGTCGTAACAAGCGGTTTTCTTTTAACGCTAAGGGTTGTAACCTACAAATCGCTGTTGGTATATTTGGACGAGTCCAAAAATCAGAGACTCTATTTACACAATTCAATTCTGTAAAATATCATTTTTTCACAAAGCCATATCAGCCTCGTTTCATGTGGTTGTTTTTTGACGCTAACTGTTGGAGCCCAAAAATCACTGTTGGTATTTTTGAAGAGCCCAAGAACTAGAGAATCTATTCACACTTTAAAATTCTAAGAAACATTATTTTTTCACAAATTCATATCAGCGTCGTTTCATGGGGTTGTTTTTTAACGGTAAGTTTTGGAGCCCATGAATCAGTGTTGGTATTTTTAAATAGCACAAAAACCAGAGACTCTATTTGCATTTAAAATTCTAAAAAACATTATTTTCTGGCGATGTCATGTCTGCATCGTGACAAGCGGTTGTCTTTTAATGCTAAGGGTTGGAACCCAAAAACCGGTGTTGATATTTTTGATGATCCCAATAATCAGAGACTCTATTAAACCTTTGAAATTCTAAAAAACATTCTTTTTGGACAAATTCATGTATGAGTCGTTTCATCGGTTTGTTTTATAACGCTAAGTGTTAAAACCCAAAAATTGTTGTTGGTTTTTTCGAGGAGACCAAAAATCAAAGACTCTTTTTACACTTTGAAGTACTAAAACACATTTTTGCATTCTCATCTAGAGAAGGTATTACATTTGTGTGAAATTCGACTCCCCCTCCCCCGTTTTTTGTCAAATGTCAACGTTTTGAGACCCCCCGAACATAAAAAACAGGTTTTTACGAATGCATCTGTCTGTCTGCAGGTATGTCTATCTGTGATCACGATAACTTTCGAAAGAATTGACCGATTTGATTGGTCTTTGCTATACTCTTTTAGTCTCGTAAACGAAAGGTCAAGTTCGTTAGACACCCATTTTGGATAGAAATTCAAAAAGTGAGCGCATTTTGAAAATTTTTAAGGCCATGTTTTTAAGAAAAATTTTGAATTATATGTGCGGCCGTTAATAGTACATGAAAATTCAAACAATTTACTTACACGACTTTTTTCGATAAAATGAAAATGTTCAAACTTAGAGCATTTTCAAAATCCAAAAGAGGAAACGAAAATTAACATTTTCAGCCAAACAACGCACGATACGAAAAAAAGTCAAGGCAAAAAAATGCTTCTTTTTGCACGCCCTACAGGATTATCATAACGACTTTTTGAGTTTTCATGAAAACTCGAAAATTCTCATGTTTATTGAACAAAAAGTAATGAAAAATCAAAAACTTAATTTCACGTTCCATCTACGCAAGATACGACAAATGGTGATGCAACAAAAATTGTGCACTCTAAAAAGACCTACAAATTTGTTAATGGGTACTTATTGATAGGATGCATAGTTTCTGTTTTATTCGTGAAAAATAACATTCACAGTGGAAAAAGCGGCCCGAGTAGTAGGCACATTCTCATGAAAACTTTGCTTGTTTCATTTTTTTTCATCTCGTGTGTGGGTTTTCAAAATATATAATTTCTCTCATGTCCACAATACTATTTGTAACGATTAAGACAATAAAATGAACATCATTAATGCTCATGGTACTTGAAAATTTGTATTTGACATTCTCATCTAGAGAAGGTATTAGATTTGTGTAAAATATGACCACTTCGTTTTTTGTCAAATGTCCACGTTTTCACACCCCCTGAACCCAAAAAACAGGTTTTTTCGAATGTGTCTTCTGTCCGCCTGTCTGTCTGAATGTATGTCTGTCTGTCTGCGAGCACGATAACTTTCGAAAGAATTGACCGATGTGATTGGCTTTTGGTATACTCTTTTAGTCTGGTAGGCGAAAGGTCAAGTTCGTCAGCTAGCCATTTAGGAGGCAAATCCAAAAGTGAGCGCGTTTTGAAAGTCTTTTAGGCGGTGTTTCTTCGAAATTTTGAAATTATAATTACAGCTGTTCTTAGTCCTCGAAAATTAAAACAATTGATTCTCATGGCATTTTTCGATCAAATGAAAATTTTCAGACTTACAGCATTTTCAAGATCCAAAAGAGGAAACGAAAATGAACATTTTCAGCAAAAAAACGCACCGTAAATAGAATTTTCAAATTTCAAAAAAAAGTGGTCTCAAAAATTTTCAAAATGTGCTCACTTTTTGAAATGAGATCCAGAATAGCTAATTAACGAACTTGTTCTTTCGTTTTAAGCCTTTATGAAGTGTGCCAAAGCACAATCTAATCTGATCAATATTTCGAAAGTTATCGTGCCTACACGATACTACAGACTACAAACGGACAGACAGACGGACAGACCGACAGACACCTTCGCAAAAACCGTTTTTTCTGACTCAAAGGGCCTTAAAACTTCGACATTTGATTGAATCCGCGAAAGTCATTTTTCACATAAAACCAATAACTTCTCATTGAGATGAGAATGTAAAAAACTGTAGTTTCAAGGCCTTAAAGATTGTTCTATTTTAGAATCGTGCATTAAAAACTATAATTTTGAATTTGAATTATGTGAATTTTAAAGATGATAAATATATTATTATTAAGTAGCATATGTAGTATCAAGTGACATTCAAAGTGATTGGACAGATTCTTTTACTAAAAAATGTGAAAATTGTATGCTTACAAATGGGAAACTTTCAAAATTGATGAATTTAAACTTAAATCGTTAAAATTCAATTAACTCCAAACAGCGTTTAAAAATTTAAGAATTCTGACTTGAGGATCTTGAAACTAATCGTTAAAAATATTTAAGTTTTAAATTGTGTTCATCATCATCATTTCATCATCATCACGATTTTTAAAATTCAATCATTTTAATCTAAATGTTGATAATGCTGAAATCTAGATTGCCTTCAGCTGACAAGACAGAAATCTGAATTGCCGCCAGTCGATGAAGCAGGAAACTAGATTAGCTGCAGTTGATAAATCAGAAATATAGATTGCCTGTAGTCGTTCCAGTAGAAATCCAGATTATCCTCAGGTGGTAACGTAGGATTTTCAGGTAATGCAGGTTTCTACTAGATAGCCTATTATTGTCGGATAGTAAGGGATCTACCTTACCGAATAGTGGCATCTAAGTATGGACACGAACCATTATCGTCTGTTGGCAAATGACCAGTCGCTGGTGTACTGTCGTTTAGCTCGGAACAGAACCATGTCCCAGAACTCTCCTGGGTATACTACTATTATTAGTTAGAAAGACGCGAATATATACTAAGCCAGGACCCGCCGTAGGAGTTATTTTCATGTGGAGGCCCACATACATTGTTGAAAGGATCCAGAAATTATCGAAAAAAGTTTATTTAGCAACAATATACAAGCTAAAAACACGTACATTAGGAAATACGAAAAATGTCCCGGTATAATATTTCAGTCCCGGTTTTCTCCCTATTCAACTTGTTCCCGGCTTTCTCCCGGTTCTCCCAGGTAGGTGGTCACTCTGGAATGGAACATCATAACAGTGACTTGAAGAGTCCTGACTAGAACTAGTTAGTCCAGTTATTCCAGTGAGATTCTAACCACTGCCCTAATTGAAATGGGGACAAACAGGGCGATTTCTAAATGGAGCTGGTATTGCCGTGCTTTCTGAAAGCATTGCTGGAAATTTTAGTTACAATGTTGGTGGAATTTCAAGTTACTTTCAAGCTTTTCGCTGGTTATCATGCCAACCAGGCACGACTTAGCTCTTGACTTAGCGTTGAAACCAGCATCGCCCTCGTTTCCGTTGCCGAGCGAGTGTGAGAGGATTAGGGTGGATTTGGACCGCACCAGTAGGTGACTGGGTGACGACTACGACCCTCGCGGTTAACTTTGTCCTCGCGAAAACCCCATTCCCCTTTGATAAAAACGTGCTGCTCTTGCGAAATTCTCCTGAGTTGAAAAATTGCAAGATATTCTAGGAAAATTCTACTTCTACATTTTTTAGAAGTATTCCATTTTACAGACGCCAGTCACAAAGTGTGTCAGCGCAACCTTCTGTTATTACCACATTTTATTTTCTAAAAATAATGTCATCAAGGTGAATCTTCCTCCTACTTTTCCCTCCTCAGCCGCCATTCCTACTCACCCTCACTTCCCTACACACCATCTCCTCACCACCACTAATTTTTTACGCTACCCCTCTCCTTACTTCTACTATTTCCCCACCCCTCGGTGTCCCGAATTCCCCTCAATTTAACTATTCTCCTCTTACACCCTTTCGCCTACTTCCCAACTCTTGCTCCCTATTCACTTCCCCACCCTCCTTTACTTCACCTCCTCAAGTCAACCTTTCCTTGATACCCTACTTCCCCTCCCCTACTCACCAAAATTTTCCTAATAACCCTCGCTCCCCACCCCGATACTCCACCTCTCATTTCCTCACTTATGCAAGGCCACTACTGAGTGATCCTTTTGCAATATAGAGAAACGAAACTTCTAAAGAAATCTCACTACAAAGGCTTTTCATAGCCCGGTTATTTTTTGCACGTAGCAACAGCGTACGAAAAATGTTGGACACGTAGACTTGCCGAGACCGGGAAAAGGAGAGAGGAAGAGGAAGGTGATTTTTGTTCTTTTGGGATAGGCCTTCTCACCCCCGACATTTGCAGACATGTGCGAACCCTCGAAACGATTGAAGACTGAAGCGAAGTGCCAGGAGTACTAATCGCATTCCCCGCACAATTTACATTTAATCAAAGGGAAAGCCCATTGGCCACGCTCGTGCTATTTGCTTGCCATTGAAATCTCGCTCGCTGCCGAATACGGTGGTGCGTTGGTCGCGTCGTGGATGGAATTCGTAAAGTCGAACTCAATGCCGGTTACCCTTCGATCCGACTTCCTTTTAAATTAACGAAACGACCGGATCTGCCCCGTTTCTACGCCATTATTCTACGAAAAACGTCGCCCGGGAAAGCCTTTTGGAATTGTTAAATCAGGGTGGCCGCGAAACTTCCATTTTTGCATTTTTCTGGCTTTTCCCTCATTTTTTCCTGACTAATTTTTCAATTCCCCTGATCATTAATATTTAAAGACCAAGGTTCTAATTTTGAAATATTTTTATACAGAATATTTTATAAAAGGGATAAAACCCATACTTTCCCTCCCCTACTCCCCTTCTTGCACTTACTTTCCCTCCCCATCCATAATTCCCCTCTTCTCACTTCCCCCTCTTCTCCTACTATTTCACCTCTTCACTTCCCATACTTTTTCCTCAACAACACCTTCCCACCTACTCGCGCCCACAGCACTACCCCTTATGTTCAATACTACTCCTTCCTCACTTCCCTACTTCCCAATCCCTATTTTCTCTCCTCTCACATAACTTGCTTCCCTACTCATCACTTTCCCTACGTCCCCTTCCCACACATTTCCTACTCCTCTCCACATTTTTACTACTTTCCCTCCATTACTTCCTTTCTTGCGCCAGTTTCTCCACCCTGCCAATTATTCCCTTTACTCCACACCTAATTCTCACTCCTCAGCCCCCTTTATCCTACTCACCCCCCTACTACGCCTCATTTTCTATAGCACCCCTCCCTCACTTCCACTACTTCCCACCTTCTGCTTACCCACCGATCACTTTTCCTGCAGCCACTCCCCACACATTCCCTACTCCTCCTCTCCTCGATTTCAATACTAACCCTCCCCTACATCCCTTATTTCGTTTAGTTACCCTCCCTTTCCATAATTTCGCTTTTCTCACAACCCCTATGATCCTCCTCCCATGCTAAATCTTCACGCCGCCCCCAACTCATTTACTTCACTTCATCACTACCTTCCCTTGCATCGCTTCCCCTATTTGCCCTCCCATACTTGAAAAAACTTCCCTACTATCCCTCTCTCACCCACTCCCCCCTCACTTCCCATACATCCCCTCGACGGAAAAAATACGCTTGACGGACACCTGACCGAAACTATAAAAGTTTATGCCCGGGGGCTACGAAACCCCAGAAATTAAAAAAGCGACCTATTCAAACCTAAAAGTTTTAATAAATTAATGCGGTTTATTAATTCATAAAGGTTCATAATAACTTAAGTTATATTGACAAGAATTCAAGTGAATTAGAAAAAATTCGAAAAAAATCCCAAAGTTCCATTGATTTCAGTACATTATAAGTGAGTTTGAAGGAAATGAGAAGAATTCAATAGAATTCATAAAAATGTATGGTGAATTAAAAAGTGCAAGTGAATTGAAAAAAAATTCACTGAATTTAGTAAGTGTGAAATGAGTTTAGACAAATTTAAGGGAATTCAGAAGAATATGATGAAATGCCAAAGACTTCAAGAGGTCTGGGTGAATATTCCACATGCATTCAAATGAATTGCGAACAAATATTTGAAAGTCTCTTTAAATCTCTAAAACCCTACGTAATTCCTCACTTTTTATGAACAAATTCTTTGCAATACATTGAAATATTAAAAAATCTCGTAAAAGTCTATGAAATCTGATATTTTCTGATATCCTAGAAAATATTAAAATACCTTGAGAGTTTTCAAAATACCTTGACAGTTTTTAAACTCCATTAAAAAAATTGAAAACCTCGGAAATCTGATAAAATTCCTTGAAATGTTTTAAAACAGTTTAAAAACTTGCAGGTCCTGTAAAATTGTACCATTCAGGGATCACAGCGCAAAAGGAGCTCGAAAAAGGGGAAATAGGGTACTTTCCTCACGAAAATGGGGGGAAAAAGGTAAAGATTAAACATTTCTTTTTACGTTTTGAAAAGAACAAATAACATTTTTATAAGAAATGTTATATTTTAAAATAATTTTCAATGATTCCTGCCACTCAAGAATTTATTTTAAAAAATTGGATATACTTAGGTCGCTGGAAATCCATTCATAGCAATATCAAAAAGTCAGAAAAAAATAAAATTCGTTAAATACACAATTTTAATATTTTTAACATCGTTCTCATAAATATTTCTTTCCAAGATTTGTCATTTCTTCCTTACTAAGGCGCTGAGAAGAACATTCGAAGAAAGATGCAGACCCATAAAAATGCGCGCCAACATTGAAGAGTGTAGGTTCCATAGAGGGAGAGGCAAGGGGACTCACTTTAAACAAGCACCCCGATAAGTGCGAAATCAAGAATGATGATTACTCAAGTGTCCTCACCGTTTTTTTTTTTTTTGTAAACCAGTGTTACCATCGATTTTTTGTGCCTGAAACCTATTTATTTTTCAAATTAAATATATATATATAGCTGAATCCATTATTTTTTTACTAAAAAAGAATTCTTATGTTTCGCAGTAATTTTGTTAATTATTTTCTATTTTATATTCTTACTTGCTACCTAAAGTATTCAGTGCATAAAAATTTCTCCAATTTTTGCACCCATAGAATTCACTTCAAAAATTTAAAAAGTGTAAAAAACTACTAATTCAAAGAATTTTCAAAATGCAGTCTTGAAGACTTAAAAACTTAAAACCGTTTGAAATTGAAATTTTTTGATGAAAAACGTTTAAAGTTGGCCAACTTTAAATGAGAATTGATTAATGATTTTTAAAATTGAAAAAAGTATTAATGATTAAACAATAATTGATTTTACAATACGATTCTGAATCTGTTAAAAATTAAACAATTTATAGATTTTAACGTTAAAAATTGAACTGATTCAATTCGAAAGCCTTAACAGTAGAACGAATTCAAACGTCCAATTGAAATTTTTAAGCTCTTCTCAATTATTTACAATTGAAAACTAGTAGGTTAAGCGCTTTTATTTAATTTTAAATATTTTTGAATTTATTCTTCGATTCAGAGCTTTTGAAATGAAAGCCTGAAAAATTTTAACTGTTTTATTTAATTAATAAAAGCTAAAAAAAAATTATTTCACAGTTTAACGGCATTTAATTTAAAATTGTTTAAATGAAAAGTGTTTTAGTGAGCTTGATCTGACATTTTTTCAAATTTTGAAACTTTAGTTTTTAATTTTTTCTGAATTGAGGAAGAAAGTTTGCTTATTTTTAACAGTTTTATTGAGTTGAAAGGAAGACATATTGACTTTTATTCATTTTTCTGAATTGGAGGAAAGAACTTTTTCATTTTAATCACTACGATGAATATGTTAATTGTGTTATTTATTTTGAACATTTTTCTTTTGATGAGAGAAAAAAACTTTTGTATAATATTTTAATTGAGTCAAAGGGGGTTAAATTTTTGAATCAATACATTTTTCCTTCTGTTAAAAAGGAGCAATTTTTCTGAATCGGAAGAAACAAATTTTTTACTTTCAACATTTTGATCTAATTGAAAGGGTGCAAATTTAGGTACTTATTTGGTTTCTGAATTGCAAGAAGAACATTTTTCTTTTTAATCTAATTGTGAATAGGAATAGGGATAGTTTATATTTTCAACATTTTTATTGGGTTGGAGGAAAGGAAATTTAGGTTTATAATTTGTTTCTGAATTTAAACAGGGAATTTTGTTATCTTTAACATCTTAGGTCATATTTTAATTAAGTTGAAGGCGGAAAAATATTGTAATTTTCACATTTTTCTTGAGAAAAAAGGGCGGAGAATTTATTATTTATAATTTTCTCTCAATTGGAAGAGGGAATTTTTTTATTCATAACGTTGTTTTGTAGAAAAATCATCTTTTTATCTTCAAAATGAAAATTCAACTTTAGTTGAAAATTCGTGTTTATCGTTTGAAAGTTAATTGTTTTTGGTTAATTTGAACTTTTTTTTTATTTCATACACATATTTTTGCTTGAAATATACACTATTACATTTTTTGTGGAAAATTCATCTTTTTGATTATATTCCACTATTTTTTTATTTAGAATTAAAATCTTTTTGTTGTTGTTGAGATATTAACTATTATATTTTTTGTTGTTTAAAATTAACATTTTTTAAATTAAAAATGCAACTAAGTTGTTGAAAATTCGTCGGTTTTGATTAAAAATTCATCTCTTTTTTATTAAAAATTCATAATTTTGGTAAAACAGGTCTTGTTTGAACATTTTTCTTTTTTCATTGAAAATTCTTCATCTAAAAAAATCGCCTTCTGGATAAAATTCAAATATTTTGTGGAAAATGTAATATATTTTGTCCTGAAATCTTAAGCATTTTATAGGGAATTCAATATGGTATCTATAAATTAATTTTATTCAAAAAGCCTAATAATATATTTTGATTCTGAATCTCTCTCTCATGGTTAAAATTTTTACTATATGGTTGAAGATTTAAGCATTGAGTTGAAAATTAACTTTCTCAACTGAAAAATTAACTAATCCATTTTTTACTTAAAATTGAATCATCTTAGTTGAAAATAGAACTATTAAGTTTTTCGTTATGAATTCGTGTTTTTCGTTGAAGATTCAACTACTTGGTTAAGAGCTAAATTAATTTGTTCAAAATTCATTTTATGGGTTCAAGATTGGTCTAGTTTATAGAAAATTCTTTTTTTGTTGTTGAAAATTAATTTTTCAACTAAAAATTTAACAATTATATTTTTGGAAGAAAATTGATCGATTCCAGTTGAAAATTCAACTATTAAATTTTTCATTGGGAATTCATCTTATTTGGTTGAGAATGCTATTACTACTACTACTATTCTATTAGTGGTTGAAAATGATTCAATTTTGTTGAAAATGTAAATATTTTGTTATGAATTTGTCTTTTTTGGTAAAAAATTAATCTTCTTGATTGAAAATTCAACGACTTCGTTTATGGTTGAACTACTTTGTTAAAAGTTAATTTTATCAGTTGAAGATACACCTCTTTGGTTGAAAATTCAACGATCTTTTTTTAAATTGATCGTTTTTAATTTAAAGTTCAACTATTTGGCATAAAAATTCAATTTTTGTGTTGAAAATACGTCTTTTTGAGATGTTAATTCTATCATTTTTGTAGAAAGTTCAACTATTTGGTCGAAAATTCATATTTATTGGTTTAAAATTCAATCTTTCTATAGAGAATTTGCCTTTTTGGTTTCAAAATTCAACAATTTGGTTAAATTTTTTTTTTCATCGAGTGACAAATCTTTCTTGGTTGAGAATGTAACTATTTTTTTTTAGCAATCATCTTTGTAGTTATATTCAACTGTTTCTGCTTAAAATGAAAACCTTTTTTTTTATGAAATATCAACTGATACATATATTTTTCGTTATGAATTTATGTTTTCCGTTGAAGATTCAACTACTTGGTTAAAAAATGAATTAATTTGTTAAAAATTGATTTTATGGGTTCCAGATTGAACTGGTTCGTAGAAAATTCTTTTTTTGTCGTCGAAAATTAATTTTTCAACTAAAAATTTAACAATTATATTTTTGGATGAAAATTGATCGATTTTAGTTGAAAATTCAACTATTAAATTTTTCATTGAGAATTTATCTTATTTGGTTGAAAATTCAACTACTCGGTTAAAAATTTAACTGCTTAGTTGATGGTTTAACAAATTTATTAAACATTCATTCTGATGGTAGAAGATTCATAAATTTTGTTGAAAATTTATCTATATTATCAAAACTTGGTTTTTTTGTTGTTGAAAATTAATTTTATTAACTGAAAATTGAAATATTCTATTAGTGGTTGAAAATTATTCAATTTTGTTAAAAATGTAAATATTTTGTTATAAAATTGTTTTTTTTTTTTTTTGTAGAAAATTAATCTCTTTGATTGAAAAATCAACTACTTGGTTTAAGGTTGAACTACTTTGTTGAAAGTTTAGTTGTCAATTCTATCATTTTTGTAGAAAGTTCAACTATTTGGTTGAAAATTCATATTTTAGGGTTTAAAATTGTATCTTTGTATGGAGAATTTGCCTTTTTGGTTTGATAATTAAACAATTTGGTCACATTTTTTTTTTATTGACTGACAAATCTTTCTTGGTTGAGAATGTAACTATTTCCTTGAGCAATTATCTTTGTAGTTATATTCAACGGTTTTTGTTTAAAATGAAAACCTTTTTTTTCTGTTTAAATATCAATTGATACATGCATTTTTCGTTATGAATTATTCTTTTTGTTTTAAAATTCGACCACTTGGTTATAAGTTAAATTCTTTGCTAAAAATGGATTTCTTAAAGATTTATCATGTCAGTATGTATGTATTTTAGAAATTCGTTCTTTTGGCTTGAAAATTGTGAATAATAATAATAATAATTATGAACTATTTCTGTTTGAAGTTTGACCTATTTTGTTGAAGATTATTTAAATTTATTCATTCTCCTATTATTCCCCTATTTTCGTGAAAAATTACCCTTTTACCCCTGTTCTGCGAACGTTTGGGGGTGTTCAAAATTTGAACATGTACTTGAAAATCAATGATGAAGCATTTGCTTCCAAGGGGAACAACAAAGTCAATAAGTTGATTAATGTATTCATTGATTATTATAAATAATTCATGTAGAAAAATTTATAAATGTAATTTTTTTCTACAAAATTAGGTGCAGATGGATTTACACTTCTTCCAATGCAACTTGAGGTAGAAATGGCAGATGGCTCTACTTTTAAAGGATTTATCCAAGAATTGGACTCTACGATTGTACCCTACTGGATGCAACCCTATCAAGAAAACGATTCACATTATTACGTTTTTATACGAACGGCAAGAAACGTTCATTATATTTCAACTCTCGAACCGTTAGAATTGGTCAGTCGCGATCCTGCTCATCATGTTCCAAGGAAGGCTGAACTACGTATAAAATCTGGAAAATATGACGAACATTTTGCAGCCAAATCTTTCCAATTTGTTCCCCCTTCTACAGAGGAAATAAGATATTGCTTTGGTAATTTGCCACTCAACAACCGCATTTATATAACAAGACCAAAAGGCCGTATCTTTAGTGCAGTTCTAGAAAATCATCTGTCAGCGGGGGATGTTAGAAAATTTTCCCAATCATCTATAGAAACATCATCCCGGGAATATCCCAATAAAAGGCGGAAAATAAAGAAAAATGATGATTTTCAGATTTCAATGAAATGAACCATAATTTTATTTCTAAGATTTGCCAGACTCAATTCTGCTGATCATCTTTCAAAGAATGTTGAACTACGTTTACAATTTAAAGAGAAGCACGAAAAATCTTAGGCTAAATCTTCACAATTACACCACCTTTTCTAAGAGGAAATTAGATTTTACTTTTTGGTCATCTACCCTATAAGAGAAAGTTTAAATTGTAAATGATTCCTTAATAATAATAAAGGCAACAATATTCTTCTCTTAATGTTTTGAACAAATTTTTGTAGAACAACCCCTTGACCACTCATAACCCCTTGATTATATTAAATGAGGTTATATGTATTTATCTATTAATAAAGATTAAGAATTTTCCTCACCATCAATTCACTAAATAAAAATTTCCAAATAAGTAATTATATTACATGATACAATTTATTTCTGAAATATTATTCTAAAATATTTTTATGTATGTATAATTTAGTTCCATAAAAAAGGACTAGCCGCGAAACAAAAAGTGCTACTTATAAATTGAGAAAAATTGTGAAATTCTCGCACGATGTCAAATAAAGTGGTATACTTAGGACAGCTTTTTTGTGGATAAGTACCTAGGTTCAATTACTGTTAAGTTTAGGGAGAAATTAAACAAGGAACGCCAATATTCTAAAGAAACTAAATTTTAGATTAAAAATGACTTTTTTTGAAAAACTTAATTATTTGGTTAAGATCCATACCAGTTTAGATTTTATCTGATTGAAATTTAATTAATCTATGCGTATGAAACCTATCGTAATTTATTGTATAAAAATGCTATTCAATATCAGACTTTACACTCTTTCCTTCGTTTCAAAATAGTTCCTTATTTTTGTTTCATTTTCAAGAAACTTCCCCATTTTCTATGTGCTTGAATGAGAACTGATTTAATAGAACCCAATAAGAAAATCCTTCTTGTTTGAAAAGTCTGATATTATATTTTTGGTTTAGAATTAATCTTTTTTACCTACAAATTTTATTATTTGGTTCAAAATTTATTAATTTCGTTGAAACTTCAACTATTTTGTTAAAAGTCATACTTTCGGTCGAAAATTCAACTGTTTTGTTGAACATTCATCTTTTTCGATGGAAAATTCATGTTTTATGATATTTCTGGCCTGAAAAATAATTTTAGTGTTATAAATTTAACTGTCTTCTAAAAAGCTTGTCTTTTTGGTTTGGAAACAAAAACTCTTTTGATGAAAATTCACCATTTTTTATAGAAAATTATTCTTTTTTGGTTGCAAATTTAGTGGTCTTGGTTGAAAATGAACGTTTTGGTTAAAAATTCATCTTATCAGGATTAGAAGTAACATTTTCCAAAAATATTTATCTTTTTAGCTTGAAAACCCAATTCGTTTAATGAAAATTTATCTGTTTTGGCAGAAAATGAATCTTTTTTGGTTGGAACTTGAATTTTTTGTTCAATATTTGGCTTACTTGGTCAAACATGAACTTTTTTTGTTAAAAATTTACCTTTTTCCCTGGTAAAAATGTTTTGTTATTTGGTTAAAAATGCAACTGCGTTTGGTTGAGAATTAATAATCTGTTTTCGCGAGGATTCAACTATTTTATTAAAAGTTAATTGTTCTGCTTAAGATTCGTCATTTTAATTAAAAATTCATCTGCAGTTAAAAATAGAAATATTTTGTTAAATATTATTTTTCAAGCAATAAATTTAACAATTCCATTTGTAATAGAAACTGGATATTTTTCTGGTGGAAACTTCAACTATACAATTTTTGACTAAGAATTTAGATTTTTTGTTGTTAAAAATTTAACAACTTGGTCGAAAGTTGATCTACTATGTTGAAAATGCATTTTATTGGTTGAAGATTGAATGATTTTGTCGAAAATTCCTTTCTTTTTTGTTCAAAATTAATTTTTTGGTTGAAGATTCATCGCTTCAGTTGTATGTAAGTTCATCTTGAGTTAATAATTGAACCATTTAGTTAAAAAAAAATTTAACTTAAAATTTAACAATTCCGTTTTTAATTGACATTTTTTTTTGTAGAAACTTCACCTATGTAGTTGAAAATTAAACTATTAAATTTTTCATTGAGAATTCATCTTTTTTTGATTGGAAATTTAATTACTGGGTTGAAAGTTGAACTACTCTATTGAAAATTCATTCTATTAGTTGAAGATTTAACTATTTTGTTTGTAATGTTTTTTTTTGGTTGCAAAAATTAGTTTCATTAACTGAACATTTAATTATTCCATTATTTATTGGAAATTGATCGTTTTTAGTTCAAAATTCAACGGTTAGTTAATTAGAACAGTTGAATTTTCAACCCAAATATACGATTTTTTAACAGAAAAGTTAATTTTCAACCAAAAATATGAATTTTGTACAAAAATGTGGAATTTTCAACTCAAAAATATGATTTTTTTGAAAGAAAGGTTATTTTCTGCCAAGTTGTTCAATATTTGAAAAACTATTTCTATTTATAAAATTTGAATTTTAAGAGTAAGAAAAAGACAAAAATAAATGTAATATCTTCTTTTATAGCTAACAAAATGGATTTTATGGGCTCTGATTACAACACATTTTTAGATGTATATTTCAAGTTATTTCAGAGAAAAATATTTATCTCACTCATATTATCAATCTTCCAGCTCTTATAAATCTCACAAAAAGTAAATGTGTACTGAACTTTCGACGCGAATATACGATAATAAATTCAAAGTAAATTCACATTAAATTAAATAGTCTCAACATTAAAAATAATCAAATGAGATATTTATAATATAACATTGAAGCGAAAAATGGCAGAAAAATTTGAAGTTGAAGTAAGAAAATGAAATATCACTTGGGGTACCAACAATTTTTGGCCCGGCACTGGTCGTTTCTCACAAGCAGTGAAAAATTTGCTGGTTAGTATATGTAACGGAAATCGATCATATCACATCTAAAAATTTAAAATGCAAAAGGGTCAGTCTTGAAAATAAGAAATAATAATGAAATTCTTACATGAAATACGGAAAACGAATTTGAGGTTGGGAGTTTGATGAAGAGAGCACGAGCTTTTAAAAAGTTCAAAAGCGAATACTGTAACGCATTGAGACGACTGAGACTGGCTATATATAACATTTGAAACCTACAAAATTAATTAATTTGTCACGATTGTGAATAAGCATGACATACAGTATACAGTATATTATTAATAACAAATATACCTACCTCTGCTGTAATATAATTTATAACACATATCTTTTTTTCTAATTAACTTATTTAGTTCGATTCTTGAGATCTGTATATTTATAAATAGAGGTTAGGAAACAGAAAACAAACTGGCTCACCTGATCGATGCGCACGCGCATATAAGCAGTCGTACACTCCTCTATTGTACCGCACGGAAATGATGCGAGAAAATTGATGAAGTTTAGCCTTTTTTAATATTTATAAAAGAATAACAGATTTCAATGATAAAAAGTCACCAACTTATGAAAGAAAACACCGCTGAGCAAGTAACGGAATGGTTTTTGTATTTTTTGTTCACTCCAAAACTGGTTTTTAACTCACGTACGGTAATGATGTTTTTGTTGTCAAAATGCACTTTTCAGTTTTAATATCGGATTCACAAAAAAAAGAGTAAATATTTCAGGCTCAATTTTATAGAATCTGATATTAAACAAAACGCTTGATATTTCTGTATTTATTACTCAATTGTAACTAAAATATTTTACTAGAAAAAAAGACGTACACGTTTAAAATGAAGAAAATCGAGGGACAGACTCTAAGGTTGGTACAATATTATTCATTTGATTTAAAAAATGTGCATACATTAAATTAATGTTAATCTAAAGTTTACAAACTTGATACGTTAAGCGTTTTTCAGGTTACTGTCAAAGAAAAAAGGAGAAAAACAGTTTATCCTTGTGCAAAGTGAGGTTGGGACGCCGTACGGTAATGACCTTTGGGGTGTTCTTTCAATAAATAAAAGTAAATGGGAACGCAAATAAAAAAAAGAAATGACCATTATGTAGAGGATTATAATAACTATTTATTGAGTTTAAAAAAAATCAGTACGACTTTCTAAGTTAATGTTATATTACTGGGACTTCAATTTTGCCTCCAATTTGACAATTACCCATATAAGGACAATGCACATAAGGATGCTATATATTTTATGTCTATCTGAAACAAAGAAAAAGGGATGCAACAGAAGAATAATAGAAAATGGGTAGCTAAAGGATGGACTCGAACTATAGTCAGGAGTAGATATTGAATCCGACGGTAATCAAGGAGAATCAGAAGATTATTTATTATAGCGTACTACGCTCCAGTTGGTGGTGAAAGGAGTGAAGTAAAAGACGCCTCACTTTTGGGAATTAATTCTTTGAAATTTCATTAAAATATTATAAAATTTCGTTGAGTTACATAATTTCTAATAATATTTCTTGAAATTCTTTGAAATTATTTAAATCTCTTGAAACTTCGCTGAAATCCCTTGAAATTCTTTCAAGCTATTGCAAATTTCTCAAAATATTATAAAATCCCGTGATGTTACGTAAAATCCAAATATATTTCTTAATATTACTTGAAATAAATTGAAATATTTGAAGTCCTATGAAATCCTGTGAGATCCTGAGAAATGCATTAAAATACAAGCATTTAAAATCCTTCAAAATGACCGAAATCTTTGGAAATTTTATAAAATACATTGAAGTATTTTAAAAACCCCTTTAAATATTTTAAAATATCCTTAACTCATAAAGGTCCTATAAAATCCTTCCAAATATTCCGAAATTCTTCAAAACCGCGTGAAATGCGTTTGAATCCCTTTAACTCATTAAAATCCTTGGAAATTCCTTAAAATTTCTTAAATCCTTTAAAATGTTTGAAACAATGAAAACGGGATGCGACAGTAGAATAATATAAAATGGGTAGCTGAAGGACGGACTCGAACGGTCAGGTGTAGATAGTGAATCCGACGGTAATCAAGAAGAATCAGAAGATTATTCATTATAGCGTGCTACGCTCCAGTTGATGGTGAAAGGAGTGAAGTAAAAGACGTCACAATTTTTGGGAATGAATTCTCTGAAATTCCATTAAAATATCATCAAATATCGTAAAGTTACATAAATTCTAATAATATTTCTTGAAATCCTTCGAAATTATTTAAATCTCTTGAAACTTTGGTGAAATCCCTTGAAATTCTTTCAAGCTATTGCAAATTTCTTGAAATATTATAAAATCCCGTGATGTTACATGAAATCTAATGATATTTCTTAATATTACTCGAAATAAATTGAAATATTTGAAGTCCTATGAAATCCTGTGAAATCCTGAGAAATGCATTAAAATACCTTATTGAAAGCATTTAAAATCATTTAAAATTACCGAAATCTTTGGAAATTTTATAAAATACACTAGAGTATTTTAAAATCCTTGGAAATTTCTTGAAATTTCTTAAATCCTTTAAAATTTTTGAAACAATGAAAACGGGATGTGACAGTAGAATAATATATAATGTGTAGCTAAAGGACAGACTCGAACTATGGTCAGGAGTAGATAGAGAATCAGATGGTAATTAAGGAGAATCAGATCAAGGATGGAAAAGAAAAGAACCAAAAATACGAAACATACGTGAATCAAGATTGAGAATTCGTTGAAAACGGAAGTGCAAATAGATTTTCAGAATGAGATATATGAATAAATATATAGGGCAATTTGGGAGAAATGGACTAGAAAATGATTATAGGTACACAAATAGGAAAAAAACGCATTTATTTTTTTGTGAATTGGAACAAATTTGGGGGCGATATGCATGAAAATTCGAAAAAACATAATGTGGACTACCTTAATGTACAGTGCGCATATACACAGAAAACTGTTTTTTGGATATTTAAAAAAAAATTTAAATAGCAGATATAGTTTGTTGTTCCAACGGAAGAATTTATTTTAATGAAAGAATTATATTTTTAAAATTCAATCAAACTACATTTTCATTATTACATGAATGGTAATTATATTTGCCTTTGGGAATTAAGAAGGTAAAAACATGAAATTAAAAAAAATGTCTTTCAAGTATAATTTTTTTTGGAAGAAAAATGTAACTCATTGCCTATACTTTTTTTAGGATTTCCTATATTTAAAAAAAATCAAATAGTTGTTAATCAACAAATTTATAATTCATAATTATTTATCAAGCGAGATTTGAATTCTTGTGTTTTCTTGCCTAAACTGCGTAAATTATAATATAAAAACATTGTAATATTTAATGATTCTGAATGGTTTATAGGTATTAGCTAATAAATCTAGAAAATATGGAATATTTCGAGATCTGATATAACCAATATTTCTCCTTTTGCTATAATTAGTTTGAAGATTAAATAAAGCATATCAAGAGATAGAAGTCATAAAATTAGTTCATATGGCAATAATTTATCGAGTCAGTGTTCACGCAAAAATCTTGAAAAATCAGTTTACAGTTCTCTAACATCGCGACAGTTTGAGGAAAAAATGAAGATTATTTATGGAACTCTACTCCTGACATTTTTGTATTTTCTTAATTTTGAATGTGAGTGTAATATAATATTATAATTATTACAAATCGACAGTAAAGATATTTTTTAGAAGTGTTGTAGAATTTTTATATGTTTAAAAAATAACAAAGTTTTTAAATAATAGCAATTATTATAACAGCATTTAAAAAATTGTCTTTTTGATTCTGGTGTATTTTGTCGTTCCCTTTCGAAATCTTCAGAATGAGACTTTTTTAATAGTTTTAAATAATAGAGATTTCAGCTTGTGTTTTATTATTCTCGAAAAAGGTTTATTATTATTCATATTATTTTTGCTTATTATTTCAGGTAAATTTGAATTATTCGAAAATCAAGTAAGAATTAATATCTTCAATTAAAAATCGATCTTTTATAGTTCAAAATTCTACTGTTTAGTTGAAAATGAATCTATGTGAGTTGAGGATGCAACTATTGTGTTGAAAACAAATCTTTTTTGGTGAAATTCAACTGTTTTTGATTTCAAATTAAAATCCTTTGCATTTGAAGTTCAATTTTGAGTTTGTGTTGGAAAATCGTATTTTCGAGATGAAAATTCAACTGTTTTGTAGGTAATTCGATAGTGCGAATTTTATTTGTTCGATTCAAAATTTAACTATTAAGATGAAAATCCATCTTTTTGTGTAGAAAATTAAATTATTTTGTTGAAAATTTACCCTTTTGGTAGACTATTCACCTATATTGTTGAAAATTAACTTTTTAAACTGTAAATGTATGTATTTTATTTTTGCTTGTAAGCTTACCTTCTTTATTTGAAAATTAATCTATTTTGTTGTAAATTCATACATTTAGTTGAAAATTCGTCTTTCGCTAGAAAATGGATCTTCCTGGCTGAAAATTCATTTTTTAAGGCTAGAAATACAGTTATTTGGTTAAAAATGCGACCACATTGTTAAAAATTTAATAATTTTGTTGAAAATTTAATTATTCTGTGAAAGTCATGTTTTTTTGTCAAGAATTCATCTATTTTGTTGAAAATTCATCCTTTGAGCTTGAAAATTCATTTTGAATGATCAACAAATCATCTTTTAGGATTTTGATGAGTAATTAAATTTTCAAATTTAAAATATCAATCTGAAATGGTTTTATTCCGTTCATAAAAATGTGTAATTGGAAATTTCAAAATTATTATTTCATAACATGCAATACATTTTTAATAAACTTTTTGAAAATGTTGTTTACGACTTCCGTCTCCTTGGATGTCTTGCTTTAAGATGCATGAAATTTTTTTTAAATCATTCAAAAATGTAATAATAGTATTTTGAAAAATTTTTTCAAGACTTGTAACCTTGTTTTATGCTCAGGCATTTTCTATGCTTAATACATTTTTTCTAAAAATATCTCGACTTCGTTTAGAAATAACAAAAAAATAGTGATAAAAAACCATAAATTTAAAACTAAAGAATTGTTAAATAATATCAAAGATAGAATGCTGGACGTGAAAGTGGAATTTAGATTTTCACATTGTTTGAATTTAATTTCTTGAATTTAAATATTTTAGGGTGAAGGATTTCGAAGAGCACTTCCAATTCTGCCCCGATTTGACAAGTAGTATTTACAATTAAACAATATTCATAATTAGAAGCGCTTGATCTCTAAAATTTCAATTGGAATCAAAGCCCTGTCAAAGACTTTCGAAATGATCTCGCCGAATCTCGTATTATGCAATATGATAGGAAATATTTAATTTAATGAGATTGAATAACTTTTTCTATTACAACTCAGAATAAAAAAATAAGCTCGATCAGCAAATGAATCCCGTGTCATTTCCTCACCACAGAAAATTCACGACCTAACAAATATCCTTCTAGAAAATTAAATCATAAGCAATAGCACTAGGTAAACAACGCAAAAGACGCTCTTCGAGCAAAACGCGCAACGTGCGTAGTGCTTCGGGAAAAGTTCACTGCGCATCTACAGTTTTACCGTGACTGTTGTCAGAAATCTATAAGCCCGTATTCCTAATTCTTCGATTACTTTTTTTCTAAATTCTTTTCCACGAATCACATAAAAAGTCGTTCACCATCAAATAAAATCTGCTAGACTTTTCAATGTAATTTTCCAACCCGTTGCTTGAATCTCTTTTCTTAAAAATTATTTGACAGTCTCTTAAACTCTAGAAAAAGCTTTATTATTTATCAGAAAGAATCGCTTGATTTTTGAAATACTCTTTCATGAAAATTAGACGAATTCTTCAAGTGACTCTGTTTATAAAAATTAATTGACTTTTCTTCTAATATAGTCATAGAATAGCCACTTAAAATTTAAGCGATTCTTTTTTTTTCCGTGTATCGCGGACGTCTTGAGGATGTCCTGCACGGAAAAAATAAGTTGTCGAAACTTTACTTGACTAGTCACCCATTCTAGTATAGGCCACTTTTTTTTTAGAATCTCATATAATTTTTATTAAAGAACCGTAGACTTTATCGAAAAAGTAAAAGAAGTCATTGAATTATTGAAACACAATCTAGGAACATCAGTTCACGAATTTGTATTCAGCAGATTTTGACAAAATTCTAGACAAGGATTCAATTTTGTATAAAGAGTCCTTCAGATTCCAAAAGACTTTAAATACAATAACTTCCTAGCACAGAAACGAATAACTGACATACAAGTTGTTGAAGAATTCGTTGACTGTCTGCTACGTTATCTATATATGCACAATGTACAGCCACATTGGACGCTTGTTTTAACACGTAGTGACGTTCATGTGAAGTAGTGTATGTAAGTCTGAATAAAGTCGCAGTAACCGGTAATGAACAAATGTGCGCCGTCCAGCAGAATAAATTTGATATTTTTTAACTTTAATTTGAAATTGTTTTATTCCGTTTATAAAAGATTCTAGGTTATAAATGTTAAAAAATTCTGGTAATTAATCATTAATTGTCAAGGAAAATGAAAAATTGGTGAGGACAAAATTAGGGAATGTTTAAAATCAAGTTTTGCGGTAACCCTGATATAAAATTCTTGTTAGTAATTTATTTGCCTTGTATTTATATTTATTTTTTTGCAGTCATAACATATGGTCGTTGCGTAAGCGCGCTCAAACTTTGGGTTTCTATTATACGATGAACAGAAACGAGCGTGGAGCACGAGGTTTACAAGATTTTCAAACCAAATATCGAGCGCGAAGCACGAGTGTCTTGATGAGAATGTGTTCCTTAAGGTTGATAGAACCTTAAGTGAATTAGTTCTCCTTTTTATGTAAAATTGGCATAATTAAAACAAAAGCAGGTCATAACGAGGAAGCTCATAAAGAGAGTATTTGCCGGCGAGCGCAAAGCGCGAGATGAATACCAAATCGAGCGCGAAGCGCGAGACCCAACAGGTGCGCGCCCCAGGCGCGCCTAAACTTGCGAGTGCAGCGAGCAGCGCGCGAAGCGCGTGATGAGAATGTGCCCGCGAAGCGGGCAGCTCTTTTGTGTTGGAGTTGTTTGTCATCTAAATAATGAAAATAGGCGTGAAACGAGAAATCGTAAATATGAATATTTTTTCAAGGTTTCAGCGATCCATACTGCATGCTGGGCATTCAACCGGGAAATAGCAGCACTCTACCCAGCCCTCAGACGAATTTAAGCGGTCATTCTCCCCACACTGCACCATCTTCACCCAGACAAACGACTCGAGCTTTATCGGATGGTGGCTGTGAAATCGAAAATTCTCATCACGAAAAGCTTCGAAAACACTCCAGGTAAATCCAATAAAATAAAAGAAAACCTAATTTTACAAATTGCAACCAACTTCAGATCAAAAGAGTTCACCACCAAATGTAGCTGAAATGTTGATTTAAGTTTGTAACCAAAAATGTGTAAAGTGAGATCTCAAATTTATATTTAAACCACTTTAATTTTTCAGTGATCAATTCGACAACACCACCTCCTTCACTCCCTCTTGTATCTTCTTCTACTCTATCCTGTCCTATCATGTCCTATCTGATCCTATTCATACTTATCTTATCATTCCCTTCCCTCCTGCACTTCTCCCTCGTCCCCTCACTTAAACTTCCTATCCCCTACTTCTCTTGCTTCCCCAAAACATTGCTAATTCCCCTCCATATTTTGCTGTTTCCCTCGACATGCTGCGTCTACTCCTCTCCATACACTCATACACCCCTGCTTCTCCTTCCATCACTTGCTTCGCATCCTGAATTTCTTGAATTTTCTAAATTTCCTGAATTTACTAAATTTCTTAAATTCCGCAAATTTGCTCAATTTCACGAATTTCATAAATTCAGTAAATTCCCTGAATTTCTTAAACTTCCTGAATTTTCTAAATGCCCTGAATTCACTCAATTCCTGAATTCACTAAATGTCTTGAATTTCCTAAATTTCCTAAATTCTGTAAATTCCGTGAATTCCATAAATTTGCTGAATTCTCTGAATTCCCTAAATGTTCTAAATTACCTGAATGTTCTAAATTATACGGCTTCACTAAATTTACTCAATTCCGTAAACTTGCTCAATTACGCGAATTTGTTGAATTCCATAAATTCCGAGAACTCCCTAAATTCCCAGAATTTCTTGAATTTCCTGAATTTTCTAAATTTCCTAAATGTCCTCAATTTCTGAATATTCTGAATTCGCTGAAGTGACTCAATGCCTGAATTCACTAAATTCCCTAAATTCCGCGAATTCACTCAATTTCCTGAATTTTCTAAACTGCCTGAATGTTCTAAATTCTCAGAATTTACCTAATTCCTGAATTCACTGAATTTTCTAAATTCACTAAATTTCCTAAATATCCTAAACTCTGTAAATTCAGAGAATTCCTCAAATTCTCTGCATTTTTTTGATTCCTTAAATTTTCTAAATTCCCTAAAAGTTCTAAATTAACTGAATTTTCTAAATTCTCTGAATTCACTAAATTTCCTGAATTTTCTAAATTCTTTGAATTTCTTAAATTTCCTGAAATTTCTGAATTCCCTGAATGTTCTAAATTTCCTAAATTCACTCAATTCCTAAATTCACTACATTTCCTAAATTTTCTAAATTCCTTGAAGTTGCTAAATTCCCTGATTTTCCTAAATCCCGTGCATTTCTTAAATACTCGGAATTCCCCAAATTTTCTAAACATCTTCAATTATTGTTAATCAATTTTATAAAGACCTTAAATTCTCCAAATAATCTGAAACTTTTTATTCCTCTGAATTCCTTGCATTTACTTTATTCCAGGAATTCTACTCAATTTTAAAAATCCCTTCAATTTCAAGAGTTCCTTGAATTCTCTGAATTTCATTAACTTGGGAATTATTTTCATGTCTGTTTAGTGTCCTGGAATATTCAGAATTATTTCAATTCCTTCAATTCTATGAATTGTCTAAATTCTCTAAATGCTCTTAATTCCCCAAATGCTCTGAATGCCTCCACTTCTTTGAATTTGTCCAAATCGTCTAAATTTCTCTGAATTCGCTCAATTTCCTGACTTCCACGATTAATATGATTTCTTCGAAGTATGCGAATTACCCGATTTCTGTAAATTTTCTGAATTTCCGTAATTCATTGCATTAGTTCAAGGTCCTTCGAAATTGAAGAGAATTTCGAGAATTCTATGAATTTCATGAATTTACTAAATTCTGTGAATTCACTTAATTTCCTGAATTTCGTGAATTTGCTCAATTTTGCGAATCCTCTCATTTCCGTAAATACTGCGAATTCTCAAAACTCCACGAATTTCTTAAATCCCCTGAATTTCTTAAATTTTCTGAATTTTTTAAATTCCCTGAATTCCTTAAAATTTCCAAATTTTCTAAATTCCTTAAATTTACTTAATTCCAGAATTGACTTAATTTTCTGTATTCTCTGAATTCACTAAATATCCTGAATTTCCTAAATTCCGCATATTTGCTCAATTTCGCGAATTTCCCGAATTCATTATATCTCGAAAATTCCTAAAATTCTCTGAATTTCTCAAATTTCCTGAATTTTCCAAATTCCGTGAATGTTCTACATTCCCTGAATTGACTTAATTCATGAATTCACTAAATTTCCCAAATTTCCTGAATTTCTTCAATTTTCTGAATTTTCTAAATTCCCTGAGTTTCTTTAATTTCCGGAATCACTGAATTTACTAAATTCTGTAAATTTGCTCAATTTTGCGAATTTCTTCGATTCCATAAATTCCGCGAACTACCTAAATTCCCATGATTTTTCTAATTTGCTGAATTTTCTAAATTCCGTGTATGTCCTTAATTTCTGAATATTCTAAATTCCCTGAATTGATTTAATTTCTGAATTTACTAAATTTTCTAAATTCCGCGAATTCACTCAATTTCCTGAATTTTCTGAATTCCCTAAATGTTATAAATTCCCTGAGTTTACTTAATTCCTGAATTTACTGAATTTCCTGAATGTCTTGAATTTTATGAATTTACTAAATTTCTTAAATTCCGCAAATTTGCTCAATTTCGTGAATTTCCCGAATTCAATAAATTCCGAGAATTCCCTAAATTACCTGAATTTCTTCAACTTCCTGAATTTTCTAAATTTCCTGAATTTACTAAATTCCTTGAATTTCCTACATTCCCACAATTTCGTGAATTTCCTCAATTCTATGAATTCCGTAATTCTTTAAATTCCCCGAATATCCTGAATGACATGAATGTTCTGAATTCTCCAGATTCACTAATTTTACTAGATTCTGTGAATTTGCTCAATTTCGCGAATTTCTTAAATTCCATAAATTCCGCGAACTCCCTAAATTCCCATAATTTCCTAAATTGCCTGAATTTTCTAAATTTTCTGAATGTTCTAATTTCTGAATATTCTAAATTCCCTGAATTGATTTAATTTCTGAATTTACTTAATTTCCTAAACTCCCTTAATTCACAGAATTTCCTGACTTTTGTAAATTCCCTAAATGTTCTAAATTCCATGAATTTTCTAAATTCAACGAGTTTACTTAATTCCTAAATTCACTGAATTTCCTAAATTCCCTGAATTTTCAAAATTCCCTAAATGTTCTAAATTCCCTAAATGTTCAAAATTACATAAATTTTCTAAATCCTCTGAATTCACTAAATTTCCTGAATTTTCTAAATTCTTCAAATTTGCTAAATTCCCTGCATTTCTTAAATTCTCTGAACTCCTTGAATTCTCTAAACATCTTCAATTATTCTGAATCCTCTTCAATTCTCTGCCTTAGTTTGAATAACCCGGATTTTCTTAATTTACACAATTCTCTGAATTCGTTAAATTTTTAGAATTCTACATCTTCTCTGAATTATCTGCATTCTCTGAATCCTCTGAATTCAACTAATTTTTTTATTTCTTCTTATTCTCTGAATTCTGCAAAATCTCTGAATTCTCGGTATTATCTGAATTTCCATTATTTCCTTCGAATCTCTGTACTAGTTTAAAGTCCTTGAAATTAAAAAATTCGCCTGCATTTTCTGAATTAGTCAATTCTTCTGCATTTTCTGAATTATTAAATTCTCTGAATTCTTAAATTCTTTGAATTCGTTAAATTGGTTGGATTTTTCGACTATTTTAAATTGTTTCAAATATTCTTGATTAAATATTTTCTACAACAACTTACGGAAATTTTACGCTTGCGTTAATAATATTATCAGTAGACCTTGAAAAAGGAATTTCATGAATTCATGGAATTCTACGAATTCTAAGTAATTCAAAGTAATTCAAGCGTATTCAAATTAAATATTAATAATGTATGTACTAACCTAGAGCGTACTAACTAATAAACCTGACAGATTGATCTTTTGAGACGTACTTTTCGAGAGAGATTTTTTTTATCATGGAGGTAAAATCTTTATTATTTTTTCAAAAATGTTGTTGAATAAAGTTCCAAATATATATATATTTCTTTTTCCTTATTAGGAATTCTAGATTGATTATAGTACTGTTAATTAGGCAACCCAACAATTTCAATAAACTCTTGTCGTAGATAATATTAAATACAGCAAGTAAAAAAAATTTCAATCTTTTTGCTATTTAAAATACATATTAAATGTCAAGAGCAAAGAAGGTGAATTAGTATGCAAGATAAATAAGGCACGTAAGAAAATTGAAATTTCAGAATTTAATGAAAATACCTGGAAGCTAGAGTCTATTTTCAAAATAAATACCGTGGCCTTTGAAAAGTACCCTTTTCAGTTAAAATGCAAAAAATACGTGGGTTTTATGAAAGAGTTTAATGTCAAGTGAGATTCTTCATCCCATGTCAGTATATTCGCTATATAATGCATCACGAACCTTCCTTTCATTTCAAAGACACAATGGTTCACATTGAGACAAAGTGAATGGAACGGAAATGGAGATTTCCAAAGTGCTTTTACAGTGGATAAGCTCGCTCAGAATCGAGATCATTATTTAAATACTTGTAGAGAAATTCTCTCATCATTAAACATTTATGAAGAAAAAAAATTATCATAAAGGCAATGTGAAAGAAGTATAGTAGCTTTTTTAAATTGAGGATTTTAATAAAATATTTTTATTATTATTCAATTAATTTAGTAAAAATTCTCAGTGGCTAAAGCGATCACACGTCAGGCTTCCGAACAGGGGGCCTGAGGCTTCTACTGAGGCTTTGGTGATTTGGAACCCACCTTAAACTGTGAATCCTTAAAGAAGGCTAGTTACCTCTCAACGAAGGGGATCCATCATGAGGGTAAAATGGCTTGGGGGTAACCAGTCAACTTTGCGAAGACTTGTTCAAGAGTTAGAAAACATACACACACACTTACAATTACATAACGTACCACGAGAGTGCGTTGAATCTGTGCATTTAACTGATAGCGGAATGGATGTCGGATAGCAGAGTGGGTGAGGCTCACTTTGCTGTGCAAAGAGGTCCGCGTCATTCACTGTGCAATGGGGTACGCCCGGAACCTGAGAGTTATATTTCCAGAACGTTGAGCACCAGGGGGGGGGTCCACATCGCCTCCTCCGCTAACACTGATAACTAACTAATTAAATTATTATCTATGTTCTCTAAACCTTAAATTTACCAAATATTATAAACTATGTGATGAACTTACAATTACAGCATGAATATAAAACTACGGCATTTTGGAAATTAAGTAAACGAGGATCTAATGACCAAATTTGGACGCCACATTCCTAAATCAAATTTAAAAAAAAAATATATATATATATAAGTCATCCTCCAAATCACTTACCTTTCTTTTCCGGTGTTTCTTATTTTATTATTTTGTATCACTCTCAAAAACCATTCACAGAAAATCTACCAACGCACAGTGGAAAAAATCTGAATTTTGTTGGCCAAATCATTCTACTGGTCACAATTTTTATTGGATATGCACATTCTTTTTTTCATGATTGAAACTGAATGAAATTTTCCAAGACTTTTTAAAGCTATGTTTCAATTTCTATTCTCACAGAAAACTGTGCAAAGGAGAAAATTAAAAAAGTTATTTCCAACGGACAAAAAAAAAGAAATTTTCAATAAGGAATATGAATTTTAGTCTAAATTTTGAATGATCTACCAAAAAACGTAATTTTTTTGGCAAAGTAACTTAGCCTGGAATCAAATACTTTAACTTCCAAACGAAAAATATTAATTCTCAACAAAACATGTAATAATTGATATTTTAACCAACATATTCAAATTTTAAGTGAAAACCAGTTGGTTTCGACCACACAAGACATAATTTTTACAAAATAGTTCAATCCTTAATCAAGGGAGATGAAATATTTACGAAATTGTTAAATTTTTTTATAGAGGACATTGTTTTTCTGCCAAAAAGGCCAATTTTCAACAAAATTTATGGATTTCCAATAAAATAGTTAAATTTTCAACTAGAAAGGATTATTTTCCCATTAAAAATATCATTCTTCCAAATAAAAATATAATTTTAGTTAAATTATCAGTTAAAAAGATTAATTAAAAAAAGCAATTTTCACACAAAATAGATTAATCCTTAACCAATGAAGATTACATTTTTTACAGAAAAGACACATGTTTAACAAAACACATGCATTTTTTGTGAAAAATCAATTTTCTATTTGAAATATAATTTTGTGAATAAAAAATGTGATACATGATTCAGCATTTGAAGAAAAATTAATCATTGACCAGAAACAGGAATTTTCAACAAAATAATTTAATCTCGAACCAAGAGAGATGATTTTTTGCAGAAAAATATTAATTTTCCACAGAAACGATAAATTTGCAATGAAATACTTCAATCATGCGCTAAAAAAGTTCAGATTTCAACAAAAAACCGGATAGTTACTTTTTCAATTTAAAAAAATTAATTAAGAACAAAAAGAAGAATAGTTGAATTCTCAACTAAATCGGATGAATTTTTAACCAAACAGTTGAATTTCCGAAAAATAAGATTATTTTGGAAGTAAGAAGGTTTATTTTTGATCGAGAAGATGAATTTTCAAACTAACGCATACATTTCTTGAAAATTTTTGAACTTGTTACCAAAAACGATCAAATTTCCTTTTGAAAATATAAATTTCTAACAAAAAATACTATAGTTGAGTCTTCAGTTAACAAAATTAATTTTTAACCGAAAAAAAGAATTTCCAACAAAATAGTTCAATCCTCAACCAAAACAGAAGAATTTTTAGAAAGACAGTTGAATTTTCAATCCAGAAGATTATTTTTCTACCAAAAAAGACAAAGTTTGAACAAGTATTAAAATTTTCAGCTAAAAAAGATCAGTTTTCAAGAAAAATTATATCGTTAAATTTTTATTTGAAAAATCAATTTTTAACCAACAAAAAAAATTATTTTCACCTAACAAGATGAATTTTCGAAGAAAATGATGAATTTTTAACCCATAAGATTTTCTACCAAAAGTACAATTTTTCTATTATCAATAGCAATTTCAAACATATTGCTATAAATGAAATTAAAGAAAAGACACTTTTTATGCGATTTAAGAAATTGAAAAAAGTCCAGAGAAAAAAAGAAAGGAAGGAGGTTGCCTTCTTTTTGTTTTCTCTTTTATTATTTTTTTCATTCTTCAATTTGAATTGAGACATTAAGGAATGTGTTGTCCAAACTTCATAGTTGGATTTTTTTTTTTAATTTCCAATACTTTCCTAGTTAAGTTTGAATGTTGGACGCTAAAGAAGGTAAAAAATTTTTATTTATTTTTCCATTTAGATTTGATTTAAATTTTGATTTTTGTCTAAAGTGTAGTAAACATTCGTTATGAGCTAACTTCAATTTGGATTCGCTATTCCACTAAATTTTATTTTATACGACAAGAGGTGAGTTTAAAGAAGTTTATGAGGGAGAAGAATGCATTCTAGAGTCCAAGTAGAAGAAGTAAACGATAAGTCAGACATTTACGACATTTTCAAGAGTTGTCAAACTTTCCAATTTCACAAATTACTTTTGTAAGGATTGCCCGCGTCATTTTCTCGCTTCTAGTGATTCTCTTCTCCTGCAGAATATCGAAAAGTAAAATTCTTTAAATTACAACAATAAACTTCAGGACCTAATTTAAGAAAGTTCTTTAATTCTCCCTTTCGAAGTACTTTCCTTTTACTATAGAAGATTACAGTTCTTTAAAAGTTGGATAACAAAAATATCAAATAAAATCTCTGCTCTATATTATTCGAATATTTTCAAAAATAATATAAGGTTTCTAATAATCAAATCGAATAGAACTAGGCTAGTGAATAAAAAAATGATTTACTATTTATCGAGAAAGATTGTACACCTAGAATAATATCGACTGGGCGATTTTATTTGAGTAACTATGGGCACGAAAATACGTCAACAGTGTTAATTATCTTGAAATAATTTTTTCCTCTATGAAAACATTTTGTAAGAAGAGGACTGGGCAAAATTTTGAACAAATATTGAATTTTTTACAGTAGAAATAAATATTTTCATGCCCATAGGAGTAAGCGAAAAAAACGTGATACATCCATTTTAGTTATTTAAAATGTCTTGCCAGTTTTGCATCATGACACGTATGTGGGCATTTCAAAACAAAATTATTTAAACTGATCGGATTTAATTATGCTTAAGTATATTATGGCTTTTGGGGTCGCTCGATCGAAATCTGATGTTGGATTTTTAAAATTCGAAATGGTGGATCCAATATGGCGGACATAAATTAATGAACATGTTTGGACCTTGTTAAAATTGGTGGTAATTGGGTTTTTGAAGTTGCTGATCTTAAATCTGATGTTGGATTTCCAAAATTTTAAATTGCGGATTTAATATGGCGGACATACATAAATTATTAAAAATGTTTGGACATTGATAAAATTAGTGGTACTTGAGTCTTTGGGGCTGTTCATCTTAAATTTGATGCTGGATTCGCAAAATAAAAAACTGCGTGTTCAATAAGGCGAACATAAATGATGAAAAATGCTTGGGCCTTGACAAAATTGGTTTCACTTGGCTTTTTGGGCTTGCTGATCTTAAATCTCATGTTGGATTTTCAAAATTGAGAATAGCGTATCCAATATGGCGGCCCAAAGATACTAAAAATGTTTGGACCTTGATCAAATTGGTTATACTAACATTTTTTGGGTCGCTGATTTGAAATATGATGTTGAATTTTCAAAATTTAAAATGGGGTATTCAATATGACGGACATGAATGACTAAATATGTTCGGATCTTCATAAAATGGGTGAAAATTAGGTTTTTGGGTCGCTGATTTTGAATCTGACGTTGAAATTTGAAAATGGCGGATTCAATATGGCGGACTCAAATGATTTAAAATGTCCGGCTCTTGATTAAATGGGTGAAATGAATGTTTTTGGGGTCGCTCAATCGAGATCTGGTGTTGGATTTCCAAAACTCGAAATGGCGGATTCAATATAGCGAACATGAATTAATGAAAATGTTCAGACAAAATGGCGTATCCAATATGGCCGACTCAAGTTTTCAAAAACGTTTGAAACTTGATAAAATTTGTGAAAATTAGATTTTTTGGGTCGCTGATTTTCAATCTAATGTTGGATTTCTAATACTCAAATTGGCAGATTCAATATGGCGGACATGCATGACTAAAAACGTTTGGATCTTGATCAAATAAGTGATACTCAGGTTTTTGGGTTCGGTCAATCGAAATCTGGGGTTGAATTTCCAGAATTCTGATTGACGGATCCAATATAGCGGACATGAATTAAAAAAAATGTTCGAACCTTGATAACATTGGCGATGATAATGGTTTTGGGGTCGCTGAATTGAAATCAGGTGTTGGATTTTCACAATTCAAAATGACGAATTCAATATGGCGGACAAAAATGATTAGAAATGTTTGGATCTTGATAAAATGAATGATATGTATGCTTTTGGGGTCGCTTAATTTAGATCTGGTGTTGGATTTTTAAAATGAAAAATTTCGTATCCGATATGGCAAACCCAAGTTTTCAAAAACTTTTGGAACTTGATAAAATTTGTGATACTTAGTTTTTGTGTTCCCTGATTTCAAATCTGGTGTTCGATTTTCCAAATTGAACATATCGGATCCAATATGGCGGACATAAATTCAACAAAATGGCTGACCTTGATAAAATTAGTGATACTTAGGTTTTTGGGATCGCTGATTTTGAATCTGATGTTGGACTTCTAATATTCAAATTGTCGGATTCAATATGGCGCATATGTATGCTTAAAAACGTTTAGTTCTTGATAAAACGGGGATATTCAGGTTTCTGAGGTCACTGATTTTGAATCTGATGTTATATTTCTAAAATTCAAAATGGCGGACAAAATATGGCGGAGATGAATTAATAAAAAGGTTCGGACCCTAAACATATTGGTGATACGTAGGTTTTTGCGACCGCTGATTTTAAATCTCATGTTGGATTTCTAATATTCAAATTAGCGGATTCAATATGGCCGATATGCATAATTCAAAATGTCAGGACCTTGGTAATATTGGTGCTGCTTAGGTTTTTGGGATCGCTGAATAGAACTCAGGTCTTGGATTTCAAAAATTCAGAATAGCGGATTCAATGTGGCGGACATGCATGCTTAAAAACGTTGAGATCTTGATAAAACGGGGGATATTCAGGTTCCTGAGGTCTCTGATTTTGAATCCGATGTAATATTTGTAAAATTTGAAATAATAGATACGATATGGCGGAGATAAATTATTAAAAATGGTTGGACCCTAAACATATTGGCGATACTTAGGTTTTTGGGATCGCTGATTTTAAATCTGATGTTGGATTTCTAATATTTGAATTGGCAGATTCAGTAAAGCGGATATGCATGATTAAAAGCGTTCAGACCTTGGTAATATTGGTGATGCTTAGGTTTTTGGGATCGCTGAATTGAACTTAGGTGTTGGATTTTCAAAATTCAGAATGGCGGATTCAATGTAGCGGACATGCATGCTAAAAAATGTTCAGATCTTGAAAAAATGGGCAATATTTAAGTTCCTGAGGTCGCTGATTTTGAATCCGATGCTACATTTCTAAAATTTGAAATGGCGGACACAATATGGCGAAGATAAATTATTTAAAATGTTTGGAACCTAAGCATATTGGTGATGCTTAGGTTTTTGGGATCGCTGATTTTAAATCTGATGTTGGATTTCTAATATTCAAATGGGCGGATTCAATATGGCGCACATGCATGCTTAAAAACGTTTAGATCTTGATAAAACGGGGATATTCAGGTTTCCGAGGGCGCCGATTCTGAATCTGATGCTATATTTCTAAAATTCAAAATGGCGGATATGATATGGCGAAAATGAATTATTAAAGATGTTCGGAACCTAAGCATATTGGTGATACTAAGGTTTTTGGGATCGCTGATTTTAAATCTGATGTTGGATTTCCAATATTTAAATTGGCGGATTCAGTAAAGCGGATATGCATGATTAAAAACGTTCGGACCTTGGTAATATTGGTGATACTCAGATTTTTGGGATCGCTGAATTGAACTCAGGTGTTGGATTTTCAAAATTCAGAATGGCGGATTCAATGTGGCGGACATGCATGCTTCAAAACGTTCAGATCTTGATAAAACGGGAGATATTCAGGTTCTTGAGGTCGCTTATTTTGAATCTGATGTTATATTTTTAAAATTCGAAATGACGGATACAATATGGCGGAGATGAATCATTAAAAATGTTCGGACCCTGAACATATTGGTGATACTTAGGTTTTTGGGATCGCTGATTTTAAATCTGATGTTGGATTTCTAATATTCAAATTGACGGATTCAATATGGCAGATATGCATGATTAAAAACGTTCGGACCTTGGTAATATTGGTGATGCTTAGGTTTTTGGGATCGCTGAATTGAACTCAGGTGTTGGATTTTCAAAATTAAAAATAACGGATTCAACATGGTGGACACGAATGATTAAAAATGTTCAAATCTTGATAAAATGGGTGATTCTTAGGTTGCTGGGATCGCTCAATCGAAATATGGTGTTGGATTTCCAAAATTCGAAGGGGCGGATCCAATATGGCAGACATGAATTATTAGAAATGTTCGGACCTTGATCATATTGGTAAAACGTATGTTTTTGAGGCCGCTGAATCAAAATCAGTCGTTGGATTTTAAAAACTCAAAATGACGCATCCAATATGGCGGATCAAAATGATCAGAAAAGTTTGGACCTTGATAAAATTGGTGATACTTAGTTTTTGTGTTTTCTGATTTCAAATCTGGTATCTGATTTTTAAAATTGAAAATGGCGGATTCAATATGGCGTACATGAATTATTAAAAATGTTTGAACCTTGGTAAGATTGGTGATACTTATGAGTTCTAGGTTTTTGAACTGAAATCAGATATTCATAAGTGCCCGCGAGATTCGAACACAAATTGAGCAAAGTAAAGTTTTTTTACGTAAATTATAAGAAACTAGTGGAAGAAAATATGAAACATGGACTGCAGCTCAACCCTTCAAAGGAAAACTGGAGTCAAAAAGACTCCAGGCATGTTCAACCTTATTTAAGTCCCTTCAACATTTAAAAATGGTACTTATACGGTTATTAAAAATAAGTTGTTAATTTTTCGTGAAAAATGTCATTCTTTGCTATGTCTTAACTTCTATAATAATTTTTTCATATTCCAAATCAATTTTAAACTAAATAACCCAGAGAATTCTTTGACGTAACTATACAAGAGTCTGTAAGAAATTCATTTACTCAAAATAATGAATTGGCTCTTTGCAGGAAGCTTTTGGGAGCAGTTGACTTCACAGCCAGAGGGCGCAGTTAGCGCGACAGAAATAGGATAAAAAAATGAAAATACCCGATACACACTTTTCCTTTTCGTTAAAAATTCAAAAGAATACTTTTTTGAATTATACTCGTATTATAAATGAGATTCGAGCATATAGTTACATATTTCAGCATAAAAAATATTTAGTGGAAGATCCTATTATTTCCATTTATCAAAAAATGGATTTATCACGTTTTGTTCGCTTACTCCTCAATTGTGGGAATTCTGTATAGATTAAATTTGTTTTAGGGCAATTTCTATCAGTTTCAGAATTGCATCATTTAAGCGAAAGGAGCCGACCAGTAGGCGAGAACATCGAGAGTCAATAAGTGGTGAAGTACCTGCAAAATACATACGAGCCACTTCGGTAAAGCACCATACACTGAATCCTCGATGGGATGAAAAGTTTCCTTTGTAAGTAATGATCTGTCCATTTTTATCAATCTCATCGAATATTTTATTTTAGAAATTAAAAAAAAAACTGTATTCAATTGAAAGTTAATAGAAAAAAATTATAGGTGGTTTGTAAATAATTTTCTTCTAATTCCATATAATCCTACATATGTTCAACCTATTTACCAGAACTTTTACAATTGCATCAGAACTCTTTGGAGTTTTAATTATTAAACAATAAAAATATTCGAATTCATAAATCTATCAAACTTTTAATCATTTTAAATTGAAGATTAGAATCCTTATAAGGTTTCGAAAATAAAAAATTAATAAGTCATTGTGGTAAAGAAAATTAAAAGTTGCAAACTGACATTTTTTAAATTTATGTATCAACTATTTAACGGCAATATCAAAGCATCAGAACGCTTTGGAATTTAAATTATTTCAGATTTAAAAAACGACTATTTATAAATTCATTAAACTTCAGCTCACTTTAAATTAAAAATTAGAAGCATTTTAATGTATGGGGTATTATTTCTCAACTCCTATCCGTTTTAGTGAATTATAACACTGGTAATAATATCATTGTCCTTAATTTTTAGTAGAAAATTTTTCTTATATCCAACTCAATCATTCGGCTTTTAATCAGCTTATTTCAAAATTATTTTTTGTTTCAAAAGATTAAGTTTTTTCTTGATTGAAAGAGGATATATTTTTCAACATTTTTGAAGTGATACTTCTTTTGGCAGGGCATCGAATCGAAAAAAAATGACCGACCGAACGAATTGATATCTCTCTGTCTCTCTCGGCTAAACTCTGCCGTGTGGCCTTACTGCCACACACTGTTTTTTTTTATTTTTAAAAAAGGAAGTTTTTGGTTTTAATTTTTTATTTTTATTTGAAGAAGTAAGTTTTTTTATTCTAAACATTTTGAATAATATCTTTATTGAGTTGCAGCTAGACAGATTCTTTATTTTCAACATTTTTCTGATGATGTTGCTACGCCTCCGCTTAGGGTTTATTCCTTCGGGACCATCCCTGGACAATTGTCCGCGACTGCTTATTAATTATTTTACCCATATTCAGCAGAAAACCTTGGTACAGGGACCCTCTATTCGCAACCCGAGGACGCGTTCGCTGGCTTTGTCATAGGCCCTCCAGTTCTATTCGAAAGAAATCGAAACTAATTTGCAATTTAAACTTCAATGATTTTAAATGTTTCCAATTACCAACAATTCACACAGAAATATTGAATTTTAAACAAAATAGATGAAATTTGTAAGCAAATAGTTGAATACTAAACCAAAGTGATGAATTTTTAAGAAAATAAATAAACTTGCAACCAGTATGCCATTTACTTCTCACATTCGTCTCATTTAAATATTCAGCATACCATCGCTTCTGAATTTTTATTCGTCCTCCCACCTTTAAGACGTCATCTTTCAGGATGGGATTCAACCTGATGATTTTCGATCGCTTGGGTTATTCCTCCTTTCCTGCCAGTCGAACGAGTTTCTGACACGACATGCAGCAACCTTTTGAGCGATGAATATTGGTCCCACAAATTGAATTTCTCGGTAAAAGCAGTGACCAAAACGGATGCTTTCTTTTCTCCTGGTAAGTGTTCGGCCTCAAATAATCCAGCAGGCTGCTCAGATTAGAGTCGGTTGAGCCAATCAGGACCACTTCTCCACATTTCATTATTCAGGAAATCTTCAGGTAGTTGTCCTCCAGAAACAAAGTCTGCAGGATTTTCCTTTGTATTTACGTATCTCCAATCTGCAGAATTCGTGATCTCGCGTATTTGCTCCAGTCTGTTCGCTTCAAATATACTGAAGGTAAGAGGTAACAAGTTGATCCAATTCCGGACCATTTTAGGGTCAGTGCAAAATTTAGTGTGGCAAATTTTTGTCCTTAATGTTTCCTTTACTTTTTTTTTTGGCAGGTATCTCAAATTCAGAATCGGCAAAGATAACATCGTTGGGAATTTAAATTACTTTCCATTTATAGGGAGGTCAAGAATATTACATGTAATCTGAGGAAGAACTAGAAAAGTCAATTTTGCTGAGTAAGTGGAATTTCTCGATTTGAAATAAGCGACTGGCCATCCTAAACTTTTGGTTACCATATTATTTACGACTTGAACCGAATCATTCAATCTTTTTGCTTGAGCCTTAAACACATTTCTAAATATTTTTTTATTATATTTGGTTGAGAACCATTGTCCAAGAGCATCCTACATGCATGCCCATTTCCAATAATATCAATCATGTTCATTACAGCGGTAGCTAACAATACCTTAGATGCATCAAAAATATGCATTTTTTCAACATGATTCAAGTGACCCTTTTGATTGTTCTCTTCGGTTTTCGAATCTGAACTTAAATCTGAGTGTCGAAGTGTACGATGACGCCTTTTGCAAATAGTGCAATTTCCCGCTTTTCAGTTACCAATCAAGTGATTTCATTTTAGACAGTTAAAACAAAGCCCTTTCCTTTTCGCTGTTTCGAATTTCCAGCTCAATATCATCTTTTGGAACATTGGACACGATTAAATGAAATTTTCCTTTTGACAAACATAACACACTATATTTTATTGAGTATTAAGAAAGGCTTTTACTGATTGACCTTTGGACGTGTTTCACTGAGGTTTGTTTTGGTGTTTTAAATTTATCGAATTCATTTTAGATTGGTTACTGGATTCGGGGTTAAGAGTTTCTGAAATTTGGCAACGCTCATGTAAAAATTTGGCCAATTGATCGAATTTTGGCATCTCAGTACCTATTACGGATTTTTTCCACTCTTTCCGCGATTTTTCATTTTATTTGCTGGCAATTAAACAAATAAGCGGGGTATCCTAAGAACTGGTGGGCTCACGTGAAGCACACGCACGTGTCTCATTGTACTATCAAGTAAATTTCTCAAGCTAGTAGAAGATTCTCAATAATTATTCTTTAATTATTGTAACGCTCTTGAAGAAAGTTCCAAGCCACATCGTAATTATGCTCTGGCGTTTCCAGATTTTTGATTATTTAAGGCGCAATCCTCTTTACATAAGATTGGAAATAGCGTAACTTTTCAATCTTTGGAATAGATTCCTCATTATAAATTAATGCCGTAAATGTGTCTCGAAAGCCTAATCAATCTTCATAACCTCCTGAAAATTGAGAAAGCTCAAGTTTTGGGTACAGAGAATTGCGTTCGTCGATGAGGTGAATCGTTTCTAGCTGTTGAGACACGTGACGTTGCAAGTTCACGCAAAGTCGAGATTTCTGACAGACGGCAAGCGACAAGTTCAGCAACAAGTTGAGCTATACGCGACCGATATACAAAATCAGTTTCTCGTGAATTCGGTTCCGAAACAGAACCTTGAAGTGATCTTTGGTTATTGATTATTTTAGCAAACTGAATGCTTAAATATTTATCTAAGAAGGTCTTAAATTTCGTTAAACGCAATTTACAATTGTCACGAATTCGCTTTAAAATTTCTTGTTCCTTACTTATATTTAATTTCAGAGTTGTAACAGTTGTAACAGATCCTCTTTTTACAGTCTCGATCATTTAAAAATTCTGGACCAGCAACAAAATGCATATATTTCCGGTACAGTTGCAACGACCTCATAAATGATATGCCACCCTTTATTCTTCAGGATACACCAAAAACCGCCTCTTTGCTTACCTGCCTAAGTTGATTATCAAATGGAGTCGATTGTTATTAGACGGAAAATTGGTATTTACGTCTACCTTTTATCTGGTTCCTAAAAAAAGTTCTAACAAACACTCTCGAAATATTTATGTCTTGCGAATCTAATAGTTTCAGCTGCTAAAAAATCTTGGTTTGGCACTTTTACACTGTAATTCACAATAATGTGACTTTGGTCACTATTGAAACTTTATGAAGATAATTTCCTCACACGAGCCATTTTAGAATATTGATTTTCTTGGTAAGCATCCGGTTTCGTAGGAACATGTTCACACGCACAAAGCCTAATTTTTCACAGTCAGTTTTTCTTTTATACGTCTGATGATGATAACTTATGCCTAATTATGGAGAAAACAGGATGTACCAAGAATAAAACACTGAGTAGTTTACATGAAATATAAGTGGACTGTACAACTTTATTTGAATTATCACATATTTGAATTACACTAAGTATGCCGAAGCTAAGCCTTTTGCGCCTCATAAACGTTTTAAAGTCTTAATCCTGAGTTTTCGTCAAATTATATCCAGCAATTTGCAATGTACCTGGCGCTAAAATACGCCGATGAAACAAGTGGCACTGAACACTCAATTCAAATTCACATTAAAGTTTTAGAGATTGAAATTCTGTCGTTTCATAGATAATTATGTTTCATTCTTGATTATTACAATTCTGCGTAGCATTATGATCA
Organism: Andricus grossulariae; assembly: GCA_011634705.1. Classification (NCBI taxonomy): domain Eukaryota; kingdom Metazoa; phylum Arthropoda; class Insecta; order Hymenoptera; family Cynipidae; genus Andricus; species Andricus grossulariae. The sequence continues at coordinate 188,544,432 of JAABKJ010007545.1, read as the reverse complement.
AAGAAAATAAGCAATATACGTGTTGAAAACTAGCGTACCCAACATCTTCCAAAATATTTCATGGAAACAAGGAAAGAAGTTTTTTGTGGTCAATATTAAAATAAAATCAAAAACTTTTTAGTGAACAACGTAATTTAACAAAATAAACATAGCTTGAAATAAAGTAAATATTCCATTCGCGTTCCAAAATACCACCATATTAATATTTCTCTTTCTTTTCACGGGATCAGCAAATATTTTTAAACTATTTTAGGCAGAGTCAGGGTTTATGCTGAGAACAGAGAAAGTATAGTAAAACCAGGCGACCTGTCTAAATCATCATATTTCTTTGTTACCAACGGACTAACTCATCTACCTGAGTTCCGAATTGGTCACTATTATTGTAAACAAACTCTGAGAAGTACCGGTGAACGAAACTAAGTAATTAAGGGCATGTGATACTTTGTCGTGTGGTAAATCGGGTATAGTTCCCCCGGGTTTTTGTCCACAAAAATTGAAAATTTCAAAAACTGTATTTAGAGATGCTATAAAATAGAACAGCAGACGTCCGCGAACTCTTTTTTTGTGAAATAATAGCAAAAAAAATGTATTCCACCAGATAAAAATTTTCTCTATGTGCACCTTTTTGGAGGTGAGGATTCGCTTTTGAGGTATCTGCCATTCCGATAATGTCGGTCTCTGTTGTACTTCAAAATATACACATATTAATCAAATTCAGCAAAATCAAATTTTGTAAAATTATTTCACAACAGAAGAGTTCGGGGGCGTCCGTTAGCATATTCGCTATCATTCCTCGAATTTTCAAGGCCAAATATTTATTATTGTAGGAAAAAAGACGGGGGAGCCTGACACTGCTAAAATCGATAATTTTCTAAGTATCACATGCCCTTAAGGGAAAGTGTTAATATGGCCCGCATTGTGACCGTATGGGTTGAAAAAGTGTGGTGTAGAGTTGGCTGGTGTTAGCGGGTCTGACATATTCCCAACTTCGAAGCGCTGGGTTGTATTGTGATTTGCGCGGAGGCCGACAGTGGTGTGATGGTTACTTGTAAAATTTTGACCCTGCTTTGGATCACAAACAATATTATATTGTAGATTAACATCTGTTCACAAATTTTCATTTCCTTGTGAACGAAACTCGTCTGCAATTACTGTTTTAAAATTTCTTGAGATTAGGTTATCATAGCCCACGGGACATTCATTGATTTCTTCTGGGGACATATCGACAACATTTTCGCTGTTCATATTTATTTTCACGCGTTGATGTCCAGTTCTTGTGGCATGTATTGAACGAAGTCTTTTATTTTCCCCCACTATTGCAAAAATGTCACCGTTGGATGTTGATAATACACTTTGTTCTTCGGTTGGCATGGGCTCATATGCATTATATTTTCCTCTCAAATGAATTGGTTTATTCAAAGGAAAAGTGTATCTACGAATTTCGAATCGTCGATTTGGATTTATGTACGGAATAACTCGAATAAATTTAAGGTGTTTAAGTTCATATCCAAGTACTCGTAAAGTAGGATCCCTGGGAGGAGACCTGGACCTGTCATGAAGAGGAGGCACGGCAGGAGAAGAAGAACTGATCGGCAAATGAGATCTGGTATGAGGAACAGACCTTTCCGGAGATTGATGTATTTCAGAAGAATGAGAAGTTCCGGAACGAGGAATACCAGAGATAGAAGCACCCGTAGGTGAATGATAGAAATGTGCACTCAAATCTGCAACTAAAAATACAGGATGAAATTAAATTAAATTTCATTAAGGCATATATTGCTGGATTTCAATTCCATCTTCCAGCATATTTTTTTCTTCCAGGCAGAAAAGTACCCCAACTCGCTTCGTCAACAGAAGACGCAAGATTTTTTGTAGAAATCCAAGATTTATATAAAGATCGAAATATAAAAGCATCTTATGTTTCTAATATAACTCTTTGTTATATTGAAAAATATTCACCAATAATTTTTTATGAAATCAGAAAATGATAGTTTGCATATTTTCTTTACAAAAATAAAACTTAGGCACGGTCAAAAAATGTCCCTGAAATTTTCAGGATTTTCCAGGTATCTAAAAATTCTGTGACAATTTTAGGTTTTTCTCGTTTTTCAGGCGAGTCCCACCAAAGTGGGTAAAAAAATTATTGTGATTTTGCAACCAATTTTTTCTAATGAATTTTTAGTGGCTACACCGCTATTAGCAGACACTATTTATTACTTATCATACGCCAGATACTTGTCGAAAATCTAAAAGCATGCTGAAATTCTCAGTAAATTGTTTACACAAAAAAAAGGTCTGAATCTCGTGATAGAGGAAGACATTGACGAAGAATAATTGCATAGCATATTACAGTAAGGTGTATTGTTTAAATTATACTAACCTTATATATTCGAAAGCTTAGAATGAATTTCACCCCCTCACTTTCCTTTAATTAAATACAGATTAAAGCCTATCATTTTTTTTAACTATGAAGTCATTTTTTGATTTTATACCAAAAAATATATATTGTTACCTTGTACATGAATATATTACAGAAAGAAATGATGGTGCAGCCACCAAAAATTTATAACAAAAGGATGGTTATAAAATTATAATAGTTTTCTTTATCCCCTTTTCGTAGAAGAAATCAATCGGTATTTTTGCAAATAGTTCCCTCAATATCCTGTATAACATATATTCAAGAAGTTGGAACTTGGTGTAAATTAGTCCTATAATGGTAGATAATATTGAAAACAAGGATCCATTCTTGTAGAATATTCTCCAGTTTGGGAGATTATTATTTACCACTTGTGCTATCAACTTCAATTTGTACTAAGCTTACCTTGATGAGTATCATTTTGACTACTTTCTCCAAAATTTGCCAGAAAGTCCCTTGTGTTATGTTCACTACTCATCCCGAAATTCGCCAGAAAGTCCTGTGTTTTAGGAGGCAAACCTGATGATATCTCTGCAAAAGCACAAAAAACATTTATGAATTTTTAATGCGGGAAATGGGATATTCATCAGAGTCTTAAGAAGGTGTCTGGGGTGGTTATTTTCAGATTGAAGTCGGCTTTTTGGTTCAACTTGAAGGCAGCTGAGACAAGCTACGCAAAGTGAACTCAAGATCATATCTTCAGGTAGGTGTTAGTGTTATTTGCTGCTTTTGGAAAATCAATGCTTTTATTTTTGGTGTAGGTTTTTAGTGTTAGCGTAGATTTTTTAAAATAGTTTTTAGCTATTTTGGAGAGCCCATCAGCAGCCCAAAATTATAATATGCTTATAGTTCGTTCTTTACACCTAGTCAACACATGTATAACTGTTTTTGAACAATTGAAAATAGGGAAAATAAGAAATATAGACGAACTTGAAACTCTCTATGAGAATAAACTCATTTGAACATATTTTTTAAAAGTATTTAAAAATATATAACGCAATGAATTACGCATTTCCTTCAAGAAAAAATTTAGTTTTGATCTGATAAATCGAATTTCTGAAAGATTTTTAATAGGTACTAATATCTTCGAATTCTCTTATTTTTGTAGTGAAAACTTTCTTGCGTGAAATTATTTCTATTTATCCCCCAAATCGTCCTACGTGATTTTAGAATGACCCCTAAAGAGTTACCATATGTAGATATAATATCATATGGTGCGAATTCCGTATTAACAGCGGCTGCTTTTTGAATTCATATTTCTTTTAACACACACATTTCGATCAAAGTCCAATAATGTTTCAAGAAAATAGCACTTGGGATGGAATGTAGATTGAGACTTAGACATTCTGATTTGCATATGGCTTAAAAAATATACTTAAAATTATAGATATATTATATTAATATACTCACCAACATAATTGAGGAAAACCGCCAATGATAAGTAAAGAGTAAAATCAATCGTCATCTTTTCGTCTTGAAGGGGAAACTAATCAACAATGTAACTGATGGATATTCTAGTGCTTTATTCAATTATGTAATACACCTTTTATATAGTCGTTATCTTTCTAGGTGTTAAGCTTGCCTTTTTCAGATGTTTACATTTCTTCAGAACCAGCTACAAGGAAAATATATGATCGCAAGATTCGTTAAAACTGATAAAATTATTTATAGAATCTTTTATGATTAAGCGACATCCGTCGGTTCCGTGGGATATTTATATATTCTCTACTATAACGGCCTGTTTAAAGCGTCAAAAAAGTCATATACATCTTCAATTGTTCACTCGTCCCAGTAAATTAAAAAAACTCAAAATATTCAATTGATTGTAACATTTTTTTAAGATATGAATTTCTAAACATATAAAAATCTTTAATTCACTTCAGATATTTTCTGTACAAAATTTTTTCAATGGTTAACCAAAACTCTCTCGCGCTCCTAAAGTAAATTGAAGCATGTATATTCTTATCAGTAACGTTTTCTTTTTTTTTTGTTTTATCAGACTATGATGCTTTTAATTCGCTCTTAAAAATTCACATGATGCCCCGCCCGTGAAGTTTGATCCTTCAGCCTTCTTCAAACTTTTATTGTCTTCAGCTTTAGATTGTATGCACTGTTCGTGCTATCAATCTTTGCCTCTTAAGTTATTTGCATTACTTGTTGCTCGTATTCCGCACAACTCAGCATCAGTCGCCGCAACTTTAATCGATATTTTTAACCTTGACCTTAGTTCGTCTATCGGTAATTCTTCATTCTGAATAATCATGTGGATTATAGATGCAACCTATATGATTCTGAATATTCTTCCTTCCACGTATGAGTACCCTGAATCTGTATTTTATTATTTTTAGAGCTCAAATATTTTCTATCCTCACTATTCTGTCATGGGACTCCCATTTCAAGTGTTCTTCCAAAATGATCTGTATTAGTTGTTGATGAAATTATCTTACTGCCCCTTATGTAAGGATAAGCAAGCTACGTTAACTCGAATCAAGTCAATAGGTCAATAGGGTCCAACAGGTTGAGGTATCCCACTCTAGACTTGAAGTCCCCACAAACAATAAAAGGCAAAGAGAAAAGTATCCTCTCTAGACAAATTGCGGGTAGTAAAAGAGAAAATATCTATTAAAGCTTCAGAGTACAGTTTAGGTTTCCAGTATACCACTCCCATTATAGTCTAGGAGCGAGGGGGGGGGGTGTCGTGGCCGATAGGGGTAACGGGCTCCGGCCAGGTGCTTTTTATGTATTTTGAACCGCTGAACACAACCTTCGGGGGTGGCTTGTCCGAAAATCAACGGTTGATTAGTTATTAACAATTAAAATGTTTAAACCGCTATAAATAGTTTATTATTAGACTTACCAACATTATATGAGAGGCCATACATTCCTTATCTCTTGCAGAACACGTAGGTTCTTTCAGATTTGAAAAATATTTGATGGAAGTCGAGTTTATACTGTCAGATAAATAAAGAAAAACACTCCAACAAATTGCGACGTTTACACGGATTTCGTTCGGGGAGCGCCAAATTATTTCACTAAAATGGCGATATTTCTAGTTACATAGAATATTTTTCAAATTTTCAAAAACGAACGTGTTCAATATGAATTGAAGAATGTACGTCACCTGTGAATTAACGGCTACGATGATAAACGAATTTATTATAGTTATTTAAATAATTAATCTGTTAATAACTATTTACCTGTTAACTTATTGACAAGCCAACCTGAAAATTCGTATTTGGTGGGTAAAAATACATGAAAGGCACGGAGGTGGATAATCGAAAAATGTTCCGGTTTAAACATTTGAATTGTTAATAACTAATTAACCGTTGATTTTTAGACAAGCCACCCTCGAAATTCGTGCCGCGTGACGTAACGTCTCGTTACATTATAAATTGAAAATTTTCACGTTTCACTGTAACTATTATCCACATATTAGTAACTTCTATTCAATTTAAAATCCTCATTACCTTGTTAATAAAAACAATTATACATCCGCTCGCTCTTCCACCACGGTGAGAACAAATAAATACATAAATAAATTAACATTTTCCCTTTCTGCTGGGCTCTGAATTGTCTGATAGTTCTTGAGGAATACTGAATTCACTTCCAATATTGATGACAGTCATGTTTACGTGACTCCGATTATGTCGTATATGTCGTATACGTTTTTGACACCACTTATATTTAAGAAGATAAATTTAAGTGGTTGCGTTTTCACCCTTGTAAGGTGACGTTTGGCAAGTGTTTCTGGTTTTGCTTTGAAACGTATCAAGCACTTCTTTATCTCCTACCGACCTTTGAGAGATAAATTGGTTCATAATGTTCCTCATCTTGTCGTCTTTTCTTTTGTAGTACTTCTTTTCTGGCATTATAGCATTTCCATTCTTCATCTCTAGTTTGTTTATAGCATCTTCCTTCTCCATCTCCTCAATGTCATCGCTGCTTCTATCTCGCTTCCTTGAAGCCTTTGCTGCCTGTAGAAAACTAATAACCTTGTCAACGTCGCAAGGTTTTCCTTCTATTAGTGGGGAAACATCTCTGAGTTGGGTCTTTGTATCCAGTTTTCTCAGTTCCTTGAAGAGTTTTACCAGTTGCTTTCTTTTCTTCTGTGTGTTCTTGTCATAATCATTTAAGACCAAAATCCTGGTCCCTTTTAATTTGCGCTTTTTCCTCGTAATTTCATGTTTGTTGAAAAGTGAGTTAAACGAAAGAAGAATAGGTGGCTTTGGATTTAGAGACTCTCCCTTTAATACTTTGGCGTATTTTATATCGGCAATGGTGATGTCAACTTCGACTGTATCTTTGATAAAAGTGATCATGTAATTGACTAACATGCTGCACGTTTTGGAGCATGTTTTGTTACCAAGTTGTACCTTTTAGCTATCCTCTCGTTCTTATTCTAGAATTTAATTTTTCCAGGAATCTAGACTTCCTTTGAATTGCGAAACTGACATTTTTTGTATTTTTGTGTTTTTGTCAATCCCGCTTGCTTTTTCCTGCAAATCCTTGATGTTGCTGACAGAATTTTCACTTGGTTTACTGCTGGGTGCAGGCTCGACACTGAAAGAAAAACACGACATTCACTTTTTCCGGGAGAAAAAGATTAACTTAGAATGTTTATAGTCTAAAACGAAATCATTTTGAACTTCAAAAAAATACGTAGTTTAATTGTGAAGATTTAAAATACAAAATTGTTCATTTTTAAAGATTTTCAAGTGAAGATTTTTCAATTTCAAAGATGTTCAAATCAAAGTACTTGAATTTTGATGAATTTTAACATCAAAAGTCCACTGGTTTCAATTCCAACTGTCCCAAATTGAAGAAATTTCTTATATAAAGCATAAGAAACACAGAATTTTTAATTATAAAAATTGAAACTTATGTAATTTTTAATTTTATATGATTTTGAACGTTTCTATTTTTGGTAGTTTCACTCTAAAGATTTACAATTCGAAATTTTTCAATTTCCACGATTTTCAATTTAAAATTCTTGTACCTTGAAGATTTATAATTGAAGATTCAATAATTTGAAATGTTTATCGAATAAACTGACTTCATTTTGAAAGTCTTTTTGAAATACATATATCGTTCAAATTTGAAGACTTACAATGGAAAGTTCTTCAAGTCTCATGATTTTTAATTGAAGACTCTTCAACTATCAATTTGTATAATGAAAACTGATGTATTTTCTTCTTCCGAAGTTCGTTGGGAAATTGAAAAAAGTTCAAAAATGACAAAATGATGATGAATTTTTCAGTTTAGACCTTTAACTGTCCTTGACCCTCACCTAATGAGGCTAACCGGACAAATCATTCGAATTCAGTGACCCCGAAAATATAAGACCCACCTAGTCTGGCCCGTGTATAGGAATTTTGTCAGTTAGTAGGTAAAAATGGTAAAATAAAAAAGTGGTTAATTTTGCATTTAGTAATTTGAATATAACATGAGGTAAATGCACTAGTAATCGTCACCTTAAGCCAAATTGAAAATTAAAAATGCTCATAATTATATTTGAAACACAATTCTTATTTTCACAAAGGGCTTAACCAATCAAAACAGATATACAAAAAATTACTTTGATCACTTCACACGATATTTGATTGAAGTCAATTTTTATTCACGATTAAAATACAAATTCTCCAAATGCATTAGTAAGTCAGGCATGTAACAAAGTATCGACACGAGAAAAATATACTAATTTGATATTCGGATATTCAAACTTACCTAAAATCACATTTTTTATCACACGCGACAAGAGCGAGTATTGTTATCGAAAAAAATTGGGCCATCTGACGATACTTAATGCAGTGAAGATTACCAGTGCATTGACCTCATTTAGAATCTACCGTTTTTTTAATTCCTGGCTTATGTGCGACAACTATGTACAACCCAGCTTCGTCGAAAATCATTTTTTTGCAGTTTCAAGTACTTTCGGTGTTGGCCTATCGATAAATGTTAGAAATATGTACAGAAAAAAATTTCAATTCGCCAAAAAACGTGTTTGAGGTTGAGTTAGTTGTTGTAAAATAATTATAACAACCAGGTAGTTAAAAAAATATATATTTTCGAACCTTGAAAGTATAGCTCATAAGAACCACTTGCTTTTATATAGTTTTCTTAGAATTTTCTAATTTGAATCCTGTCTTATTTTCAAAACGAACATTGCAAAATTATTATCTTTTTTGTTTTAATTTCGCAATTTTGGCCTGTCGATGAACAGTCATTTGATGTCATGTCACCTGCTGGGAAGGTGCAGTTTGTGGTGTATGATAATCGACATGATCAACAATAAATCTTTATACACCAGTTTGCTTCATATGAATATTAACCAATTCGCAATAATTACCATAAATTTCCAGGAACTTTGCAATAATTTTTATAATTTTCCTGGCAATTTCCTAAGTGAGAGATCAAGTATCTAGCTTATCCTATAAGTTTGCATCGTAAGTCAAAGTTTCATAAAACTGCGTGACCCTTATTTGCAAGTCAGCTTTGGGACCACCCTATTGCACAGCCTGCCAGATCTAAAATTAATTCGGTCAACCTATACAGAATAATGTACAGGCTACACATTTCAATTTTTTATTACACGTCCACATTATACCCGCGGTATACAACCCATGGTTGCGCCTGTGCCTGTGCGACTTGAACCCGCCTTGCGTCCTTATAGTCCATAACAAGAACCCAAAATAATGAGTAAGAGTGACTCTTACTCTTTCTCCTAATGAAAAGCCCATGGAAGTGTGTACAACAAAAAGAAAGAAAATGGTAAAACATTTCAAAGGACAAACAAAAAAAATGAATAAAATATTCGAAAAAAAATCAAATCAGTGGAGCTGTTTACAAATTAATAAAAGTACGAACAGAACAAAGTAACTTGCAGGTGAAACCTGCGATATTACAATATATATTTCGAAAAGTTACACCGCGTGAGGGTCGAGTGGAGAAAAAAAAATCACTTCGGAGGTTAAAAAGGAGTGTCCGTGTAGCAAGCGAGCATACTCTGCCTTTCATCGACCCATCCTCTTTTATATCAAGCCAAGACCCAAGTGTCGAGCTCCGTTTTCCTCTCCTCTTCCTTCCTTTTCCTTCGTCCCTGTGCTGCTCGCTTATTGAGTCCATCGGCTGGGCTTCTCGTCTTCTCATTGGTTCTGAAGCGTTGTCTCGAACATGGACGTTTACTGTGCCCTAGCAGCGCGGAGTCGTCTAGCCAAGTCGTGGTACAGGGCTTATCGAGTCCGTTACGTACTGTCTTCGAAGCTGCTAGTGGAGCTTGATGGTGTGATTTCACAGGGTTGGTTTGGTCTGACTCGGCGATCAACTCAGTACCGCTTCTTGCTGCTGGTCATGGCGCTAGGATATGGTGCCGACAGTGAAACGCGGCTGCTAGTTGTAGCACCCTCCACTTGGTCGGTGAAGCATGGCCCTCTGGTAATGGCTCTATGCTATTGTGTCGACAGTGGAACATGTCTGTTTGTTGTAGCAGCTCCCCACTTCGGTCGGTGGAGCATGGCCGTCTGGTAATGGTGATGTGGCATGCGCGGGGCTGATGCGCTGTGATGATTACGTTCCATCCTCCCGTCTTGCCTCTTTGTAGGCTGGTAGGTTTTCGACTGTCCGCGCCGTCCGCTCGATGTTTGTCCTTGACTGGACGGTAAGAGTATTCTTATTACATTTCTGAAAACTGTTCTTTTCTCACGTTCGGAGGTTAGGTACGGCTTCGGCAAAACCCCGGAAAGTTATTTTACATCTTTCTGAGTTTTTCCGAAAACCTTGTTACAATATATAATTGAAAAATAAGATGAGCAACCACTGCAGGGTCCCACTGGGAGCAACAGCTATAAAAAATGACATTGGCTCTCAATAGGTCTGCGGTGTGCCCCACTCATGGCCAAGTCTCACAATCGTGAGTTGGGTGGTCACAGGACACGACGAAATCACAACAACAGGCCGGCAAAACCCTCGCGTGTTTTGAGGACACGAAGCGACCCAAGAATGACAGCTTTCTGCAACCATCTCGCAAGTGCCGTGGCATATTGTAGGCACGCAGGTATAGCTTCAAGGTTACAAACCAGTGATAGTTTTGCACCTTTGAGAGCACCTATTACAAGCATAATTAATTTCACCAAATATTTTGGGTACATTCGTTGCAGCTTCCTCTCAAGGTCTTGCTACCTTTCCTCCTTTTCTTTCTCCTTGGCAGTGATTTTGTGTTCGGAAGGAGCCGAGAATTCGATCACAATATAGTTCGTTTCTCGAAGTCTTGGAGAACAATTTCAGGCCTCGCGTAGGCAACGGAGACTGCTGTCCGAAAATCGTAGTTCCAGAAAATTTGACACTTCTCATTTTGGACAATTGACTCTATCTCCCTTGGAGCGTTCGGCAGGGCAGGGTCGCGGCCAACATCGTAAGAGTGACAAAGATGGTAATAAAGCACTCTTAGGGCAGCATTATCTCTGTAGATACAGCTCGTTCCTGCATGGGTGGGACAACCCGATAGTATGTGTTCTAGGTACTCAGCGTGTGTATGAGACGCTCTGCACCTATCGCTTGAAACTTCTTGACATAAAATGCGGTCACGGTATGCTAAGGTGGAAAGAACTCTTTCCTGGCATGCGAAAATGAAACCCTCTGTACCTGAATTAAGCCCTGATGATTTGAGAAGAGCAAAAGTTTGCTCCTTCGACAAGGACTGTTTTTCTACATTCCTCTTCTTGAAATAAATTTAGATTTAACTTGTACAAATCTTTTAATGATTGAAGTTTTGTTTTTAAGGTTTCGTAGCCATTTTCGTCCATCGTACAAAGGGGCATAAGCGCCAACATTTGGCACAGCAAAAGGGCATAAGCCCCAAAAAGTCTTCTTTCATAACATTTTTTTTACATAATTTTTTTCTCAACAAATTTTTTTTCAACATTTTTTTTGGCAACACATTTTTTTTAAGCATGAGTCGGTGGTTAGTGCACGAGCGAAGCGAGTATGAAAACGTAAACGAGTGCTTCGAGCCGCAGGCGAATCTCACATCTTGAAATCTCTATTTATAAATAGAGGCTAGAAAATAGTAAACAAACCGGCCAACCTGATCCACGCGCATGCGCAGATATAAGCATTCATAAGCTTTTGTATGTGACGTACGGGAGTGACGCGAGAAAAATGATAAAGTTTATCTTTTCTTGATATTAGCAAAAAAATAACACGTTTTCATCATAAATAGGCTAATATAATTTATATTTTATTGTTAATTTTATATCATCTTGTAACTATAATACTTTAATTAAAAAAGACGTATGGTCATGACGACAAAAATGACACAAATGGAGGGACAGACTTCAAGAATTTAAAAATATTACTTATTTGACTTAAAGAACGTGCATAAATTAAAAATTTTGTTCCTCTAAAGTTTGCAAACTTGATACGCTAAGCGTTTTTTAAGATACGGTAAATATCAAAGGAGAAAATCAGTATATACTTGTACAAAGTGAGGTTGGGACACTGCGTTGTACGATAATGACGTTTGGGGTGATCTTATATTAAATTAAAGTAAATAAGAACAAAAATTTTGAAAAAATGTGTAACTCTGACCATATTGTAGAGAATGATAACAACTATTTAATAAATAAAACATAAAATCATTTAGAGTTTCTGATTTGATGTTATATTACTAAAACTTCAAATTTGCCTTCAATTTGACAATTAAAGGCTTTTTTTAAAATGTTTAATTACATATTTTTGTTTGTAATTTCGAACGTGCAGATCAATAATTTAAAAAAAAATATAATAAAAATACACAGTTTTTACTCAAAATATTGCGAAACTTTCAATTATTACATATATATTTCAATAGAAAAATGTTTCTCACATTTATTATGAACTAATTTCCAATCCTAATACTATAATAAAAAAACTTCTGTGAATTTAATTTTCGGACTTTTTTCTCATACTTTTACTGGTAGAGGGACGCTTCTTGCATCTTTTTATATTTTCTTTTTCGCCTGAATGCAATAGTTAAATAACAAAATATCCCTTGGTTTCGGTTGCTAGGACATTTAGCTAAATATACCAAAAAGTTTTTGAGAAGGATCACATTTCAATGACAGACGAATTTTTTTATTAAAATACATGTAGAGTTTGGAAGTTTGACAATTCTTTGAGTAGAAACTATCAATTTTTCTTTTAAATTGTTGATCTGCATGTGCGAAATTACAAACTCAAAATATATAATTGAACATTTTGACAAAAAGCCATTTTCGGTGCACTTAGACACTGCCATTCCTTGAATCTCGTTATCGTGAAAAAAGTTGGATATTTTGAGCTATATAAGGATTTTATCAAATAAAACTAAAAAAAGTCAAAGCTCGCAAAATAAGGTAGATGCTCTGGTAAGCGTCACTGCATTAGTTATCGTCAGATGGCCCAATATTTTTCGTATAATAAGACTCGCTCTTGCCGCGTGTGATAAAAAATGTGATTTTCGTTAAGTTTAGATATCCTTTTATCAAATTAGTATAATTTTCTTGTGTTCATACTCGATTACGTGCATGACGATAACTAACACATTTGCATAATTTAAATTTTAATCGTGAATAAAAATTGGCTTCAATCAAATATCATGTGAAGTCATCAAAATTGAGTTTTTCTATATCAGTTTTAATCGGTTAAGCCCTTTGTGAAAATCAGAAATGTGTTTTAAATACAATTATGAGCATTTTTAATTTCCAATTTGGCTTGAGGTGACGATTACTAGTGCATTTACCTCTTTCTGTAATGATTTCACATTTAAAACTTATTAACAAATAAGAAAAGTGTTTTCATTATTGTTTGGAATTTCTTCAACTCGTTTAAAATATTTTGAAATTCAAAAGCCTTAGTTTACCATATAAATATTCTGCGATCATGTTAAATCCAAAATTCATATTTCTATTAAATATTTAGAACTAAAGAGTACTAAAATTCTTTTTATACAAGCCATAAATTTTGATTTTCGGAACTAATAGAAATGATTTAAATTCCTGGACACTGACTTACAATTAGAAAGTTATACTTTTATATGTAAAATAAGATAATGAAAAAAGAAATTAATACCATGGACTATTAATGAATATTAATGAGCTGAATTTCAATGAGATTCTAATTTTAATGAGATGAAATATTTTATATCGTACAGTAAATTGCCGTTATAAAAACTCGAAATTATATTTGGCGGGTCATTATTTTATTTAATTAGAGTAATGAACCGAAAAATTTTATCCGGAAAATTTTTTATTATTCTAATATATTGCGAAGATTTCAATTTCCTTTATCCTTACATATAAATTTCGTACACTGATTTATAATATTTTGCAATTTGATATATATATTTTTTTTTTTCACAAAAAAAACATCATGGACAAAGAGATATGTTTTAATGAAGGGCAGAATATAAGTATCCTGAAATCGTAATTTCATTTAGAAAAATGTACTGAACGATTTTTCTTCTGAGGTATTTACAAAAATTATTATTATCATCTTTTTTATTCATTAATGTCATTTACAAATCAAATTTTAAAGTCGAATAATTTTTTAAGAACATTTTATGCATTCTCTAGAAATCTTTCATATTATTTTTAAATCTTGGGTAATAGGTGGTCAAATTGATCAAGATACTGTCTGAGAAATCCATGTAATGATTGCAGAGGGTTCAATTTCTGACATCTATGGATCTGGTTCCTCGGTACAAATTATAAAGAAAATATAAATCATCTTATTTTTTTTCGGTCTATAGTTTCCGAAGATAACGTTTTTCATCGTTGTTGATCAAAGCAAATAATGAAGAAAAACAATATCACACTAATCGATTTTGCTTCATCATAAAGGAAGCTTTTTAATGGTTACAATTTCGAAATTTTTTAAATTAATTTAATTAAGCGTTCCTCAATTTAAAAATGTTTAATAGAATGTACTAGGCCAGTGTCCGGATGTATGGATGTGTGGATGTCACACTTTTTTGTGAAAACGACAACTTGAAGTCGGTTTGGGATAAATTTATGGAATTTGGAGGGCCTCTTTTCACCACTAATATCATAAAATTAACTGAAGGATTTTTTAAAATATTCATTAAATTTTTACAGCACTTTATATTATTTTAAAAATCCTTTTTTACATTATCATTACACAAGGTATTAGATTTGTATAAAATTGGACCACCCCTCCACGTTTTTGTCAAATGTCCACGTTTTGAGACCCTGTGAACCCGAAAAACAGGTTTTTACGAATGTGTCTGTATGACTGCCTATCTGTCTATTTGTATCTATGTCTCCTTTTGAGCACGATAACTTTTGAAAGAATGAACCTACTAGATTGGTATTTGGTACACTATTTGAATTTTTGAAACTGAAGGTCAAGTTCGACAGCCAGATATTTTGTATAAAAATTCAAAAAGATAGATCATTTTAAAAAGGTTGGGATCATTTTCTCAAGATTTGAAAGTTCTATGTACGGCTTTACGTAGTACTCGGAAATGCAAACAATTTATCTCCGAAACTTTTTTTGATGAAAAGAAAATTATCAAAGTTATAGCATTTTCAAAATTCAAAAAAACAAACAAAAATATAAATTTTAAGCCAAACAACGCACGATATGAAAAAAGTCATAGAGAGAAAAACGTTGTTTTTTAAAAATTCTACAATATTATCAAAACAACTTTTTGAATTTTGTCGAAAAATCGAAAATTTAAATTTTGATCGCACAAAAAATATTCAAAAATCAAATATTTTAATTTTCGGTCAAACTATGCAAGATACGAAAAAATATATGAAGACAAAAATAATGCACCTGAAAAAGATCTACAATTTTTTAACGAATTACTTTTCAATAGGACACGTAGTTTTTATTTTATTCGTTGAAAAACAACATCACAAATAAAAAATTAAAATTTTTGGACAAACAATACAAGATACAAAAAAATACATAGACAAAATATTTTCACGCGAATAAGAGCTACAAATTTGTCATGAATCCTTTTTTGATAGGATACGTACATTTTTTTCTTTTGCGTGAGAATTAAAAAAAAAATCAAGAATTTCTCGAACTTTTGTACCTCGACATCAACTTGTAGCATGGCCTAAGAAAGATGCAGCAAAAATCTCAAATTGATATCAATCAGCCTTTGAATTCAAACCAATAAAACTTGAAAAATCTTCGCGGGTTCTCGAGATACGTCCGAAAATGTCCAAGCTGACTGAGACTCGACGCAGACACTTTTGGACATTAATTGTCATATCTTGGGAATCCCTAAATGCCTGAATATTAGTGCCCTAATGTATGAGTAAAAGTTAAGAAACAAAATCTGAGAAATTCTCGGCGACCACCGCTCTCGCGGTCGACAGCAGTAATCGCCGACTGAAACTTGACATTTGAGGCTTGGACATTTTTATTCGTATCTCGAGAACCCGTAAAGATTTTACAAGTTTTATTAGTTCAAATTAAAGATAACACCTCAAAGACTATGTGGTATGAATTTCAGATTTTTCCTACAACTTTCCTAGGTCATGCCATAAGTTGAAGTCTACATACAAATTTCGAGAAATTCTTGAATACTTTTTTTTATCTTCTCACGTACTATATTGTCTCCAAAAGGTCTAATTTCGCATAAATCTAAAATCTAAAATCGCACAATTGGATAAGCTTTTCAACCATTTTTTTTAAAGTTTCACGCTCCATCTTCGAACGAGTAATCACGTTTCAAAGTCAGCATTGATTTTTAATAGTACTTTCGTTTCTCGTACCGACAATTTCCGATGGTAGCGTACGAAAAAAGATGAATTGACAAAAATTGTAGACCCAAAAAAGATCTGAAACATTTTTCAATAATCACTTTTTGATAGGATTCGTATTTTTTTTTTAATCGTAAGAAATAATTTTTTTTTAATTGTGAAAAAAAAACAAAAAGGTAGGAAAAATAAATTAATACACAAAAGTTGTTCACCCAAAATAGATATACACATTTTTTATTAATTGTTTTTCGGTTGGATGCGTATTTTATGTTCAAATCGCAAAAAATAACATTGAAAATAAACAAATTACTTTTTTCGGAAAACGACACGACGCGCAATAAAATGGCAATTAAAAAAAGTTTTTTTTATAGCTTGTCCACTTTTTTTAATTTTAAAACCAGGACAATAAAAATACATTTGTTTCATTAATTGTAATAATATAAATTGATTGGATTAATACATTTCTCAGAGTAGCTGAGAGTAAAAATCAATACAAAATAAATTACAAATAATAAAGTAAACATGAAAAATAAGATTTCAACTTTATTTTGCAACATCTGAATAGACAGTACCAGACTTAGGTACAGAAATAAATATATATTATATTTGATATAATAGAGTTGAACACAATGTAGAAAAGATCGCAGTGTGGAGAAAATTGAGTGCGAAGCACGAGATACGTGATGAGAATGTGTTCGTTGAAGCCGAATGAGCTTTAACAAAAGTGAATTCACAATTACTCAATTTCAGTTGTCGATGCATTTGGCCTTCAATGCTGAAAGGTCTGTGCACAAATATGGAGAAAGTACAAAGACTGAGCGCGCAGCGAGACGTAAATACATTATGGAGCGCGAAGCTCGAGAACCAACAGTCGCGCGCCCTAGGCACGCTCAAACTTGCGAGACCTGCGCGCGATGAGAATGTGCCTGCGCAGCGGGCAGATATTTAATAGTGAAACTGTTTTCATTTACATAATTCAAAGTTAGTGCAATAATATAAAAGATTCTTTGCCTGGAGGCGAATCGATTGACTTATAATATTCATACATTTTAATGAAGCGTGAGGAAGTTATGGACATCTATATTATTCGAAAAATCAATTTTTATATTAAAACCTTTTCTCACTCACATAATTTAAAATTTATGCAAAAATAGGCAATATACGTTGATTGGAAATGAATCGATTGACTTATAATATAAATACATTTTGTTGAAGAATAAGGAAGTTCTGGTCATTTACAATATTTCAATAAATGGTTTTTTATAGTTAAACTTTTTTCATTACTATAATTTAAAATTGATGCAAGAATGGAATAGATTCATCGATCTGAGACAAATCGATTGACCTATAATATTAATACATCGTCTTGAAGAGTGCGGAAGCTGTGTACATTTATATAATTTAAAAAATATGTTTTAAACAGACAAACTTTTTTCATTAACAAAGTTCAAAGTTCATACAGGACTAGAAAAGACTCCTTAATTCGAGACGTTTTTATCGACCTATTTGTATTTTGTTATTTTGGCTTCCTTTTTGAGGAAGCAAGCATATTTGCTAATTAATTAAAATGAGGAAGTAAAGTGCTTAGCAAATAAGCACCATAAAATTGTAAATACAAACAAACTGAAAACACCCGAGATCGAATTCACAGCTAGTTTTTTTTTCTCAACACCTTTTAAACTACTATTATATTATGGTGAAAAATCATATACTTCATACTTGAAAATTGAAGGTTGAAATACAAAACCTTCTACAATCGCGTTGCAAACAATAAATAATGTTTCAGTACTTATAAAAAATTTAAAGATACATATCCACTGCGCTAATATTCCTAGGAACATGAACTGTAGATTAAATCATTTAATTCATCGTTTTACTCTCGTCATGATACCATGTGATTTTCACGGAAACAGAGATGCGCTAACATCGATCAACATAATCGGCGCCTTTGCGATCGTAAGTGATTGGAATCTGGAACTTGTAACAAGCAAATCTGATTCAAGTACATAATATATAAATTATATATGTCTGTAGTATCAATTTCCGAGATTGATGCTTATCTCAAATGTATTATTACCTATAATAGGAAACTTCAATCTAGTGAAAACAAGGCTCAAGGTTGTCAAAGAAGGTGCCGATTATACCGTGAATCAACAACCAAATGTACCATACATGGTAGAATAACAAAGATTTCAACGAAATAGGAGAACGAGCAAAATTAAGTTTTACATCACATAATAAAAATAATAAAACATGTAAGAATCTAAATGCCATTTTCTCCTTGTTAGTTTTTTGTTTCTACTCCTATAATTACTTGATTTTCCTCAAGTGAGGATATATTGCTCATAGCTATTTGTCGTAATTTACGTTTTTCCCGTTTAAAAACCCTAATTCTGATTTATATACTTTGTGATTTAAGAACTCGGGTTGCCGTTAGATAACTACTACGGTTCTTAATTTTTTTTAAGTTCGAAGTATTTTTCTTCAAACAAAGAATTTGCATGTGTTATGAATACGGAAAATAATTATTGCATATTGTAGTGGATGTTAAATTAAGTTAATTTTTAAAATATATGAATCAATATTAGTTTGAAATATTTTGTTATTTCATTTTTAATAGTGAGTAAAAACTTGCGGGTATGGGAGCTTTTATGATTGATGTCGCGTGCGTTATATGGGCAATCTGAAGGCATTATGCCGAATTCAGTGATATTCATTTTCTCTATACCAGACGAAAAATTGGCTACTGTAAGGCTATTTATTGCCATACCAGTTAAATGTTTCCCTTATTTAAAGATAATAAAAGTATACACAATCTGTAGAAAATAATAAATTTTCGATCATAGCAGCTTGGTAAAAATTACTGATCTACGAAAAGAGCTTATATAAAGTAACCTCAAGAAATTTTTTTTCCGTGCAGGCCAGAGATTGCATGGAAGTATTAGAACACATCATATTTTGTTTGTCAATTTGTTTAGTTAAACTATTTTTTCCAAAATTTAAGAACTGTTTAACGGGTCAGTCACTAAATGTTATGGTCGTTATACCCCTATGAAAAAATATTATAGGAAATTCAGTATATGCCTATAACGATTATCCGATAATCAATTTAATATATTTTTTTCGCATTTCTAGATAAGTCATTATAAGAAACTCAGTATAGAAGTAAATAATGTGAAAATATTAACAAAAATTATGCAAAAATAAAGAGATTACAAACGAATGATTGGGTCATTTACTTAACGTAGAAAAAGACGTAGACAATAATTTCAAGATACTCCCAAAAATTTCAAGAAGTGTCAAAGAATTTTGTAGGATTTTCGAAGATTTCAAGGTATTTCAATGAATTTCACAATATTTAAGGGATTTTAAATGATTTAAATGATTTAAAGCTATTTTAACAGATTCCTAAGAATTTCAAGAGATTCAAATAATGTGAGTGCCTACACCCTGCGAAATACCCGGCTATTTGTACCGAAATGATGGTACAAATAGCTCCTTTTTCATCTTCGCCTATTCGTACGGAAAAATCCGGCTATTTGAATCAAAATTTTAGTATACGTAGCCACAGCTCTAAGAATTTCATAGGATTTCCAAAGATTTTAGGCTCGCTTGTACGGGATTTCTAGAGAACTTGATTCCTTGCAAATCCAAAAATTTTAAGCTATTTCAAGGAATGTCACAAGATTTAAAGAATTTTATTGAATCTTCAAAGATGTCAAAGATTTCTAGGCACTTCAATGGGGCTTTTAGAGATCTTCAATGAATATATTCAATTCAATTTATATTAAAGTAATTTCAAATGCCTTCTACTTATTTCAGTAGATTTTCATTGTTTTCAAAGAAAAGACTTCCAGAGATTTTAAGGGATTCCAAAGGATGTTACTGAACCTGCAAGGATTGGAAAATTTTCTAGGGGTTCGAACGGTTGTTTTTTTTTTAACTTTAATGGCTAAGTTGTTCTTAGTTTAAATACTAGAGGGCTCTCAAATGATTTCTACTTAGTTTAACGGATTTTTCCTATTTATAATGTAAAGATTTCGAAGGGTTTTATACGTGCCAAAGAATTTCAAGAGATTTGAAAAATGTCAAGGGATCGGAAAGAATTTTTTAAGTTTCCTACAGATTTCAAAGGATTTTTAAAGAACTTTAGAAAATAAATTAAATTAAATTAAATTTCAAGGGATTATTAGGGATTCCAAATATGCTAAGGGATTTTATTGAACCTTTAAATATTTCAAATATTTCTAGAGATTCGAGAGAGTTTTTTAGAGAACTTGAGTTAATAAGTTTAATTTAATTTTGCATTTGAGGGATTTCAAATTATTTCTGCTTATTTTAAATTAAATTTGATTTTTGTAGAATTAAAAATTATGTATAACTATTTAAAAGATTTTGAAAAATTCAAAACGGAATTCACTGTTTTTTTGTGTGTAAAGTTTATTTTGGCAAAATCGATATTTTTTTGTACTTCCATGTGAGATTACAAGTGGTCTAAAATAAATCCTTTCTTTTCAGTTTGTCTACTTTTTACATTAATTTCTTAAATATTTTTTATTATTTATTTTAATTCTGATTATCTAATAGTCGTTTTCTATATAATAAATTCCCTATAATCATGACAATATTATAGGAAATTCATTATAGGCAAACCACTATAGGCCTACACTGATTTTCCTCTAATATTTTTTCTTAAGAACAGTTTGCAATTTTGCTTCAAAATCGTTTCCATTCCCTTTTTCGATTTTGGTTTGTCGTGTTGCTTAATTTATTTTCCAGAGTTTTTTTGATACTATACATTGTTAAAAATTCTTGGAATTCTGGAACACTTCTACAATACAAGCGTAAGGTAAAAATCCAAACAAGATATTGGAATGGCGAAACTGCAATACATGTATTGTGAGTGTTGTAATTGGTGGAGTCACCGTAGCGCGAACTCTACGAAATATTGTAAAATTCCAATACCTCATGTATTGTAGCGTTATCTTACGTTTCGGAAATAAGCTTCCAATACATTTATTGGAAGTTTTCAACCGAAATTTTTTACAGTGTATATTATCATAAATAATATGATAGTGATAATAATTAATGACAATACATTGTCCATCGCTAAAAAAATATAACTATTTTTATTTTATAATATTTTTAAAAGAACAAAGGTCAACGATTCAAAACCTAACCACTTATTTTTTCATAATCTCAGGCCTGGCTGAAAGTCAGTAAATTTAAAAATATAATAAATTATCTGCGCATGCTTCACTTTTTTGTGTGTTCCGCATAATGTATGCCATCATCATGACCACTCATTCAAATGCACTATTCCAAATCGGCATTTTCGGCCAATTTTAAATAAGCTATAAGTATTCAAAATAAAAAATAAGCACTTGTGTCAAATGTTTAGATCATAAGCTATCAAATAAAATAATTAGAAATGCATTCAAATTCTCTATTAATGCCAACTAAAATTTGTTCAGAGATAGCAAGTCCAATAATATGGGTGTCCTCTCAACATTCGATACAGTTGACAAAAAATTAAAAGAACTAGTACATAAATAAAGTTTGAAGAAAACAGATCAAGGGATTATATACACGATTTGGTGTGTGAAAGTACTCGAAAATCATAAATCTTGAAAGTACAGCTGAATACTGAAGACTGCACTGCTGCACAATAGCCAATTAGTTATTTTCCCGGTTGGCAGGACTGTCGACTTGACGGAAAGACGATTAATTCTGGGCAGTGGTAGTTGGCTATCCATATGCACTAGGACACGTCATTTTGAATGAAACAACTCCCTTTGCGCGACACTCGTTAATTCAAACGTTTGCGGCGACTGCTACCAACTAAAACCAAATCGTCACGGACGGTGGCTTAGGCTTTGAATAGTCAATGCAACCTGTTTTAATGGCTCCGTGCTCGCACAGGTCCACGAAAATGTGGAAATGAGCAACGTCTAGCCTCTAGCCCTGGAAGGGTTTTAAACCCCAAGTGTTGCAAAAAGTAAAAATAATTTCTACACCCATTATTTCTCTGTAGACGTCTTTCTGAAAGCGACTGCTTTTCAGAACTCAAAGACTATATTTCGTTTGATGGTGCGCTGGTTTTATTCACTTTGAGGCTAGAGACTAGAGAGAATATATAAGAAAAATGGTCAATGCTAAAGATTTGTGCGAGGAAGATCTAAATAACTGTGAAAGTTTTATTTTATTTTTAGCTGTCATTCATCAAATTGTGAATTCGATTTTCAAAACTAGCTGCGAATTCGATTTCGGGTGTTTCCACTTTGTTCATATTTACAATTTTACGGGGATCTCAAAATGAGCACTTTGTTTTCTCATTATAATTAATAGGAAAATATGTTTGCTTCCTCATAGAAGAAGTCAAAATAACAAATCGAATCAAGGAGACTTTTCAATTTTTGTATGAACTTTGAATTATGTTAATGACAACAGTTTTTGTGTTTAAAAAGAAAATTTTAAATTATATAAATGTCCACAACTTCCGTACTATTCAAGACAATATATTAATATTATAGGTTCTTCAAGAAATCTTTTCCGTTCTTGCATCAATTTTGAATTATGTTGATGGAAAAAGTTTACCTATAGAAAATCGATTTTTTGAATATTATATATCACCATAACTTCCTTACTCTTCAATAAAATGTATTCATATTCTAGGACAATCGATTCACTTCGAATCAACGAATCTTTTCTATTCCTGAATCAACTTTATATTATTTGAGTAAAAACATTTTTACTTTGAAAATTGATTTTTCAAATAAAATAAATGAGTATATTTGCCTTACTCTTTAATAAAATCTATTAATATTCTAGGTCAAGCAATTTGTCTTCAGGCAAAGAATCTTTTATATTCTTGAATCAACTTTGAATGATGTAAATAAAAACAGTTTTACTATAAAAACCGGATTTTTAAAACAATATAAAGTGCTAAAAAAATGTAACTAATATTTTTATAAATACTTTGGTCAGTTTAAAGATATTAGTAATGGAAATAAGTCCTCCAAATTTCATAAGTTTTTCAGCAACTGTGTTCAAGCTATCGTGCTCACAAAAAAGGGTGACATCCGCATACACGTCCACACAAATATCCATCCGGACAAATGCTTAGAACATTATATTAGATATTTTTAGATTGAGGAACGTTTTAAAATTATTACCATTATAAAGCGTACTCTATGAGAAAGCAAAACGAACACATTTCTCTTGCGAAAATAGATTAGGTACATTTTATAAAATAAACTTCATAAAAATTATTTTGAGTACACTTTTCATTCGGAGAAAAAAATTCAAATAAAATAATTCAGTATATCTTTTGTTTCATAAAAATCCTTTAACTCAATAAAAATGTTTAAAATATAGAATATCTCTCTACCAATCAGAAAACAAAAATTAATCAAAACTTTGACCCTCCCTATTTGAAGAAAAAATGTAAAAATTACAGAACGTTTCCCTTTTCATATCAATAATATGCTCCTATTCCCATTAAAAACCAAATTGAAAACATAAATTTCCTATTCCAAGTCATAAACAAATGGAAAATTAACAATTCTTGTTTCATCATACGAGAAATGTTGAAAATAAAGAATCTCCCCCTCTCCAACTTAACTAAAATATTTATCAAAATGTTGGAAATAAAAAAACTCCCTTCTCCTTTTTGGATATTTACATATAGAAAATCCAACCTTGCTAAGTGTAGCTTAATCTTCCCTCCCACAGTCAATCGACACATACTAACCCATAAACTTAACCTCAAGTACCCCAATTGCTCAAAATACCCCAATTCTCAATAAGCTTCCAGGTAATGCCTGATGTACTCAATCTTGTGGAGTCCCTAAATCCTATCCTATCCTAATCCCTATGCAGCCGGACATTTTATTAGAACCTCTCGAATTCGTTTAAAGTTTCGTCAGAGAAGTGTAAAACTGCAAAAAACAAAACTCCTCAGCACAGCCAGTTACTCACAGACGATTTTTTATCTATACATTCGATAGCATCAAGTGCTCATATCCGTCTTCATCGTCAAACTTCCCGCTCAGCTCGAAACACCATTTAGCTAACTGCGCCCGTCTGTACTTAAAATTCCATTTCCACTTAAAGCCAGATAGTACAATCAGTTTTTAAAAATTATAGTATTAACAAAGCTATAAATAACCAAAACAGATTTAATTTAATATGATGATAATGAAATATGATTAATGTTGACAGAGGTTTGAAATGTATAATTGATTTAACGGTTTACCTTACAATAAAACATATTATGAGGCCCTATTTGCAATGACAATAAATTGACTCAACAGCAGAACTTTTTTATAAACATTTGTAATTTTGTAAAACTTGGATTAAATTATTTTATTTCTCCGCATTTTCTACCAACCGAAAAATCATACTTGAAGTTCGATTTTGTATGACATCTGAAACTCATAACTTCACATAGCTAATTCAAAGATATGAAATTTTATTATATTTTATTTTTAAAAATCAGTAATGATAACCGTGATTAATAAAATTCTAAGTTTTGTTTTTAGAGAAAATTAACAAATGTATAGATAATAATTAATTTATGTGTATCTGTAAGACATAATATATTATTGAATTATTTTACTCTTCTAAAATATTGCTTAAACTCTCAATGCATTTACTGCTAGTATAAAAATAATGAAACAAATATAAAAAATATTCCATTTGTAAAATCTTTATATTCTGTAAAGCTTTTAAGCTTTCAAAAATAAGCAATTAATTCCCAAAAGATTTGAGAGAATTTTGATAAATATTGATGGTTTCAAAAGATTTTATAACATTTTCATAGCATCATATAGAACATCAGTCGATTTTAAAATGTACAAAAAGATTTTGCATTGTGTTCCTAAGATACAATTCCAAACCTGAAGAAGTGAACCATTTCTTACCTTAAGCGCTTAAAATTCAGTATGTTGTAAGAAAATCGTTGAAACGACAATATTAACACAAGCGTGAAAATTTAAATATTTTCAAAATATAATGTCAGAAAAGGAAAAATTTCGGCATAAAGTCGTTATGTATTTGAATTTATTCGATAGTTATCGCACACTCAAAAATAGTGTATTTGCTATGTTAATTGAATGGGAAAACTCATGGTGCATGATCTAGGTGGTTATATTCACCGATCATGATTGAATAAATAGATATATATACATATATAATTAAAAAATAAGGTTAACAACCACCGCAGGGTCCCACTGGAAACCACTGCTATCTAAAAATGACATCGGCTACCACAAGGACCGCGGTAAATCCCACTCATGGCCACATATGTATATATATATTCGGTTTCTATTCCTTTCGAATGGAACTGAAGGGCCTATGACAAAGCAACCGAACGCGTCCTCGGGTTGCGGATAGAGGGTTCCTGTACCAAGGGTTTCTGCTGAATATGGTTACAATAATTAATAAGCAGTCGCGGACAATTGTCCAGGGATGGTCCCTATATATATATATGTGTGTGTGTGTGTGTGTGTGTGTGTGTGTGTGTGTGTGTGTATAGCCGCTTTTATGAAAGTGCATTATCGCCTGACTTGCTGCGAGAGATAATTTTACTCCTTTCTGCATAATGCATGTGTCAATACCACGGAATATTACAATTATTCTTTTTGCTGTCTGAAAACATAACTCACAGTGAGAAGTGTTGACAAGTCAAATTATCGTTCCGTCAGTCGAATGAAACCAGTTTTTTCAATGATATCTGTGGTAATGATAGGGTTTTTTTTATAGACCTTTTGGAATCTAGATCAATGTTCCGGGAATTTTGGTTTAATTTTCAATAAAAATCCTTAATGTTTATAAAATAATTGTTAGTTTTATTTTCACAGGTAGCACCATAATAAAACGTCCACAATGGTAAAAAATATCTGTAAAAATATTTATCGAGTAAGAAAAGTCAATGTATTAAATTTTAGTTACAGGCTGCACACTCTTTCGTGTATTAAACTATTTCCTCTCTTTTTTTATAGAAATCCTTTTTTCTCCTGTTTTTAAGAAACTTCCCCAGTAAGAAAATCCCACTATTTTTGGTTGAATGTTAATTTTTTGTTGTTGAAAATTCAACTCTTTTGGTGGAAAATGCGTCTTGTTGAATAAAAAATTAATCTTTTATGGTAGAAAAGCCAACTTTCTTGATTAAAAATTCGTCTTTTTGTATAGAAAATTTATATTTTATGGTAGAAAAATCAACTTTTTGGTTAAAAATTAATTTTTTTGGCTTAAAAATTCAACTAATTGGTTAAACATTTTAATACTTTGCTGAAGATTCGTTTTTTTGTGGAAAGTTCAACTATTTTGATGGAAAATTCGTCTTTTTGGGTAGGAAATTCATCGTTTATGGTAGAAAAAGTCATCTTTCTTGGTCTAAAAGTAATCTTTCTTGATTGAAAATTAATTTTTTTCATCCAAATCAACTCTCTTCTAAAATATTTGTATTTTTGACTAAATTTTTAACCGTACAGTCAACTGTTTGGTTAAAATTGACGTTTTTTGTTAAAAGTTCTTTTCTTTTGATTGAAAGTTCAACTATTTGGTTGTAAATGCAATTGTTTGGTTAAAAATTCTTATTTTTTAAATTAAACTATTTGGTTGACAATTCATCTTTGTCGGTTGAAAATGATCTTTTTTGTTGAAAATTCACATTTCCCGGTTGATAATTCAACTGTCTTCTAAAAAATTTGTCTTTTTGGTTTGAAAATTTAACTATTTCGTTGAAAATGTAACTGTTTATGGTTAAATTTTAATCTTTTTTGTTTGAAAATTCGTCTGTTTGGTTGAAAATTCATCTATGCAGGTTGGAAATTCTACTATTTGGTTACAAATTTAATTATTTTGTTAAAAAGGAATCTATTTGATAAAAATTAAACTGTTTTCTTTTAAACATTTGTCTCTTTTTGGATTCGTCTTTCTGGATTGCAAATTTATCTTTTTATAGTAAAAAGTCATCGTTTTTTGTTGAAAATTCACCTTTCTTGACTGTAAATGAACTTTTTTGTTAAATATTCAACTGTCTTCTAAAAAATTAATCTTTTTTCCTTGAAAATTCTGCTATTCTGTTAACAATTTAAACCTTTTGCTGAAAATTAGTTTTTTTTTGTTTTTGTAAATTCAACTATTTTTGTGGAAAATTGGGCTGCTCGGATAAGAAATTCTTGTTTTATGGTAGAAAAGTCATCTTTATTGGTTGAGAACTAACATTTTATGGTTAAAAATTCAATTTACTTGGTTCAAGGATGAACCACTGTGATAAAAAATCATTTGTTGGTAAAAAATTAATTATTTTAGTTAAAAATTCATCTCTTTGGTCTCGTTGGTTGAAAGTTTAACTGCTTTCTTGAAAACTCTACTTTTGTTGTTGAAAACTAGTCTTCTTGGCAACTGTTTGGTTGAAAATTAACTTTTTTGTTGAAAATTCATATTTTCGGGTTAAAAATGCAACTGTTTTAAAAAAAATTCGTATTTTTGCTTGAAAGTTGAATAAGATGAACTTTTTTTCATTTATTGACTAAAGAATCTTTATTTGTTGAAAATTGTTTAGAAAATTCAATTACTAAACTGAAAGTTGATCTACTTTGTTAAAAATTTATTTTTTCTTTGGTAGAAGATTCATCATTTTTGTTGAAAATTCATATGTTATTGGGTTGACTATTAAACTATTTTTCGAAAAATCGTCTTTTTGCTAGAAAATTATTATCTGCAGTTTTAAAATTCAACTGTTTTGTAGAAAATTCGTCTTTTTGGTTGAAAAATGGTCTTTTTTCGGTTAAAAGTTGAACTAATTTGTTAAAAACTCATTTGTTTGGTTACAGATTCAGCATTTTAGTTGAAAATCTATCTCTTTTGTTGAAAATTTGTCTGTTATATTAAAATTTTTTTTTTTTTAGATAATTTTTTTCGGCAGAAAATTAATCTTCTTGGTTGAAAATTCGCCTTTTGGTTGAGAATTCATCTTGGTATGTTGAAAATGTAACTATTTGGTTAAAAATTGAAATATTTTGTAGAAAATTCATTGTTTTTTGGAATATCCACTTTTATATTTTTCGTTGGATATTAATATTTTTATTTAAAATTTAACTTTTCGGGTTGAAAACTGAACAGTTTTTGGTTGAAGTTTGATCTTTTTTGTTTGAAAATTCCAGTATTTGGTTAAAAATTCAACTATTTTGTTAAAAATTTAGTTATTTCACTGAAAATTCAACAATGTAAAAAAAACACACAATGAAAGAAATATTGTTTAAATTCAAATTTAACTATTTTCTGAAAAATTACATTATTTTGTTAAAAATTTCAGTATTTGATTAGAAATTCAACTGTTTTGTTACAAATTTAATTATTTTGTTGAAAGTTCAAGCATTTTGTTAAAAAATCAACTAGTTTGTTGAAAAATTAAATATTCTGTAGAAAATTCAAGAATTTGGTTCAATTAATGGGAAAATGGAAAATTGGCCAGGAAAAATCAGGGAATTTTAAAAATGAAGTTTTTTGGACATCCTGAATTTATTATGATAATCCTGGAAATAGAGTGGCCTAATTTTTTCAAATTAAATCCTGAAAAGGCATCCATCAGCATATGAGTCAAGTTTAATAAATATGCAGATGTGGAGTAAAAGGAACAAAAGTGATAGATTGAAGAGGATACTATTAATGAACTTCTGAAGTTCATTTGTTTACTCGAGGACACAGAATCCTTCCTATCTGAAATCCACAATGGGTGCACGATGCACATAAAAGCCTGCAGGTTATTGAATAAATTAAACTTGAATGCATGAGCTCCTGTTTGCCATAGAGCACTCGTGCTCCGAAATGCTTTATACATATTACCTTTTCCTTTTTCGTGCGGGTTCTGGTTATACGGAATATTGCAGCTTTTTAGAAATTTATTGCTTAAACACTGTTTCTCGCAGACGAACTTTGAAAGGATAGAAATATTTCTCTGGCAAATAGACGAACTTGATTAAAAGTGGTTCTTAAGGCCATGTGACGAGTGGGTCACGTGACCGGCTTACTACCTTACCGACACTTTATTTATTTGTAAACTTATTTACACACGAATAGCCACATCGAGTTGAAAATTTGGGATAATAAATAAGAAGCACTAAGAAATGCGGCTCTGGACCTAAATTTGTATAATTATGAAAAAAGCAAAAAAAAATTATTTACAAAAAAATACTTTTTCCATCATTATAAAAATTTAGGACCAGAGCCCGTTCCTTAGAGCCTCTTATTTATTATCCCAAATGTTAAACTCGATGTGGCTATTCGTGTGAAAATAAGTTTACAAATAAAAAAAGTGTCGGTAAGGTAGGAAGCCGGTCACGTGACCCACTCGTGACATGGCCTTAACGCTACATTTCTAGACCTACGGCCAAAACAAAATCAAGTTTATTGCACTTTTTCATATTCTTATTGAAATCAAGGGCCTGGAATAATAGCATCCAAATCCCTACAATCTAGATCATCCAACCAAATGGTTTCGATTTTTGGAATTCCAACATTTGCCCATACATGTCCACATTTGCACGTGACATTTCAGCAGGTCATGTGGACGAAGCGGCTTTAATAACAGAGGCGATAGCTGGTGCCTCCTGTCTGAATGAAAAAAATATTGACAACTGAACAAAGAAGAAAGGAAAGAAGTAAAGAGTAAGTTTAAACACTTTCCTATAAGCTTACCTCAAGCAAACCGACGACTCATTATGTACGTTATTGGAAACTCGCAAATCTGGTTCCGTACGCGGATACAAGTGATCCGAGATGAGATCACACATCCAATTGCGAATGAATGTATGGTTTCTCTTGGGCCTATTATATTTCCTGCTATCGTGTGAGTCGAGAATCAGTACGCTAGACGGTCCGGCGACAGACGGCGTGCCGTGACGAAGTTCTAGCCTACCGAAGTCTAGCTGGGGCGTGGCATCGCACGTCTTGTGTGGATGGCGGTGGCCTCGTTTCACTATCTTTCCATTAGTCACATCCACTGATGACGTCTTTGTCTCTGTCATAATTTAAAGCGCTTTCGCGACAGTTGCAGAAATAGCTAACCCGTTCCCAATTCAGGAATGCTGTCTAAGAAAGACGACGAGACCGAGTCACCTCCACTTAATTACCTGAAAACTGAAAACAAAATTGAATTTTACTAATTTCAAAATAAAATCTAATAATAATAGAATCTAATAATTGAACGTAATCGCGAGATTTTGCCCTAATGAAAATTGGAATGAGACTAAAAAAATATGCACATATGAATCACCAGAAAAGCCTGACGTTGCAGTATTTTACGTTAAATCCATAGCGATGTTATTCTCTAAACAGTCATATTCGTAAAGTACTCTGGAGAAACTTGACGAGGAATGATCACTCTCCATGAGCAACAAAGATTGAAGAGCTATGCTGAAAACACCGGTCCAGCTGACAATCACATTATATAAAAATTTGACGACACCGGAAAATTTCTATAAGACAGCGTTAAACACTAGCACTGCACCACATAGATAAAAGAGAAAAGGAGGATAGAAAGAATGAAACTTACTTTCCATGACACATGCAGAGACATTAGTACAGCACACACTTACCTTCATAATGTAACACTTTCATAGAAACTTTACACCCTTACACAATTGTCAAATACATATTCACCACCATGCAAAATTTTTGCACACCCATGAAGAAGACATAATAATTACAATTCTTTTAAGAAAAAAATTTTAAGCTCCATCTTTATGATAAATTGTAAATGTTCCGAAAAATTTACATTTGATGTAATTCTCAATCGTTTTAAAATAGTCCAAAACACCTAAATTGAAACGTTACACGAAAGTTTAAAAAAATTTGTTATTCAAAAAATTGTCGCAGCACGCGACAATTATCAAAAGTTGTAAAATGGCCTAAAACGCGAAAAAACAAAATATTACACAAAGAAAAATTAGTCAAAGTGGGCGCAAGAAAAAATGTTGAAACAAAATTTTGTTTAAAGTTTGAAAAAAATGTTCGAAAAAAAATTGTTTGAAAAAAATGTTTGATAAGAAATTTTGGAAAAAAAAAATTTTCAGAAAAAGATTGTCTGAAGAAAAATTTAAAAAAAATTATTGAAAAAAATTGAAACAAAAATTTGGAAACAAAATTATTGAAAAGTTGAAACAAAAATTTGTTGAAAAATTGAAAAAAAAAATTGTTGAAAAAAAATAAACGATTTCAGCCCGGGGCTACGAAACCCTACAAATTGTAAACGGTTTAAATCATTTATTTAAAATTATTTCATTAATATTGACGTTAACAGTTAATTTATTTTACATCTACATGATGTCGCATAATAATAAAAAAATTAATGAAAAAAAAGAGTTAAATTTTTTTTTCAACGGCTTTGAGTTGTGGCTTATGAGGATGATTTTTTCATTGACTTTCAATTCTGTAGGTATAGAGTAATGGGTAAGACTCCCGACTGCTAGGTTATAGATTCAGGTATAGATGTAGGTTCGAAACCCCGTAGCGTTAGAAATTTTATTTGTAATATAATGTTAAAAAATGTAATATATGTATTCATTCTAAGCATGACCATTAACATTTATAGTCAAAATACTCGCAATCAATTATTATTTATTGTTTGAATATCTATTTTGTGTAGTTCCACTTTTGTAGTACGAACCTTCAAAAATCAAATTCGGCCCCACATTGTTGTCCAAAGTTGGGCAGACATCATCTTAATAGTTGGCCAATATATGAGACCAAATGTCGGGCCGACGTTGAGAAGACAAAGGCGGTTGACCGTTATCATTTACCTGGTTGGCCCGACCGTGGGCCGACGGTCGATTCGTACCTGGGTTAGTACGGCTGTGACCTTCACTCGAAGCCGACCGTGTACCTACGCTCCGTTGGAATTATGTTGAGTGTGAAAAATTTTACATGAAAATTTGCAAATGAAAAAAGTCTGTGCTAAGATGGTGCCAAACTTGCTCACCCCTGAGCAAAAGAACGATGTCTATCCAGCAGTTTTTGGCAAAAAAATCCCGAAGATCAAGCCTGGGCTTAAAGTAACCAGATTCGAGTCCGTTGATGCAGTGAAGAAAAAAGTGACGCAGGTCATGTGCGACCTCTCAGAAAATGACCCTCAACATTGCTTCCAACACTGGATAATTCGTATGAAGCGGTATAGGGATCGGGAAGGGGACTGCTTTGAAGGGGATAATATGTCCATTGAGTAATTTGAAAAATAAAAATGTATAGAGCATCAGTCCGGTTCCTTAATAGCCGCACTTCGTATTAGTAATTCGCACAACCGATTCAGTGTTCATCTTTGAGGTCGAACGTGCTGATCAACAAATTTGCGAGGGATGTGACTTTTTGCATAAACTCACATTCCTATCTTTAGCATAGAGGTCAAAAACTATTTAAACCCCAAAGTTACTTAAAAAGGAACGCCTTTCAACTCAGCTGGATATCAAGACCAGGCCCTGTCGTAATCTTCATCTTTAAAACTTATCTGAGTTATAAAATTGTATTTTTTTCTGAAACTCTACTTTATGTGTAAAATTATTTATCAGAAAAAAATGTATAGGCGGATTTTTTTTTTAATTTCAGAAAATATGATAAAGGGTTTGGACGATGATGAAGTGGAATTTTTAGATTTAGTTGATAGAACTAAGTTTGAAAAAGAGCGTAGAAAGAATTTGGAAGATGAGAAAGAGATGCAAGATTTTAAAGCCGCCGTATCTTCATTACAAGAGAAAACTTTAAATAATAAATTAATGCAGGAATTACAAGGACCACAAAATAGTACAAAAACCTCTTCACAAAGGTAAACTATTAATCATACCTGAAGATCATTTCAGTAAAATGTACATAATTTAGACTTGAAAATGAACCCGAGAATCTTCAAAAAATGTTAAATAATTTCCGAGATTATAGTCATTTGGAAAATTGTCGAAATATTCTGTCTTTAACCACATTTTCTTACAAAAGGATCAACAATTCACATAGGAGCCATTCGACACAAGTTTTGAAACATTTTAACACAGTATTATTTAAAAAATTGTTAAAATTGTATTAAACACATGAGAGCGGTAGGATTTTTTTTAGAGATATCAACACACCCGAACTTTGCGCAGCGATTCTACGTAATATTTCAGATAAAAACAGTTTTTTGTGCGGAAAAAAATGTTCTGGAAAAAAATCGTAAGTGTTGTTAAATGCACAGTTTTACCATAACTGACTATTTCCTTTTAAAATTGCTTGGCGTTTCCACGAAAAGTGTCATTTTTGGCAAAAAAAGTTGAAAATAAAGTTTGGAGAACATCTTTTTAACTTTCAAAATTTCGATGTTTTGAATGTGTGATAGCCAAAATCTGAATTTGTTTATAAAAATTGTTGGAATAATTAATAATTCTTGGGAATTAGCCAAGCATCATAGAAAAATGTCATCGTAAAGATATTCTTAGTTCATTCTGTGAAAACTTGAGTCTATTCGCTAAAAAATAGCCAAACTCTGAATTTTTTTATGCAAATTGTTTAAATTATTAATAATTATTGTATATTTACGACGTATCGTAGAAAAGAGTTATTGGAAATACATTATTACTTGGTATCCTAAACTAATTGATCCTATTCGATGAAAAAGGCCAAGCTCTTAATTTGTTTATGAAAATTGTTTAAATAATTAATCATTCTTAGGAATTAGCCAAGGATCATAGAAAATAGTCATCGGAAAGATATTCTTAGTTAATTCTGTAAAACCTTGAGCCTATTCCTAGAAAAATAGCCAAACTCTGAATTTGTTTATGAAAATTGTTTAAATGATTAATAATTATTGTAAATGAACTGCTGCATCGTAGAACGGGATATATAATATTTCTCGAAGAGTGGGGGGCCCCCAGCCGCTTGGCTTTGAACGACGTTCGAGGGCCCCCCCATTCCTCGAGAAATATTCTATATCCCGTTCTACGATGCGGCGGTTCAAATTTGCAAACTATCATAGAAAATTCATCGAAAACACATTTTTATTTGACCAGGTAAACAAATTGTGCCTATTCCTTAAAAAATAGCCTAACTCTGAATATGTTAATGAAAATTGTTTAAGTAATTAATCATTCTTGGGAATTCGCAAAGCATCATAGAAAAAGGTAGTCGGAAAGATATTCTCAGTCAATTATGTACAAAGTGGAGTTTATTCGTTGAAAAATAGCCAAAATCTGAATTTGTTCATGAAAATTTTTGAAATAATAAACAATTCTTTGAAATTTGTAAATCAGCATAGAAAGTAGTCATCGGAAAGATATTCTTAGTTAATTCTGAAAAAAATGAACCTATTCGTTGTCGAATAGCCAAAATTTGAATTTGTTAATGTAAATTGTTCAAATATTAAAATTATTGTAAATTTGCGAAGTATCGCAGCAGAGAGTTATCGAAAGACATTCCTTGTTGATTCCGTTAAACAAATTCAGCCTATTCGATGGAAAATAGCCAAACTCTGTATTTGTTCAAGATAATTGTTTAATTAATGAATAATTCTTGTAAATTAGCAATGTATCGTAGGAAAGATTCATCGAAAAGACATTCTTAGTTGGGTTAAATTGAGACTATTCGTTCAAAAATAGCCGAACTCTGAATTTGTTTATGAATATTGTTTAAACAATGAATCATTCTTGGGGATTTGCCAAGCATCATACAAAAAAGGTATCCGAAAGATATTCTTAGTTGATTCTGTAAAAAAAATGAGCCTATATATTGAAAAATAGCCAAAATCTGAATTTTGTGAGTAAAAATTGTTTGAATAATTAATAATTCTTGGGAATTTGCCAAGCATCATAGAAAAAAGTCATCGGAAAGATATTCTCAGTTAATTCTGTGAAAACTTGAGCCTGTTCGTTGAAAAATAAACAATCTCTGAATTTGTTTATGAAAATTGTTCAAATAACTAATAATTATTTTTTATTTGAAAAGTATCGTCGGAAAGAGATCAGTGCTGCAAATCCGAGAATTAGAAGAACTGAGTAACGTAACATCTGCCAAGCTACTTTTCAATGTAAGACACGTTATATATTTTCATGAGGGTTTCTGTAACAATTGTAAGGTTTTGTTTCTATTTCAGGAAGTCTGTCTATGAATTTTCTTGTAGTATATCTTGAGTTGTAAGTTTAGGATTATTAGGGTGGCCCGAAAATATAAATTTTGGTATTTTCGACCGTCGAGTTCGCAAATACTTCTTTCTTGGAAACAAATAAATACGTATTTTTTCATTTAAAAATATGATTTACAGTACTCATCCGAACAATTTTGGTGTTTTATACACTTTAACATGTAAAACGTATACTTTTTTACGTCTTCGATTTTGTTCAAGAAATTATAAGTCAATTTATTTAACCTTTCATATACTTGCTATCTCCTCAGTGAATATGCATTTGATCAAATTTTTATATATGAACGAAGTTATAAAAAATATGGAGATTTATAAAAAAAAAAAAAAATTTTAAATTTATACTCTTGAAGCAATTAGAAAAACGAGTAGAACTGTTGGGCTCACATCAACCTAACTCGTTTTTTTGCAAAGCGAAACGAATTTATGGAAGCTACGTTGAACTCAAAGTGGTTTATTGATACTGGCTTATGACTTCCAGATACAGACTCGAGCACAAAGTTCCCTGCTACAGGCCCTAACCTATAGCCCAGCGCGTTTTCCATTTGTTTCGTACATTCTGGGGAGCGGCAGGACTGCACTATTGGCGGTTTTATTGAATTTTGTCTCAAAATCGTAGAACTTTTAATCGGAATGATCTAGAGGGATAATTTTTTAAAATTAAAGATAAATCCTTAACAAATGTATTAAAATATATAGAAATATACAAAGTGTAAACAATAAATTTTGACCCTAAAAATCTATGTTGGAGGTAGCAATTTAAAAAAAAAAAATTTCTTGAATGCCACGGGCATATAGCTATCATTTTATATGTTATGCATATGTTTTAAATAGGTTTTTGCATGCTGATTCCAAATCCGGCCTGAAAATAAATGTAGAACTTGAGGATTCTGGAAAAATGCGATTGTATATACTATTTTAATCCTTGAAGGAATGCATTATTTCTATCAAAGGAAAGTTCGTCATTCGGAGTATTCAAAGGTTTGTGGGGCTGCTGATTTCAAATCCGAAGTAAAAATGTCAAATTTTTAAATGAGAAATCCAATATGGCGGATCATAATCATAAAAAATAAACCGATTCACAGTGGGCCAAACCGCAAAAACCCGGATGAAAGTCCAAAAAATGAAAGTTTTTAATGGGGATTTTTTTACCTAAGATCGGCTACACAAGTCCCTAGTGAAATATAATTCACTCATAGTAGGCCCCCAACTCGACTTGAGCAGTGCAGAGGTTAGTTGAAACGTAGCGTTCGTGCGAGCTCTCGCTCTCGCTCTCTAAATAGTAAACAGTAGAGCAGAGTGAAAATGATCAAATTAGTAGAATCGTTTGTGCTGAGCGAACAAAATGTGTGGGTTGACATCCGAAAAAAGTGAGAAAAAAATTCTGAAATCGGTTAATATCTTCTGTTCTCTTTTTTTATTTGAAAATTACAAACAAATTTCCCTATTGCTTCGAAAATTATGACGAATTTTTTCTATGCACAATTTTCGCTAGTGAATAATAATAAAAAATTATAAAATAAAGAAGAATATTTTTGCTCAATTTAGAATTTTTTGAAAATGGCAAAAAAAAACATTTTCTTTTGGATTGAGTCCTATGCGCACATTTTGAGAAAAGTTGAATGTGTCGAACCCGTAATTTCTTTACCTTGAATCGAAGAAACATGCTATTGTATTGTTTTTCCGGAAAAAAAATTTAGCTATGTTTCAAGCGTTGAAAAATGGTCAATTTTACTTTTTTTAAACGATTTTGGCCTCTGGTAAGACTAAAATTTCTTTTTTTAAACGAAATAATAGCATATTCCTTTGATTCAAGCTGAAGAAATTTCAGGTTAGACATATTCAAATTTTTTAAATATGTGCATATGACTCAATCCAAAAGAACATGTTTTTTGCCATTTTCAAACAATTCTAAGTTGAGCAAAAAAATTTGTTTCAATCTATTTGAATTTTCAAATAAAAAAAAAAGAGAACAGAATATATCAACCGATTAAAAAATTTTATTTTTTCCGGATGTCAACCCACAAATTTTTTTCGCTCAGCTCAAACCATTAATGCCCTAGTAAACATTCCGTACGACAGTGCACGCAACGGAAACGGAGCCTGATTCAACTAGTTGAAACCTTAAACTCTCGTTATTCCTGCGCGCATTTTCGACTATTGTAGAGCATACTAGTCGGTCAAAATTGTATAAACTCTATTTTTTCAGAACCTAATATTTTTTGGAGAAATTGACTAAATATATTCAGCTTTAAGAGGGAGGCTATTTGTATTCAATTCAAACATTATTATTATTATGAATTAAGTACACTTATCAATTAATTTCAATTAAAAATTTTAAAGAATTATGTTAATACTGTTATTATTATAATTATAATTTTCTTTTAGATTCAGATGCGCCTAATATAAATGGGTTGAAAAGAAAAAAAAATTTGAAATATTAAAAAATAATTTAAAACCACCCGCTGCAGAAATGTATGATAAAATCGAAAAAGTAATGCCAGCGAAAGTTCATCCCTTGCGATTCACTCTAACGCATGAATATAAAGGAACTTTAAGGACATTGGTCCACAATTTAGAAATAAATGGAGTGACTGTCGTCGCACGGAAACAAGATTTCACGAGGACAATGATGAATCTATGTACATTTTAAAAATCGTGTCCACCATATTGGATTTGCCATCTTGAATTTTGCAAATCTGAGTTCATATTCGCGATAAGTGACCCCGAAAACAACCATATACCAATCTTGGGCAGAATCTACGTACATTTTTAAAATCGTGTCCACCATATTGGATCCGCCATCTTGAAATTTTTTAATCTGATTTCAGATTCGTGATCAGCGACCCCGCAAACCCTTATATACCAATCTCGGGCAGAATCTACGTACATTTTAAAAATCGTTTCCACCCTATTGGATCCGCCATCTTGAATTTTTCAAATCTAAGTTCGGATTCGTGATCGGCGACACCTCAAATCCCCATATACCAAGCTTGGGCAGAATCTACGTACATTTTAAAAATCGGGTCCACCATATTGGATAGGCCATCTTGAATTTATCAAATCTGATTTCAGATTCATGATTAGCGACCCCGAAAACCCCCGATTCGTCAATTTGAAGACGATTTCTTGACTTTCTGGACTGAAAATGTCAAAATTCAAAATGGCGAATCCAATATGGCGGATCATAGTTGTAAAAAAGAACCTATTGGACTAAAAATTGCTACACGGGTGTTCTTCGGGTCGCTGATTTCAAATCTGAAGTCAAAATATCAAAGTTAAAAATAGTGAATCGTACGTGGCGGATCATAGTTGTAAAAATAAAACCAATATGACTAGAAATTTCGACCCAGGTGTTTTTCGAGTATTATGGGTATTTTTTTTATAAAAATCGTTGGATGGAAAAATCACTCAAATTTAAAAAAAATGATAATCTGAAGTTATCAGTTATTTCTGTTTGACAGTCTTAATATAAAAATAGTTCGTTGTAAATTAAGTTAGATTACAAAACCAAGTATTGTTAGTGATTTCAATCTACACACACATACTAATTTGAGCATAAAGTAACTTATTTTTCAAACTTCGATTTGATATTTTTCACACTATTTATGCTCTCTTTTCATAAAATAAATCTTCAAAATAATTCAAATTTTTTAAAATTGTATAAAGAACTTTAAACGTGAATTCTTTTTTAATTGAAAGGATTTATACACTAAATTATAGTCAAATTGAAATTAATATGACTCGGTATATAACAATATTTCAGTATGCAAATTTAAAAAAGTGGTATTTATAAGAAAAAGGGTTGTCCATGTAGGAAAAGTAGAAAAAAGTGTTAATGCTGGAAGAAAGACTGTACAAATAAAAAATGCCTCTAGAGCAACTATTTATAGATGAGCTGAAGCCAAGTTTAATAATACAGAAAAATATGTCCGTGTTCTTGTATTAGCCGCTAAAATCGTCAAAAATATTTCATGTGGCGTACATAGCATGTAAAATTATATCCACTATTTTGAATCTTGACATTTTGACTTCGGATTTGAAATCAGCTACCCGAAAACCCCCCGTGTAGGAATGTTTAGTCAAAACGGTTTCAGTTTTACAATTGTGATCCGCCATACTGGATTCACTATTTTGAATTTTTATATTTCGACTTCGGATTTGATATCAGCGACCCGAAAAACACCCATGTAGTAACTTTTAGTCAAATTTGTTTATTTTAAATTATGATTCGCCATATTGGATTTGTAATTCTTAATTTTGACATGTTGAGTTCGGACTTGAAATTAAGGACCCCTTAAACCCCCGAGTAACGAATTTTAGTAAAATAGGTTTATTAATTACAATTGTGGTCAGCCATGTTGGATTCGCCATTTTGAATTTTTATAATTTTAATTCAGATTTGAAATCAGTGACCCCAGTTGCCCTTAAGTACTCCGAATGATAAAATTTGGTTTGATAAATATAATGCATTCCTTCAAGGATTAAAATAGCAACTTCCGTCGCCATTTTCTCATATTCATTTAGCTCTACATTATTTTACAGGCTGGATTTGGAATGAGCATACAAAAATCTATTTAGAAGCGTATGTAAAACATAAAATGTAATATATATATATATATATATATATAAGAGAGGTATATAAGAAGAGGTGAAAAAAGCACTTAGAGGCACAAAGAACTACTCCGGTGCTGGACCAGATTATATCAAAAACTTCTGGTGGAAGAAGTTTAATTCTACACTCCAACATTTGGCCCGCATATTCACCTCATATTTAAAGTCGGAGACGCCCATTCTGCAGTGGCTGGTGTTAGGACGCACTATACTCCTACCGAAAAAAGTTTTTAGTTGAAACTTGATGTATTTTCTTTAAAATACGTTTTTTTGGTAGGAAATTAATTTATTGGTTGAAAATTCCTCTTTTTCTTAAAAATTCTACAATTTGGACGAAAACTTCATTTTTTCGGTTGAAGATTCAAAATTTTAGTGAAAATAATTTTTTTTCGTTGAATATTCAACTATTTCGTACAAAATTCTTTTTCGTTTGTAAAAAATTAATTTTTTAACTTAAAATATCACTAATCCCATTTTGGTTAAAAAAATTTTTTCGTTGAAAATTCAAATATTTGTTTGAAAATTCATTCATTTTGTTTAAATTTGAATTTTTGTTAGAAAATTAATATTTTTTATTGAAAAATCGTTTTGTTTATTGAAAATTTACCTATTTCGTTGAAAATTAGGTTTTTCTTGGTGGGAAATTAATTTTTGAATGTGATAATTCAACTATTCCATTTTTGTTTGAAAATTAATATTTTTGCTAGAAAATTAATCTTATTTTTTAAAATTCCTTCTTTCGGTTGAAGATACATCATTTTAATAAAATATTGATTTCTTTGGTTGAAAATTGATATGTTTTGTTGAATATTAAATTTTTGTTTGGTTAAAAATTAATTTCTTCAACTAAAAATTTAAATATAGCATTTTTGTTTAAAAATTTACGTTTTTCAGTTAAAAATTCATATATTTTGTTCAAAATACATCTCTCTGGTCAAAAATTTAACTATTTTGTGAAAAAATCGTTTTTTACGTTGAAAATTAATTTTGTTCACTCAAAATTTAATTATTCTTTTTTTGGTTTACAAATTGGTCTTTTCTAATCGAAAATGCACTATTGTCATTAATTTTCCAAACTTTTAGCCCCCAATTTCATTTTTTTCAAACATGAGTTTGGTGAAAAATGTCGGTAAGGTAGGAATCGGATAAATCTCACATGGCCGGTTTCCTACCTTACCGACACTTTTTTAAATTTGTAAACTTATATTCACACGAATAGCCACCGAGTTGAAAATTTGGGATAATAAATAAGAAGCACTAAGAAATACCGCTATGGTCCTAAATTTGTATAATTATGAACAAAAAATTTTGTAAATAATTTTTTTTTTGCTTTTTTAATAATTATAAACATTTAGGAGCAGAGCTGTTTCCTAATGCTTTTTATTTATTCTCCCAAACTTTCAACTCGATGTGGCTATTCGTGTGAAAATAAGTTTACAAATAAAAAAAGTGTTGGTAAGGTAGGAAGCCGGTCACGTGACGTCACATGGCCTTAAGGGCATTTACTAATAAATTTTTTAATTAACAAAAGATTGCAACATTTTTGTTTGTAACTTTAAAAATAATTAGCGCACATTTGAACATTCCTTAGTCCCTCGATATCTAATTTTGTGTGGAATTAGTATGATCGAAAAAATGTCGGTAAGGTAGGAATCGTATAAGTATTACATGGCCTTAAACCAAGTTTCACATCATTTCTAAAATTAAGCACTATATAGAAAATTATGACTTATAATTTCAAGTCTTTGAAAGTATTGTCATGCAAACTATTACAGAAAGTTATGCAGAAGTAATTACATTTTATAGTCTGTGACCATTTTTAACCGTAACGAGGTCGCTTCAAAAGTATTGTGTGGTCTGGTCGACAATGTAATTGTAATAAATAGCACATGGATCATTAAAAATAATTATCACGGTCGTAAATTTATTTTCAGAT
This sequence comes from Andricus grossulariae, assembly GCA_011634705.1. Classification (NCBI taxonomy): domain Eukaryota; kingdom Metazoa; phylum Arthropoda; class Insecta; order Hymenoptera; family Cynipidae; genus Andricus; species Andricus grossulariae. The sequence goes on along the minus strand of JAABKJ010007545.1, from coordinate 188,502,556 downwards.
GAGCATCATAGAAATGGTACTTTCCAGAAACTCCCACCGACTGCTAATATGGAAGATATAGAAAAAAAATATATTTTTTTTTGTTATCAAAGAAACCGTTTCTTTAGCATCATTTTTTTAATTTAACCAAAAATAACTTCAAAATGAAGAAATCATTTTGAATTAAAGAATCGACTTTTTCCATTTTTTTCCATTTTTTTGTGGATTAAAATTTTTTTTATTAAATCGAAAACTGAATTTTTGACCGTTTAATTTTAAACTGTTGAAAAATTATGAAAATTTAATTCTCTATTTTCTTTTATTTTCGTCTGTTGGAAAAATGCTAAAAAATTAAGAACATATAAAATTCGAAATTCAACTGCTGAAAATTCAATTTTTAATCTTCTTCCATTTTCTTTGATTTTCAACTGTTGAAAATTCAAGAAAATTAAAGAAATTTCAAATGTTATTTTCCACAGTTGAATTTCCATCTGTGGAAATTTACGAAAATTAAAATTCAATTGTTGAATGTTCAATTTTCTTTAATTTTGGGAAGTTTAAATGGAAAACTCAAGAAAATTGAAAATTTACGAAAATTAAAATTTAATTTTCCATAGTTAAAGCTTAAACTACTGAAATTTTTTGGAAATTAATAAACGGAAATTCAATTGCTGAAAATTCAAGAAAATTAAAAATTGAACTGTTGGAATTCAGCTTTTAAAAATTCAGTTTTCAATTTTCCATAATTTTCAACTGCTGAAAATTTTTAAAAATAAAAAAAATGTTAAATTTTCAACAGCTAGATTTTCAACTGTTGAAAATTCAAGAAAATTAAAAATTAAGGAAATTTAAAACGTAATTTTACACAGTTGAATTTCCAACTGCTGAACTCGCTGCTGAAAGTAAAAGAAAATTGATAATTCAATTTTCAATTTTTTTTTATTTGGAAAAGTTCAATTTTTAAAGTCAAGAAAATTTAAAATTCAAGAAAATTAACCTTGAATTTTCGACATTTGAGTTTTCAACTACTTAAAATTAAAGAAAATTTAAATTCAAAATGTTCAATTTTCTTTAATTTTCAAAAGTTCAAATGAAAAATTCAAGAAAATTGAAACTTACGAAAATTAAAATTGAATTTTCCACAGTTAAAGTTTCAAATGCTGAAAATTTTTAGAAATTAAAAATTGGAAATTCAATTGTTGAAAATTCTACTGCTGAAAATTGAAGAAAATTGAAAACTGAACTGTTGGAAATCCAGCTATTGAAAATTCAGTTTTCAATTTTCCAAAATTTTCAATTGTTGAAAATGAAACTGCTGAAAATTTAGGAAAGTTTAAAATTCAATAGAATTTTGAAAATTAAATTTTAAATTTTCTTCAATTTTCAACAGCTAGATTTTCAGCTGTTGGAAATTCAAGAAAATTGAAAATTAAAGAAATTTAAAACGTAATTTTCCACAGTTGCATTTTCAACTGCTGAACTCGTTGCTGAAAATAAAATAAAATTGATAATTCAATTTTCAATTTTTTTTTACTTGGAAAAGTTCAATTTTAAAATTCAAGAAAATTAACCTTGAATTTTCGATAGTTGAGTTTTCAACTACTTAAAATTGAAGAAAATTAAAAAATGGAAACGGTTGAAAATTCTATTTTAATTTTTCTTTAATTTTCAAAAGTTCAATTTCAAAATGCAACAAAATGGAAAATTAAAGAAAATGAAACTTACTACAGTTGAAATTTCAACTGCTGAAAATTGGAGAAAATCAAGAATTGGAAATTCAACTGTTGAAAAAAGAAGAAAATTCAATTTACAACCGTTGAAAATTTTAATTTTCAATAATTTTCAACTGATGAAAAACGAAGATAATTTAAAATCCAACTGCTGAAAATGGAAGAAAATTTAAAAATGCAACTGTTGAAAATTCAATTTTCATTTTTCTTTAATTTTCAAAAGTTTAATTTGTAAATTCAAGAAAATGGAATATTAGAGAAAATGAAAATTAAATTTATTACATTTGGAAATCCAGCTATTCAAAATTAAGTTTTCAATTTTCCATAATTTTCAACTGTTAGAAATTAAACTGCTGAAAATTTAAGAAAATTCAAATTCAAAATTCAATACATTTTTGAAAATTTCATTTTCTTTAATTTTCAACAGCTAGATTTGCAACTGCTGAAAATTCAAGAAAATTGAAAATTAAAGAAATTCAAAACGTAATTTTCCACAGTTGAATTTCCAACTGCTGAACTCGCAAAAAAATTGGAACGTACGCCAATTAATATTGAATTTTCCACAGTTTAAGTTTCAACTACTGAAAATTGCAGAAAATTAAAAATTCAACTGTTGGAAAACTAACGGTTAAAAATTCTATATTCATTTTTCTTTAATTTTCAGAAGATCAATTTCAAAATTGAACAAAATGGAAAATTAAAGAAAATTAAATTTAACACTGTTGAAATTGCAACTGCTGAAAATTGAAGAAAATTAAATATTGGAAATTCTACTGTTGAAGAATGAAGAAAATTAAATTTTTAACTGTTGAAAATACAGTTTTTAATTTTCTGTAATTTTCAACTTATGAAAATGGAAGAAAATTTAAAATTGAACTGGTAAAAATGGAACAAAAGTAAAAATTCAACTGTTGAAAATCCAACGGTTGAAAATTCAATTTTCATTTTTCCTTAATTTTCAAAAGTTTAACTTAAAATTAAAAAAAGAGGAATATTAAAGAAAATTAAAATGAAATTTACTACATTTTACAATTCAACTACTGAAAATTGGAGAAAATTAAAAATTGGAAATTCAACTGTTGAAAAATGAAGAAAATTCAATTTTCAACTGTTGAAAATTAAGTCTTTAATTTTCTATCATTTTCAACTGATGAAAATGGAAGATAATTTAAAATTCAACTCCGGAAAATAGAAGAAAAATTTAAAAATTCAACTGTTGAAATCCAAGGTTTGAAAATTCAGTTTTCATTTTTCTTTATTTTTCAAATTTTTTTTTTTTTAAATTCAAGAAAATTGAATATTAAAGAAAATTAAAATTAAATTTACTAAATTTGAAAATTTAGCTACTGAAAATTGAAGAAAATCAAAAATTGTAAATGCAACTGTTGAAAAATCAAGAAATTTTAATTTTCAACTGATAAAAATTCAGTTTAATCGATTTTTCCACAATTAACTTTGTCAAAATTTGAATTAAATTAAATTTTTCTTTTTCTTTAATATTCAATACTTACAATTTGAAAATTTAAGAAAATGGAAAATTAAATTTACTACAGTTGAAATTTCAACTACTGAAGATTGAAGATAATTAAAAGTTGGAAATTCAACTGTTGAAAAATGAAAAAAATTGAATTTTCATCTGTTCAAAATTCAGTATTCAATTTTCTCTAATTGTCAACTGTTGAAAATTCTACTGCTGAAAGATGAAAATTAAAAGTTCATTTTTACAAGTTCGATTTGAAAATTCAAGAAAACTGAAAATTAAATTTTAATTTCCCACAGTTGAAACTGCGGAAAATTCAAGAAAATTGAGGAAAATTCCAATATAGATAATTGAAGAGAAATGAAAATCCAACTTGTGGAAATTGAATTTGTCTTCAATTTTCATCAGTTGAAATTTCAGCTATTACAAATTTAGCAGTTAAATTTTCGACTGTTAAGAATTCAAGAAAATTTAACTGTCGAAAAATAAAAAATGAAAGGAAGGATAATTTTTTATTAAAATCAAGTATGAGAAATTAAAAATTTATATAACTGTACATGGGAATTAATTAAATAAACAATCGTTTCTCTATACAAACGTTAATAAATAAGTAAAGAAGAAAAGTCTCCCGATAAGATAAAACAGTTTCACAATAGTGTGAAAATAGAGAAAACTTCGATATGATACTATAATCGGGGTTGTAAAATCTAAATAAAAAATACGATGAGTAAATAGAATTACACACATGTGTGCATAACTCAATAATTTTATTGTCAAAGCTTAAACATTATTTCTGCGCCTGTGAAAGTTTTCACAGAAAGCGATTAAAGCAAGATTTAAACAAATTATTTTCAAACAAAAAAAGTTGTTAATTTATTGTTTGAAATTAAAATATTGGCATATATATTATCACTTATATATGTTTCTGTAAAGTGAGCCTAATTTGTATACGATAAGATATTTACAAAAAAATGGTTGATTTACAATTAGATCAAAATGTGATACAATGCGAGAATATTGATTTGAAACCCATTTTTAATACGATTCGATATTTTTGTTATTTCTTTGTTCCAGGTCTGAATTATATATATTTTTTCAAAAATTCCCTGATTCGATTCCAAATCACATATATTTGCTTCAGAAAATTTGCTGTCCCAACTAAAAATTCCAAAAAATTCCAATTTAAGTACATTTTTATATAAGTCCAATTTCTTACCAAAAAGTTTGGAAATTTTCCAGAAACCGTGACTGAAGCTTACCTGAAACAGAAAATAAAGTACTTTATTAGTTGAGAATTGGATGTTAAATTCAATCATTTTTTTATTCAAGATATTCAATAAACTTAATTAATTGAGGGGGGAGTTTTTTCGCTTGAGGGGCACCTTTTTGAAACTTTGGACGGTGATAAAAATGCAATTTTCATTTTAAAACACTAAGAGAGAATTTTTTATTTTAGATGTTAGGCAGCTTAATCGATACAGAAAAGGTTTGATCAAAAAATATTGTTAGGTTTCAAAAAAATAGAGTGGGAAGTATTTTTGCTCGAGGGGCGCGTTTTCGAAACCTTAGACTTAGACAGTAATAGAAAATTGTATTTGAAATTTAAAACAGAAATAAGAATTTTATTTCTAGCTACTGAGTAGCTAAATCCATAGAAAAAAGGATTGTTTAAAAAATCTTATTGGGTTTCAAGAAAATAGAGTGGGAAGATTTTTCGCTCAGTGGGCACGTTTTCTCAATTTTCGTCGGTGATGAAAATCCAATTTTCAATTTAAAAAAAAAAACTGATAATTTACTTTCTAGATATTAATTAGATTGATCGATACAAAAAAGGTTTGATCAAAAAATATTGTTAGGATTCAAGAAAATAGGGTGGGAAGCTTTTCCGCTCGAGGGGCACATTTTCGAAACTTTAGACTGTGAAACAAAATCCAATTTTCAAGGTAAAAAATAATTGAGACTTTGATTTCTAGCCATAAAGTAGCTAAATCGATACAAAAAAGGTTTGATAAAAAAATATTGTTAGGTTTCAAGAAAATAGAGTGTGAAGTTATTTCGCTCAGTGGTCACGTTTTCTCAATTTTGGACGGTGATAAAAATCCAATTTTCAATTTAAAAAAAAAACTGAGAATTTACTTTCTAGATATTGATTAGATTGATCGATACAAAAAAGGTTTGAACAAAAAATATTGTTAGGTTTCAAAAAAATAGAGTGTGAAGTTATTTCGCTCAGTGAGCACGTTTTCTGAATTTTGGACGGTGATAAAAATCCAATTTTCGATTTAAAAAAAGAGTGAGGATTTCCTTTCTAGTTATCAATTAGATTAATTGATACAAAAAAGGTTTGATCAGAAAATATTGTTAGGTTTCAAGAAAATAGAGTGTGAAGTTATTTCGCTAAGTGGGCACGTTTTCTCAATTTTGGACGTTGATAAACATCCAATTTTCGATTAAAAAAAAAGAAAGTGAGAATTTGATTTCTAATTATCAATTAGATTAATCGATACAAAAAAGTTTTAATCAGAAAATATTGTTAGGATTCGAAAAAATAGCAAGGGAAGTTTTTCGCTCGAGGGGCATTTTTCGAGTTGCGCGAGCGACCTCTCAAAATTATTTTATTGAAAAAGTAAAAAATACTAGTTTACTCTCTTTGATAAGCGTAAAAAATCATCGGGTAAGAGATTAAAACTTATTTGGAACAGGTGCTACTTACTAGCATAGATAATTCTATACTTTTCAATTCTATTGTTATTAATTTCATTTTATTATATGCTATGCTATTCTATTCTATCCTAGTCTATTCTATTCTATCCTATCCTATCCTATCCTAGTCTATTATGTTTTATCCTATCCTATTCTATTCTATCCTAGTCTATGCTATTCTGTTCTATCCTATCCTATCCTAGTCTATTCTATTCTGTTCTATCCTATCATATCCTACCCTACCCTATCACATCATATCCTATCCTATTCTATCCTATCATGTCCTATCCTGTCGTATCCTATCCTATCCTTTCCTTTCCTGTCCTATCCTATCCTATCCTATTCTATTCTATTCTAATATAATAGAATACTATTTTATTATACGTTAGAATGAGTATTGAACGATTTTTTGTTGTTTTTCAACTGTGAAACGCGGAAAATGATTGCAGCGTGGTGATTTAAATCTGATGATTTACAATAGCGTACACTCCCTATGTTTTTTCTAAAGCTTGAATGTACGTGAGATCGAGACAATTAGCGTAACAATGAGTTATGCAAGCAAGGGAACATGTGTGTTGCCGTGCAAGATGAAAGAAACAATTTGTCCCATATTGGTCAAGGCATAAAAGCCTTGTGAGGTCGACCGTCTACCGTAACACTTATTTTATGCTCTGACCATAAAAATACATCTGACCAATAATACAACTTTCATTTTTTATTATTTCATTGTAAGTCAAGCGTTTCTTGCCAATTCATGTATTGAACACTTCTATTTAATTTTATTCTATTCCTTTCTATTCAATTCTATTCTATTTTAGTCTGTTTTAGTCTATTATATTTTATTCTATTTTATTATATTTTATTTTATGGTGAAAGGTGAACAAAATCGAATTTAGATTTATCGATGGATAAGATAGTAAAAAGTTAAGACTGATTATCGGAATAACTTAAGTATATTAATTAATGCTGGGAAATTTATAGGACAATTTTCTCATAAATTATGCAGTATCCATACAAAAAAAAATGCTTTCTTTTGGAAGATTTTACAGTCCTTTCCATATTTTCAAGACTCAATTTTTTATTTCCTTGCTCCTTAGAAACAGCTAATCTGAATCAATAGAAAGTACTGAAATTGTGGTAGATTAAATAATTACGAAACAAAGTGTCTATCTCTGAAACTAATGAGTGAAGATAAAGAATTTGATGACTCATCTTCTTTTAGCACTTCTGTAATTCATATATAAGTTCACTTTGGATCAGTAAAATTTCTCTTTAATTTTAAGTCCCTTGAATAATAACGGTTAATTTGAATAATTATATTTAATATGTATATATTTTAATATGTATTATATATGTTTAATTTGAAAATAATCTTTTGTAGTCCGAAATTTGAGTATTTTGTTGCAGAATCTTTTTTTTTTTTGGTTATGAATTAATTTTCTTAATGAAAAATGTAACTGTTCCATTTATGGTTGAAAATTAATATTTTTTATTCAAAATTGATTTTTTGTAGTTGAAAATTTATATTTTTAATTGAAATTGATCTATTGTAGTCGAAATTTAACTACTGCATGGAAATTTCTGTTTTTTAGGACTAATTTTTTTAACTAAAAACGTAACTATTTCATTTTTAATTCAAAATTGATATTTTTAATTTAAAATTGATCTTTTGTAGTTCAAAATTCAACTATTTCGTTGATAATTCATTTTTTCGTTTAAAAATTAATTTTCAGGATAAAGATTTATCATTTTAGTTGAAAATTCATTTCTTTGGTTAAAAATTAAACTATTTTGCTGAAAATTCGTTTTTTTCCTATTGAAAATTGATTTTCTTAACAAAAATTTTTATTTTTCCATTTTCGATTGAAAATTGATATTTTTTATTGAAAATTGATCTTTTGTAGTCAAAAATTGAACTATTTGCTTGAAAATTCAATGCTGTTGTTAAAAATTGAATAATTTGGTTAAAAATTAACTTTTTTGTTGAAAATTCCATTTTTAGTTGAAAATTGATATTTTCAATTCAAAATTGATTTTTTGTTTTTAAAAATTTATATCTTTAATTGAAAATTGATCTTTTGTAGTCGAAATTTCAACCACTTTCTTGAAATGTCTTTTTTTTGTTAAGAATTAATTTTTTTGAACTAAAGATGTACCTATTCCATTTTTAATTAAAGATTGATATTTTTATTTGGAAATTGATCTTTTGTAGTTAAAAATTTAACTATTTAATTGAAAAGTTACATTTTTTATTGAAAATTCGTTTTTTTGGTTGAATTCAACTATTTTTTATTTCAAATAAAAATATTTTGTAGTTGAAGTATCAATTTGGTAGAAAAATAAACTATTTTGGTTAAATATGAACTTTTTTGTTGAAAATTCAATTATTTGTTTAAAAATTAAACTATTTTCATAAAAATTGAACTATTTTGTGAAAAATTTCATTTTGATGAAAATTCGTCTTTTTTTTATAGATCACTAATTGTCTTCGTGGAAAATTGATCTTTTTGGTTGAAAATTTAACTATTTGGTAAAAATTTCATCTTTTTTGGTTGATTTTTAATCGTTTTTTAATTAAAAACTCGACCATTTGGTTGAGGATTCAACTATTTCGTTAAAAATGTATTTTTTGTTTATTTAATTGAACTGATTAAAAATTCGTTTTTTGGTAGAAAATTCAACTTTTGTAGACCAAATTTAACTATTATGTTGCAAATTCGTTTTTCTTTTGGGTTGAGAATTAATTTACTTAACTAAAAATGTAACTATTCCATTTTTAGTTGAGAATTGGTATTTTTAATTGAAATTGCTTTTTGTAGTTAAAAATTGTTTTTTTTTGTAGACGAAAATTTAACTACTTTGTTCAAATATATATTTTTTGTTTGAGAATTAAATTTTTCAATTAAAAATGTAACTATTCCATTTTTAATTGAAAATTGATATTTTGACTTGAAAATTAATTTTTGGACTTGAAAATTGATTTTTTGTAGTTAAAAAGTTATATATTTTTAATTGAAAATTAATCTTTTGTAGTCGAAAATCAAACTAATTGGTTCAAAATTCTTTTTTTTTTAGAATTAATTTTTTGAACTAAAGATGTACCTATTCCATTTTTAATTAAAAATTGATATATTTATTTGAAAATTGATCTTTTGTAGTAAAAAATTTACCTATTTAGTTAAAAAGTTATGTATTTTATTGAAAATTCGTCTTTTTGGTTGAATTCAACTGTTTTTTATTTAAAATAAAAATATTTTTTAGTTGAAGTATCAATTTGTTGGAAAAATACACTGTTTGGTTGAACATTATTATTATTTTTTGTTGTTGAAAATTCGTTCATTTGGTTGAGGATTCAACTATTTTGTTTAAATTTGTTTTTTTTTTTTGTTACATCAATTGAACTGATTGAAAATTCGTCTTTTGTTAGAAAATTCATTTTTTGTTTGAAAATACGGCCATTTGGTTAAGGATTCAACTATTTTATTAAAAATTTGTTTTTTGTTTGTTTAATTGAAATAGTTGAAGATTCATCTTTTATGGTAGAAAAATCATCTCTTTTGGTTGAAAATTAATATTTTTAATTGAAAATGGACATTTTTAATTGAAAATTGATCTTTTGCAGACGAAAATTTAACTACTTTGTTAAAAATTCTTTTTTTTTTAGAATTAATTTTTCAACTAAAGATGTACCTGTTCCATTTTTAATTGAAAAGTGATATTTTTATCTGAAAATTTATCTTTTGTAGTAGAAAATTTAACTATTTAGTTAGAAAGTGATGTATTTTGTTGAAAATTCGTCTTTTTTGTTGAAGTCAACTGTTTTTTATTTAAAATTAAAATATTTTTTATTTGAAGTATCAATTTGTTGGAAAAATAAACTATTCACTTAAACATTAACTTTTTTGTTGAAAACTCAACTATTTGGTTAAAAATTAAACTACTTTGTAGAAAATTAATTTTTCTCGAAAATTCGTTTTTTTTCGTGGAAAAATGATCGTTTTGGTTGAAAATGTAACTGATTGGTCAAAAATTTATCAATTTTGGTTGAATTTTAATCATTTTTTGTTAAAAATTTCAACAAAGTAGTTTAATTTTCAACTACAAAAAAATAAATTTTGAATTGAAAATATAAATTTTCAACTAAAAATGAAATAATTACATGTTTAGTTAAGAACATTAATTCTCAGCCAAAAAAACGAATTTGCGACAAAATAGTTCAATTTTGGACTACAAAAGATGAATTTTCTACCAAAACACGAATTTTCAATCAGTTTAATTAAACAAACAAAATTATTAGTAAAATAGTTGAATCCTCAACCAAATGGTCCAATTTTTAAACAAAAATTGATTAAAATTCATTTTTCGTTTAAAAATTCGACCATTTGTTTGGGGATTCAACTATTTTGTTTAAAACTCATTTTTTCTTAATTTAATTAAACTGATTGAAAATTCGTCATTTGGTAGAAAATTCTCTTTGTACAGTAGAAAGAGCATCTTTTTTTGTAGAAAATTCATTTTTCTCAGTTGAAAATGAACTTTTTTGTTAAAAATTTCACGGTTTAATAAAAAATTCTTCTTTCAGGATTGAAAATTCATCTCTCAGAAATGTGTAAACAATATATCAGAATTTTCCACAATTTTGCATTTCTATTGTACAGAATCCATTAAAAAATAGAGCAAGACGCATGTTGCCCCACGAGTGTGCCCTTCGGATTCACATCGACATGGCTATTAAGAACACTAGTTCATTCTTATATAACGAAACGTACACATAGAAAAGTCTGCCTATCACACACACATACACATATATACATACATATACATATACATATGCATATGCATATATATATACATAAACCTACACTATATACGTAAAGCACACACAAAGCTGACATACGTGGGCGTAGTGAAAAGCTAAGAAACAAAAGATGTTCACCAACACTAGCTTTATTTGTAACTCTTGGAAAATGAGGTTAGTAATGCAAAGCATTACTCATTTTCCACTCCAACAGTTTTTACTTAATTTAACACTCTTAGCTGTTTCATCACTACATTATCATTTATCTCACTTCTTTTGTCCTTCTGATAATACTTTTCAAATTAAACTACATTTGTCTTCATTGGCTAGGGGCCATCCATAAACTACCTCAACAATTTTTACCTATTTTTACCCCTACTCTATTCTATTCTATTCTTATTTTATTATATTCTTTTCTATTCTATTCTATTTTATTTCTATTATATTCTATCCTATTATATTTCTATTCCATTCAATTCCATTCTATTCTATTCTATTCCATTCCATTCACTGCCATTCTATTTTATTTCTATTCTATTCTATTCTATTCCATTCCATTCACTTCCATTCTATTCTATTCTATTACATTATATTATATTTCTATTATATTCTATCCTATTCTATTCTACTCTATTCCATTCCATCCTATTTCTATGTCTATTCTATTCTATTCCATTCCATTCACTTCCATTCAATTCTATGCTATTCTATTCTATTCCATTCACTTCCAATCTATTCTATTTCTATTCCATTCCATTCACTTCCATTCTATTAAATTATATCATATTATCTTATATTTCTATTATATTCTATCCTATTCTATTCTACTCTATTCCATTCCATTCCATCCTGTTTCTATTTCTATTCTATTCTATTCCATTCCATTCACTTCCATTCTATTCTATTCTATTATATTATATTTCTATTCTATTCTATTCCATTCCATTCCATCCTATTTCTATTTCTATTCTATTCTACTCTATTCTATTCCATTCCATTCCATCCTATTTCTATTTCTATTTTATTCTATTCCAGTCCATTCACTTTCATTCAATTCTATGCTTATTGCATTTAATCATAAGAGATGAATTTTCGACCCGAAATGAAGAATTATCAACAAGAAATTAATTTTCAAACCAGCAGTTAAATTAACAACCAAATAGTTGAACTTTCAAGCAAATAGTTAAATTTTCAAGCCGAAAAGAGGAATTTTTTTTGCAGACAGTTGAATTTTCAACAAAAAAGATAACTATATCGAAATCGCGGAATTTTCAACATACAAAAATTCATTTAGAAACAAATGGTCGAATTTTTAAACAAACAAAAAACGATTGTAATTTAACCAAAAATAGCTTAAACTTTTAAACAAAAAATACCTATTTTGTAGAACGCATTTGAATTTTTCAACAAAAAAGTTTAATTTCATTTGACAAAAATGAATTTTTAACCAAGAAGGATGAATTTCCTACCAAAAGATGAATTTTTAACAAGTTTAATTAAACAAAAAAAGAATTTTGAGATTTTTGATAAGCAAAGCCGTATAACTTTCAGTTTAAGAAATTAAATTTCAACACAAAAACATGAAATTCAAACCAGTTGAATTCAACCGAAAATAGACGATTTTTTAACTAAATAGTTGAATCCTCTACCAAAAAAGAATTTTCAACAAAGTACTTCAACTTTCAGCCAATTTGTTGAATTTTCAATCCGAAAAGATGAGTTTTTAAACAAATAAATCCATTTTAAACCAAATAAATAAACTTTCCACGAAGAAAATTACTGTTCTAGTAAAACAGATGAATTTTCAACAAATAAGTTTTTTTTTCTACTAAATGGTTCAATTTTAATAAAAATAGTTTAATTTTTAACAACAGAAATGAATTTTCAAGCAAATTGTTTAATTTTCGGCTACAAAAGATCAATTTTCAATAAGAAATATCAATTTTCAGCCAAAAATGGAAAAGATACAGTTTTGGTTAAGAAAATTAATTTTCGCTTTCAAATAATGAATTTTCAGAAAAATGGGTTAATTTTCAACCAAATAAATGAATTTTCAACTAAAATGATGAATCTTCAGCAAAAAAATATTAGTTTTTAAACCATGAAATTAATTATCAATGAAAACTTTAGGGAGAGCATACGCTTTCGCTATAACACTATTGTGAGTTTTAAAATGATATGCATATTGATCATTAATTACTCTTTTACGTTACCATCTGATAGCAATGCCATTACATTCATTTTGAATAGTTTTTTTAAAAATAATGTCACATTTTTCATTTTTCAGTTAAAACAATTTTTTCTCACATTTAAATTTAAATTCAGTTTCGCGCGTTTCCTCATCAGTGGTTTCAATGAAAACTCACCTATGTCAAAGCTTATTACGTATGGTGTCTTATTGTATCTTCATATTGTCCATTTTTGTTCGTCCTTCCTAACCATTATAAAGATCTTTTTTGTTTTTCAAGATATAGGTTTCAAAGTGAGTGTCCCTTTAATTTTTCTGAGACTTCTATAACAATTTTTAATGTTTTCTACATTTTTGACTCAAATTTTGACTTGAATTATTCAAAATTGATATGGGTTTCTATGTTCCTTTTAACTGTTTGTTTTACTCTTCTAAATTAATCTTATCTCAGGTACAAATTTACATTAATTATTCTTTTAATTTTTAATTTTTTCGGTTTAATATTGCTAACTTGAAATATTCTTGTATTTAGGTTTTAAAAAACTTTCGAAAAAGGTACGCAATTTTACCGAAACGTACGTAAAGGATGGAGGAAGGAATTTTTCAATTAACAAATTCTGAGTTGAAAATATGTTTTTGGCTCATTTTTTATTTAATTTTATGCGGACCGTAAGACATAGAAAATGTACAATTTGAACTTCTTCCACTCTCGTCAAACAGTGTTTCTTATACACCTCATTCTATGAGCATCATCTCATTACTGACTTTGCCCATTGGCATAAATTTCATGTTAATCACGTTAATTTTACTCTTATCTTTTCCTGGTAGGCCCATATCTCGCTACCGTACATAAAAGTGGGTGCAAATACAAAGTTATATATGTATTGCAATTTTAGCTTTCTTCGTTAGATTTTTCCGTCAATGAAAATTTAATATTTAACAATTTTGTACTATATTCAATACCCAAGTTAAATAAGGGCAAATCTGCACACAAAATAAACTAGGCTTATTTTGAGCCTAATATTCAGTTTATCATTCCGTCTTTTTAAAACGCAGCGAAACTGCAGAGTAAATCTGAAGGTATTTTTAAATAAATGGTATTAATTTGATACGAAAAACTGTTGCATATCAAATTGAAACTTTACGCGAAATATATCAGTGGGCAAAAGTCTTGAATTAAGTCTGATTATTGTCTGGGTTTGAGACTAATTTCTGCCTCAATTTAAAAACTTAATTCAGAACAATAGAAAAACTGTCAATGTTAGTTGTGAACTGATATCATGATGTAAATTCTTGTGCATCTTTATTTAGCGATAAAAACTTGAAAAGCAAAATCATATACTCACCTGCAAGCAAAAAGTAAAAATTATTTATTTAAAATTTGAAGCTCAGATTACACTTTTTATACTACTTTACCGATTGTGGGCTATTTTAGACCCACAGAATAATAGGGGATGAATTCTTCAAAATAAAATTAATATAAATACCATATTGGATTCAATATGAAATACTTCAAATTTCTAAGATTGCAAGTCGAAATATATGGCATTCTTAACAAAATAGTTTAGTTTTAGAGCAAAAAAGATTTTCTACCAAAAGTGATGAATATTCAATACAAAAAGACAAATTTTCTACAAAAAAATTTCTTCTCAACCAAGAAAAATAACTTTTCGACCATAAAAAATAAATTTTCAATCCAAAAGTACGAATTTGCAACAAAACAGTTCAATTTCCTACTAAAAAAGATCAATTGATCAAAATAGTTGAATTTTCAAACGACAAAGATGCATTTTTAACCAAATGGTGGGATTTTCAAACAAAAAGGATTAAAAATTCAATAAAGAAAAAACAGTTGAATTTTAAATCCAAAAACAGTAATTTTTGGAAGAAACTTGAACCTTGATCCCGAAAAGTTGAATTTTTAACAAAAAAGTTCATTTTCAACCAAGAAAGATGACTTTTCTACCATTAAAGATGAATTTTCTACCAAAAGTCAAAGTTTCGAATAGTCGAAATAAACAAACAAAAATTTTAAACAAATATTTGAATTTTGAACAAAATAGATGAATTTTGAACCATAAAAGATGAATCTCAAACCAAATTGTTGAATTTTCGATTAAGAAATGTGTTTTTGAACCAAAAATGAAATTACCCATTTTTATTTTGAAAAATTATTTTCAACAAAAAAAAAAACAATTTTCAATCGGATTAATTTATGATTAATTTAAATGAATTTTCTACAAAATAGACGAATTTTTAACTCATAAAAGATTATTTTCCAACCGAAAATTGAATAGTAAAGTTTTAAGATGAAAAAATTAATTTTTAACTACAACAAAAAAATTTTATAGAAAAAGGTAAATTTTCAACCGAATAGACCATTAACATCTTTCATATCTTACAAAAATTGAATTTTTAGCACAGTATTTCAACCAAGTACGATGAATTTTTTATCAAATAGTTGAATTTCAAACCAAAATCTCGAATTATTTACAGAACAGTTCAATTTTTAACCAGAAAATATGTTTTTTTTTTAACAAAAAAGGTAATTCTTTATCAAATATTTTGATTTTCGTAAAAATACCTGAATTTTCATAAAAATAGTTAAATTTTTATCCAAATAGATGAATTTTCGACCAAAAAATTAATTTTTAACAAAATAGTTTAATGTTCTACTAAATTGTTAAATTTTCAATCAAAAAGAGGAGCTGTCTACAAAACAATTAAATTTTCGGCCCGGAAACACAAAATTACAAATTAATTGAATCTTTATTCAAACATAAAATTAATTTTTTAAAAAGTAGTTTAAGTTTAAATCAAGTAGTTGATTTTTCAACCAAATAAGAAGAATTTGCAACAAAACTGGTTGTAGTTGATATTAAAAACAAAAAAAATATTTTACTTCTGAATAAAAAGAAGTTGAATTAAAAAAAAACGAATTTGGAACAAAATGATTGAATCCTCAATAAAACCAGATTAATTTAAAACAAGCAGTTGCAAGTTCGGCCTGAGAGGATGAAGTTTTTAGTAAGAAAATTAATTTTCCACGGAAAAAAATTTAACAAAGTAGATCAATTTTCTACCATAAAAATTAATTTTCAAGTAAAATGATGAATCTTGAAAAAAATGTGAGAAAAGGAGTTTAACATTAAGCTCAAGATATGAGTTTTTAACCAAGAAGATTAATTTTCTCAAAATAGACTAGTCGAATTTTCAACCGAAGAGTGCATTTTCAAAAAATTATTTCAATTCAAATTGAAATATCAAGTTTACGAGGCAAACAACAAACTTGAGCTCCAAATACATTATGCCGAATTCAGAGATATTTATTTTCTCGAAACCAGACGAAAATCTGACTACTGTAAGTTGATATATTTTGATACCAACTAAATGTTTCCCTTATTAGAAAATAATAAAAGTATAAATAATCTGTCGAAAATAATAAATTCTTAAATTTAGCCATTTAGTGAAATTTACTGATCTACGAGAAGAGCAGAGTAGTTTTTTTACTAATTCAGATTTGGAGAATAACCAAAAGTTTTTCTTAGACGATAACTAGACGTTTTACCTAATCTAAGCGAACAGATTCTTTAAATGTAATATATTCTAGGTTCGCTCGTATGCCCTAAAGAAATATTTTTTCGTGTAGAATTCGACCCTCGAGTGAGGTAATCGAAAAAAATTTATCTGGCACACCTTAGCTGATTATAATGAGTGCAGAAGTAAAGGAACGTACAGTAAAAGCCACATACTTTGTACAACACGTAACATAATTGTGCTCATAAAAACGAGCACTAACATGTCACTAACCGTGGATTTTATTACACGTGCCGTGTTTCATGGCGTTCCGTTTATCGTCATTATTTCAGCGAGTATCAATTGTTTCACCTTACGGCAAAATTATCTTCTTATCTTTTTTCCCCCATTCCCACGAAGACTGCGCGAGCCAGCTCAGCCCACGCCGAAGTGATTTGCCGTTTTTCAGAAAAGGATACTTTTCACACTCGCGTGCATTGTTCCACTGGTACACTTTTCCACGTGTGAGTCAGTTTCACCACTTATGAGCCATTATGACTCCTGTCATTTCAATCTATTTATCCGCCGCAGATCAAAATGGTGTGAAGTTCACAGAAACATTATACAAAAACAGACATTATGTAGGTATAAAAAATTATCGTGTATACTATAGTATACAAAGAAAAATTATGCACAATTTGGATAACAGAGTAGGAAAAAAGTCCCATTAAGTACCTTTGGGATCCCGGAAAAAGTCCCGCTAAATACTGGTTATGAGCCAAATCAGTTGAAGCTGAGTGGGACATCAGGTTTGTCCAAATTTTAAATTTTAACATTTTTACATCAGGTCCACAAAGTACTTAAGGCATCTTAATTTTCTTAACTAATTTGAGCCCCCTAATAATCAGCCCTCATTTTTATTTCTATTTTTTCCTAACTTTAAACCACGTACCCCACGCCCGCCTTTTAGGGTCCGTAAGTTTTGACCCCTCCCCCCTTCCCCACATCTAACGTAATTTTTGCCGACTACATTTTTTTCGTGAATTTATTTAGAGGTCATCTACAGATACAGTAAGACGATTTGCGAAAGGAGAGTTTGGTCAAATCTTACTATTTCTCATTAATTAACAACATTATTAATTAATTACAACATAAATATGATAGTTAATATTTCGACCAAGGGAAGATTTTTATTTTATTGTCAGAAACAGGTGAATGAAACCATAAAAGAAGAAATTTCAACAAAATAATTGAATCCTCAACAAAGGAAGATTTTTCAGTCAATATAGAAAAAAAATTTATAAAAAAAGAGAGAATTTTAAAGTAAAAAGAAAAGATGAATTTTTTAACCAGGAAGATTAATTTTCTACTATAAGAGAAGATTTATCAACAAAATTCATACATCCTGACCCAAACAGTGTAAATTTAGAGCTAAAATACAAGCATCCTAAAAAAACAGTTGAATTTTTAATGAATCAATTACATTTACAACCAAACAGATCAATTCTCAATGAAGAAAATGAATTTTCTACTGAAATAAACGAATTCTGAACAAAGTACAGAAATTTTTAACCAAATAGTTACACTTTCAACCCAGAATATTTTTTACCAAATAAGACGAATTTTTAACAAAATACATAAATTTATAACTAAAAAGTTGAACTTTCAATTAAGAAGATTAATTTTCTACCCAAAAAGTATAATTTTCAACAAGTTACATGATTTTCAACTGAATAGTTGATTTTTTAAACTAAAAAGATACACTTTAAACCAAAAATATAACAGTTGAATTTTAATTGGAAGAAAATGAATGTTCAATATTAAAAAAACGAAACATTTACAAAAAAGGTGAATTTTCTACGAAACTATTGAATTTTCAAGACAAATTTTCTTTAAAAAACAGTTGAATTTTCAACCAAGAAGACGAATTTTCAACAAACTACAGAAATTTCGAAACAAATTGTTGAATTTTCGAACTTCAAAAATCAATTTTTAACCTAAAATGAAATAGGTTAATTTCCATTTGAATAAATTGACTTCAACAAAGTAGTTCAATTTTCAACCAAAGAGATGGATTTTATACTAAAATTATGAATCCTCAAAAAAAAAATTATTTTCTAAGATAGCTTAGTTCAACTTTCAACGAAAGATGTGAATTTTAAAACCTAAAAAGATCAATTTTCATTAACAAATATATTAGGTAATATTTTAACAAAAACATTATATTTTTAAACCAAACACGACATAATTTAACAAAAGAAGACAAATATTCAGCAAAATAGTTGAATTCTCAACCAAGACAGATTGATTTTCAACCAAATAGTTGCATTTTTAACCAAAAAATTTGATTTTTTACCAGAACAGGATAATTTTCAAAAAAATACGTACCTTTTCAAACCAAATAGATGAATTTTCAACTAGGGCCAATAATTTTTTACAACAAAAAAAAAAGAATTTTCAACCAGGAGTATTAATTTTTTACCAAAGAAGACGAATTTTCAACCAAATAGTAGAATTTTTAGTCTAAAAAATCTACTGCGCAGATTTTTCACTCACAAGTTTGAGCGCCCTATTAGATATTTTTCTCGCGCTTCGCGCTCGATAATGTGTTCAGCTCACGCTGCGCGTTCGGTCATTGTATATCCCCCACATTTTTGCATAGGACTTTTAAAATTAAGGGTCAAACTATCGACAACTGAAATTTTGTGATTGTGAATTCTCTTCTGTTAAAGCTCTTTCGGCTTTAACGAACACAGTCTCATCACGTGTCTCGTCGGAAAAAAAAGGTTGAAAGAAAATTTTCAGATCTAATTTGAAAACAATTTTGTTATTAAACATTTGATTGTACCTTGTATCTTTTTGTTAAAAAATTTGATCGTTTTTTTTGTAATGTCATTTTGTCACGGATAAAACAAAAACTACGCGTATTATCAAAAAATGATTGATTATAAGTTGTAGCTCTTTTTTGGGTGAACAACTTTCGTTTATTTTTTTTAGATTGTTTCGTTTGACCAAAAATTCTATTTTGTTTTATTTTGTAATGTCATTTTTCACGATTAAAACTAAAACCACGCGTCATCTGAAAAAATGATCCAGAATCAATTTTTAGATATTTTTAAATATTTTTTTGTATCTTGCATAGATTGAACGACAAATGGCATTTTTCATTACGTTTTGTGCGGTCAAAATTGGAATTTTCGATTTTTCAAGAAAATTCAAAAAGTTGTTATAATAATATTGTAGGGCTTTCAAAAAACAACGCTTTTCTTTTCTAGACTTTTTTACATACTGTGCGTTGTTTGGCTTGATATGTTCATTTTTGTTTGTTTTTTTAGATTTTGAAAATACTATAACTCTGATAAATTTACTTTTATCGAAAAAAGTCATTAGGATAAATTTTGCAAATTCCCGGGTACTACGAGCTGTACATAGAATTGGAAGTGCAACTATTTTGTTTTAAATTCCTTTTTTATTTGTATAAAAATCAAATATTTTTGTAGAATATTGAAAAATTTGGTTGAACTCTTTTGTTGAAATTTTGTCTTCCGAGTTTGGAAATTCAATTTCTTTGTTCCAAAGTATTCTTTTTGGTTTGAAAATTAATTTCTTCCAGTAAAAAAATTTCATCTTTTTTCGTTTAAAATATAACTGTATTGCTGAAAAAAGTGACTGAAAAGTTTTTATGGTTGAAAATTGACTGTTTTGTTGAAAATTCGTCTTTTTGATATGAAAATGGTGAAAAATTTGACAATGTCGTTGAAAATTAATTTTTTTGGTATAAAAATTCAACCAATTGGTTGGAAAAATTTGGGAATATTTTATTGAAAATGTTACTATTTTGGTAAAAAGTCCAACTATTTGGTTGAAAAGTAACATTTTTGTTGAAAATTTATCTTTTTGCCTTGAAAATTATACTTTCTCGCTCAGGAGTGTTCGTTTAGGTTTCAAAATTCATTTCTTTCGATAAAAAATTTCCTCTTTTTTGGTTAAAGATACAACTGTTTGGTTTCAAAATGTAACTGAAACAACTTTTTTACGATTTACAGAGGTGAATAAATTGTACATACAAATCATAATTGTTTAGACTATTATAATTTGTTCAAATAATTATCAAATTTGTTAACAAAGAAATATTAGTCTTGATATTCATCAATTAATTGTATTATTTATCTCGAAAAATAATAACTTTACACAATTTACAGTAGGAAAAAAATGGTTAAAACAAATAATACTTGTTTAAGCAATTTACAATAAGTTGAACAATACTTGGAAGCTTGTCAATTTTTGAATAAAAATAATCCAGGTTAAAAAAAACGTCTCTCAAGTATGAATTTAACATAAAACTGCTATTTTTATTTTTTGGGACATTTTATGGGTACAATAGAAAAGGATTGATGGGTAAAATTACAAATATTTATTTTTTTGATTTTCTGAAACTCGAGCTTTTCCCGTTTACAATCCCATATTAATTTCAAAAGCCCGGGGCATGGGTTAATGTTGACCGACTTTAAATAATAATACGGGATTTTTTCCGGAAAACGAATTAAAGGGGCATTTGAATTAAAAATTTCAAAACTTTTAATGTAGAATATGGCTCTACGAACAAGTAATAATAATAATAATAATAATATCATAATAAATATTCTCACAATTCTAAAATTGGTCAAAATCCAAAATGATCAAAATTTTGAAAGCCTTACACTGTCATCTTTTAAATTATTAAAATATAATCATTATTCAATTTTAACAATCACAGACATGTTCCAATTTTCATATCAAAATTTATAACTATTATTTCCCTTTTAAAGAGAAAAATTAACCTACAATTTTTAGGACACATGTTTATGCTAAAACTTGTGTAATTTTTTAACCCTTTTTCAATAATGCAAATAAATAGATCGCAAAAACAAAAGCAAAATGATTCTATTGATTTTGAGTTGCATTATTTCTTGAAAAATCTGAATAATGTTTCGTTGTTGAAGCATTTTTTAATAGGAATGTAAATTTTGATTTTCTTCTACTAGAATTTACAAAAGTTAATTCACCTTTGCGTCAAAATTTATTTCTAGATAATAGAAAATTAAAAAGCTTGTGCTAAATTAGAGTAATCTTTGTCTTATTTCAAATGATGGATGACTAATTCGTGTATAAAATTGTTTAATTATGTTATGTTTTCATGTAGTAAATTATACATTTATTTTAAATTGTTGAAATACACGAATGTTTATTTTTCGCATTTAGAAAATGCCGAATTTCAATATTGCACACTTTGAAAAACTTGAACGATTTCTAATTGCTACTTTGGTCATTACTAATTGCTTTATATTTGAAATTTTTCCTTGGCAAAAATTTCGGGGCCGATTTTGAAAAAAGATTATCTTTTATTTCTTTTATTTAATAGCAAAAATAGAATTTTCTTTAAAAGAGTACCGATTTTCAAAAAAATACTCGGATGCAATCCAAACTGCCTAATAGTCCAGAAATTGTTAGAAAATTCATTGAATCCGTTATAAACAAATAAGTGAGTGAAAATTGATTCACGGGTATTGGCAGTGATCCGTGAATTTATTTGCACTAAATTTGAAAAATGTATAGGCGAACCCCGTTTGTTAATTAAATTCATGGAATATAATAAATAAATTGTTACTTTCTAAACAAATTTTATGAACAATTATCCATAGCAGGTAGTTATGTTGAAATAAGTCAAGTTTTTTTTCATTGAATCGGCCAAAAATCGTACGAAAATGTCGCAAAATTATCAGATTCATTCATCCAATAACAACTGATGATTATTCAAACAAATTTAATTAACAAGTGCACTGTCTAGCTATTTTTAGAGGTAAAAACTTGTTTTTTTTTCAACGTGATGAAGTGAAAATAACTCATTTATAAACTTTCAGGGAGCTTATTTAACAATGAACAATTTTCATTGTTAACAAAAATTATTTGAACAAATTCTTATCATCTTAGGCATGTATGAGAGGACAAAAGATTGTCTATACAATTATTAATGACGATAACAGTAGTGGATCTTTATTGAGTTTTATGAAAAAAAGTTTATAACTTAGTAATTAACAGTTGCTTGCGTTGCAAGAACCAAGTTTTTATCTTTAAAAATAGCCGAAAAATGCATTTTTTAATTAATTTTGTTCAAAAATTATAAATTATTATCGACCGTCAACACAGAGCCATTATTGAATAACACTCTGCTAATACTCTAAAGAAACGTGATTTTTCTCTTCAAAAAGGCTTAAGATGATAAAAATTTGTTCAAACAATTATTTTAAACAATAAAAATTGTTATTTGTCATATAAACTTCCTAAAAGTTTATAAATTAGTTATTTACACTTCATTTTGTTGGAAATATTAAGTTTTTACCTCTAAAGATAGCTATACAGTGCATTTGTAAATGAAATTTGTGTAAACAATCGTCAGTTCTCATTAGGTAAATAAATCTGATAATTTTGTGATATTTTTGTATAATTTCCGGCCAGTTCAATAGAAAAAACTATATTTATTTCAACAGAACTACCTGCTGTGGATAATTATTTATAAAATTTGTTTATAAAAAACAATTAATTTATTATATATTATGAATTCAATTAAAAAACTGTTTTTGTCTATAAATTGCTCAAATTTAGTGCAAATGAATTCACGAATCACTGCCAATCCCTATGAATCCATTTCCACTCACGTATTTGTTTATAACAAATTCAATAAATTTGTAAGAAATTTCTATGCTATGAAGCATCTTTTCTGTATTGTTGCTTCGTTTATTCTAGGTATTTTGGGTTGAATACAAGTATTTTTAAAAATCGGGTACTCTTCTAAATAAAAAAAAGAAGAAATTCTGACCCTTCCTGTTGTCATTTACCGTAACTTTAACACCTGCTATCCTATTTATTTCAGAAATTCTTCACTGATTCTATAAGTTTCAATCTGCAGCGATTTTGGATGATATCTGAATTTTTAAATTTGCTTTACTAAATACAATTATATTGTGCAATCATTTTAACTCCACGGAACTTCAAAATAGATGCAACTATCTTAATATGTCATTTACTCTGGGTTTCGGGATATTACAATTTTTTTTTTTCATGAAGATTCTAATGAATGCTTGTTATTAAAATCAGATGTCTGTGCATTTCCAGTGACGGGTCCAGAAAATCTTAAGGAAAGCCATCATCATAGCGGAAGCGATTTTTACGAATCTATACACCTATTTGTTCCGGTTCACCGTACGCATCACAAACGATAATAACGGGACTGCGTAGATTTTATTACCAAATCGTAAAAGAACGTTAGTCTTCCCAGGCGATAATTGTGAGCTTGAGGAAAAAGAAACTTTCTTTGAATACAGAGGGAGCCCGGATTCAGCCTCACTTTAAATTCAAGAGGTTATTATTCCTCCCAGTAGATAAAACCATGTAGTGTTAGACATAATAAAAATCTCGTTTATTCCTAATTTAATATTTTAATATGGTGAACCCTGGGGTATCAAAAACGATTGCAGATCATTCTTCCTAGGGCCAATAGAAAATGCTTGAGAAAACGTAGAATTTTTTACCAAAAATGGAAAAGTTAAATTTTCAGTTAAAGAAATAAATCTTTAACTGAAAGAATCAATTTTTTAACCAAAGAGATGATTTTTAAAAACAAGTAAATCAATATTGCACCAAAAGAAGACGAATTTTCAACTAAATACATTAATTTTTCATCGAATAGTTTCACTTTTATCTGAAAAGTATTGAATTTCAACCAATTACATTTGTAACCTCAGGAACGAAAAAAATAAAATGCATGAACTTTCAGCCAAATAGTCGTGTTTCTAATAGAAATTATACATTTTAAAAATAATAGTTTAATTATCAACTAAAAATTATGCATTTTCAAGAAGAAACAGAATGTTAAAATTTTGAATTAAAAAAAAAATGTCCAACCCAAAAGACTAATTTTTAACAAAATAGTTGAATTCGCAACCAAAAAAATGAATCTTTAATAAAGTAGTTCGACTTTTAACAAAGTAGTAGAACTTTTAACCAAATAGTTGAATTTTCAACTAAAAAACATGAATTTTCAACCAAAAATGGAATAGTTTAATTTTTAGTTAAAAAAATGATGTCACAGAAAGAAAATAGAATTTTAAAGAAAATAGTTAAGTCTTCAATCTAAGTGTGTTCAATGAAGTGTTCAACTTTCAAACAAGTAGTTGAATTCTTAACCAAAAAAGATGAATTCTCAACAACAACAAAATTAATATTTGATATTCAAACCAAATAATATTCTGATTTTAAATCACAAACAGTTCAATTGAACCAAGAAATAGTTACATTTTCAACTAAAATGATGAATGTTTAAACAAAGATGGAATATTTAAATTCTCAACTTGAAAATTAATTTTAAACTGAAAAAAATTGTCATACCAAGGTAGTTGGATTTTCAATCAAAGAAATGAATGTTAAAATACAATGAAAAATCTTCGGCCTGAAAAGGTACAATTTTCAAACAATATAAAATTAATGGTCAACTTGCGAAAAATTCTCGACTTCCCACGACCAACAAGGAAAGTTTTAGACAATTTTGAACTTCAGGGTGGAATAACAATTCCATTTTTCCTACATTGTGCTGTAAATCTCTGAAAAATGTTTTTAAAAAATCAAAATCGAATATGATTTAGAGTTCCCTCATTTGAGTTTTATTTTCTTTATTGACCTTTGTTGATTTTATTTTCTCAGTGTCTTGCAATTGCATGAGTTAAATTTTTGAACACATTGACGTATTAACATACGTAATGACATATGGCGTGCCAATTGAAAAATACAATAATTGAAGAAAATAAAGTTATTTATCATAGGAAAATCTGAAACAAGTTTGAGAAAACGATTGTTTTCCTTAAAAATGAGTTAAAACATTTTCATTCAATTATTTATAATTATGGTAGTATGAACATAAAAACATTTTAAAAAATCAATGAAAAGGCAATGCTTCAATACAGGACCTCTAGATTATATCCAATTTTTTTTTGTAATTTGTTCAGCATGTTCAAAATCGGAAATAATTTTTTTTAATCACCCTCGGAGATTCATAATACAAAACTAATCGTAGGTGGCAGCACCAAGCCGAGTACTAGACCTGCTGTAAGGGAGATACGAAATTCAATAAAAGAAATTTTGTGAGTAAGTATAAGGTGCCATTTATACCTTATAAGTATCGCAAAATATATTTTCCAAAGTTTGTTTATCATATAGAATTCATAAAAGGTTCATAAATCCTTTTCTGGCTGTCTCTTTCAAAGTGACGTTAGGTTTACCGTAGTTCACCATATATCCCATTGTATGTACAATTTCTACTTAAAGTATAATTTACTTTCGTATATAAGCACTGAACATATATTTAAAGTTTACTCACCCTCATATATTTAATTATAAACAACCGCATATCAAGCGCCACATTGAATTTGTCCGAGTACGTTCGTTCTCGGCGAGAATTTATTTTTTTCTCTTTCCAAATTTCACGAGCGGATGCAGAACACTTGGCTCCTCTTAATTAATAGTAATTGAATCGTGATACTTGGAAGTATAATTAAATATGTGTGCTCGAGATATCACTAAACGCACTTAAAACCTTTAGAATCTTTTTAAATCTATCGAATTCCGTTATATCTCTTAAAATAACACTTAATTGTTTACCTAAACAGGGTACATGTTCCAATCAAAGAATTCAGGTCGTTTTTGTGTCAAAATTAATTGATCTACAGGCCTCTGAATCACTTCAGGACCTAATTTCATTCAAAATAAAATTATTTTCTTGAAAATTCAACAATTTTGTTACAAAGTCATACTTCTTGGTTGGAAATTCAACTGTTTTGTTGAAAATTCGTCTTTTTGACTTGAATATTCAACAAATATATTGGAATTTACTTTTCTTATATAACGATTTTTCTTAATTTAAAATTCAACTGTTTTCTCGAAAATTTATCTTTTTGGTTCAAAATATCATCTCTTACTGTGAAAATTTCACCTTTTGTAGTAAAAATTGCAAACTTCTGGTTAAAATCTAATCTATTTTGGAAGTAAATTAATTTTCCAGTTGAAAATTTAACTGTTCTGTAGAAAATTCATATTTTCAGTTCTAAAATTTAACAATTTAATAGAAAATTTAATTATTTGGTTGAAAATTCGTTTTTGCTGGATAAATCCAGCTGTTTTCAATTTCTAATTACAATTTTTTTGTTGAAATATCATCTATTACATTTATTGTTGAAAATTAATTTTTTTAGTTTGAAAATTAAGGTCCTTAGTTGAAATTCGAACTATCTTTCTCAAAAGCTCAGCTTTTTGGTTGACTCATAAATTTAGTTCAAAATTCGTTTGCTTTTTTTGTTAACAATTTCTTATTTTTTTTATGGAAAATGTAAAAATTTCGTAAAAAATTCGAATGATTTGTTGAAAATTCCACTGTTCTGTAGAAAATTCGTACTTTGGGTTCTAAAATTGAACCATTTAGTAGAAACTTTACATTTGGTTAAAATTTCTTTTATTTTGTGAAAATTCGTATTTTTTTCAGTATAAAATCAATTTTTTCGTTCCAAATGCAACAGTTTATTTTACAATATCAAAAACAAACTATTTGAGAATGCATACTGACAAATTTTCGAATATTGAGAGTTCTAAACATTTTTGGAACGAAATCTCTTCAAATTCTTTGGATTTTTTAAATATAACTTGAAACTATATATAATAATATTTTACTTCTTAGAAATTAAAAAAAAGTACAATTTAAAATTTCCAATTCCAATTCATATTTTTCAAATTTGACATATGTTTACAATATTATAACATCTTTCTACAAACAAAAGTGTCAAGACAATTGGTAAAAATGAGTCTTGATTAAAAAAATATATTTGTTAAAGGCAATGCATATTAGTTTCTAATTTATTAAAATATAACCGCCAGGAGGAAGCAGCTGCCAAAAAAAAAAAAAAAAAATGACTAACAAGAATATTATATCAGGGTGGCCGTAAAACTTCATTTTTAAAATTCCCTAATTTTTTCCCATACCAAATTTTCGTATTCCCTGACCATTAATATGAATAGAATCTAAATAATTTCAAATTTACTGTCCTTGCCAGATATTTAAATACATATAGAAATTACCTGACTGTTGCAAGATTTTTTTTAAAAATCCCTGACTTTCCCTGACCGATAAAATTCCCTGACTTTTCCCTGATTTCCAGGTTTTCTCTGATCTACGGACACCCTGATTATAGAGTCCATAAATATAAAGGACATAAAATAAATAAATAATTATAGAAACTAATTGAAAAAAAGTACATACACATATCGTCGACATTTTTCGAGGCGCGCCAGTTTAATTCCGAGTTCGCTAAACTCGCATCTGCATAGCTAGCAGAAATATCTCCTGGTCTCCGTTTTACGATCTTGTACGGAATCTTCTTGCCAGAAGCTTTTTCAAAAGCTTGAACAACTTCTAAAACTGAGTAGCCCTTTCCCGTACCCAAGTTTATAGCCTGAAAGCCCTGAGGATTTTTGTTTTTTTGGTAAATGAGTGCCTTAAGGTGGCCAGATGCCAAATCCATAATGTGAATATAGTCTCGAACACCTAAAAATTATAAAATACATTTTTAGAATATAATAGATATAATACATTTTTAGAATATAATAGATAAAATACACTTTTAGAATATAATAGATAAAATACATTTTTAAAATGTAACAGATAAAATACATTTTTTTTTAAACTTTGGACGGGGTTAATTTTTTATCCGTTTAATAATAGCAGATTGAAAAATAGTAAACATTATTCAAAAGAAAATTTCCGCGGTGATGTGAAATGTTGCAATTTTTAATATCTGAATTTTAAACTTTGAATTTGCTTTCAATTTGAATGAAAATAATTGTAAAATATGAATGTAATTGCGCACATAGAATCTGAATATTACAGTCTGATAGACAATTATAAATTTTTGATGTTTTTAAATTAAAATTATTTACCCATAGAAGCTTTCAATGTAAAATTAATATATGATTTTGAACCTATTTAAAAAAAAACTCTTTTTTTGAAAAAATACCATTCTTAACTTTTAAATTTAAAATAGTCCAATTCCAAGCACTTTTGATAAATTATCTAATTTTGAAATCTTTTTTTTTTTTTTTTTTTAAAAAAAAGCTATGATACTTTACTTTCCAATTCAGTTGAATCTTAAAATCTGAATGGTAGGAAAAAAGGTTTAAAACCCAGGGAAGCTCTAAATGTAATTAATTTTTAATTTTCAATTCAACAATTGTAACATGAATCCTGAAATATTTTACCATTTTATTTACACTTAAAAGGCCTAATTATTCAACAGTTTTTAAATTGAAACCTTTCAAGTTTATAATTTCAAATTACAATATTAAAAACTGGAAATTTAAACGTTGCAATATTCTACGTACTTAAAATTCCAAAGTGATGAATTTGAAATACTTCAAAATTTAAATTTTCAATTTGAAAGAGTTCAATTTAAATTTTCTCATTTGAAGAGGGCCTAATTTTCAAGGCTTCGAATTTGAGTTTATTCGAATTTTCTAAATTATTTTGTTATTCCAGAATATAATCCTATTTAAAAGAAATGGTGTAACGATATGTCTCGACTGGCTTTTCAATACTTGAAGTTGTTTTATAGCATAATTTAAAAATTTGAAAATTAAATCTGCAAATAATCTCTTTTAATAAGAAAATTCATTAAACGTAAATCATCAATAATATTATCTATTTTGAACAATTTCAGGTTATGTTATTTAGCGTTTTACGCCGAAAATTTGGTCTTTTAAACAAAAATCATTATATTACAAATAAAATTGACAATTTTAAACAATTTTAGTTATATCTTTTTTCACCGGAAATTCGCATTTTTAATAAAAAATTATTAGATCTCAAAGATACAAAATTTTTGAACAACTTTCGATTTTTGATTCTTTTGTGAGATAGAAATACCAATTTCTAACTTAGTTCTAACTACCTGAAGATTGCTCAAATACAAAAATTAGAAATACTAAGTTAAAAAGACCAATTTCGTTAAAAATTGGCGTTTTTAATAAAAAAAATTATCAGGTTTCAAAGAATATTTATCATTTTTAAATAACTTTAGGTTATGTTGGCGTATTTTTCACCTGAAATTGGTATTTTTAAACAAAAATGATTATACTTAAATCCAAGGATTATTTTTAAACGAAAATTTTTTAAATCTTGAACAATTTTGAATTGGGATAATGTTTTTCCACAGAAATATACACTTGTATTAAAAAAATCATTACACTTCAAAGAAGATTCACAAGTTTTGAAAAATTGTAGGTTATGTTGTCGTTATACATAAAAAATTTGTATTTTTAAACAAACACAATTATAATTTAAACAAGATTTACAATTTTTGAACAATTTTGGATTATTTTAGTATTTTTCATCGGAAATTTGCATATTTTATCAAATATTGAAAATTCCTCGGATTCTCTAAAAAATACCCTAAATGTTTATTAATCCTCTGAAATTACTGAAATCTATTGAAAATTCTTTGGAGTCTTTAAAAATACCCTAAAATATTTAAAATACTTTGGAATTATGGAAATCTGATAAAAATTTCTTAGAATCGCTAAAAATACCCTAAAATATTTCAAATACTTTAAAATCTTTTGAAACCCTTTGAAATGTTTAAATCTCTCGAAAATTCCTTATAATCTTTTAAAAAACTCTAAAATATTTCAAATCCTTTGCAATCTTTTGAAATTCGTGGAAATCATTTAAACCTCTTGGAAATACATTGGAATTTTGAAAATGCCGTAAAATCTTTACACCAAAAATCGGTTATTTTATACAAAAATATTTAAATTTCAAAGAAGATTTAAAATTATGAATAATTGTTTGTTATGTCATTTTATGTTGGGGTTTTTCATTGAAAATTTATATTTTTAATTTTAAAAATTATCAAATTTCTGAGTACATTCCCAATTTTTGTACAATTTTTGTACAATTTTAGGTTATATACCAGGAAATCCCGGAAAGTTGATATTTTTAATCAAAAATCATTTAACTGCAAAAAAGAAAATTTTTTAAAAAAGAATCTTACGTTATGTTTGCATTTTTCACTGGAAATTGTTATAAATTTCAAATTAGAGGTGTATGTGATATGTATAATAGGTCGATTCAAACAAAAACAATTAGACTTCAAAAATAAAATGTATAATTTTGAAAAATTTCAATTTGAAGTTAATATATCAAATTTCATTAATTATAAAAAATATAGTCATTTTTATTAATTTAGATAATATATACTATGAAATACAAAAATTTTGTATTAATATCAATTTTATATTTAAATTTAAAAATTGTGTGATTCTAAAAAAAAATCGCGCACGTAGCGCTCGTATTTGTTTTCTAATGCATAAAATACTACATTCTTTGGCATTCTGGTTTGGTTTAATTTTGTATCCGTTTACTAATAGCAGATTAAAAAATACTAAACATTTTTGAAAAGGAAACAAGACATTGGTAAAATTATCTACCCCTACATCCTCTCCTTCAATGTGTGTTATCATTTATCAGGACTTACCAGTTCCATCAGGCGTGTCGTAATCATCACCATATACATGGAGTAATTCCCTTTTACCGACAGATACTTGAGAAATATAAGGCATTAGATTATTTGGAATTCCGTTTGGATCTTCTCCGATAGTTCCTGAGGGATGAGCACCGACTGGGTTGAAATATCTTAACGATATTATGGACCATGACTGTGAAAAGGGATAATCAATCAAAACAAATTCATTAATACTGTTTTGTTTTTATTATAATGTTTATTTATAAGTTTAGGAAAGATAATATAAATCAAATTCTTCTCAACGTTATGCATTTTGAAGTTTCATTTATTTAAAATAATCAAATCTTTCCAACCATGATTCATTATAAACTTTTTAAAGCTTTGGTACACGATATCTCAGTCCAGGGTGGCCGAAAAACTTCAATTTCAAAATTTACTGACTTTTCCCTGATTTTTCCCTGGCCTATTTTTTATTTCCCCTAACCATCAATATTCAAAGACCAGCATCTTAATATTGTAACATTTAGAACATATAATTTTTTCATAAACGGAATAAAACAATACAATTTCAGATACAAATTTTTTAATTTAAAATGTATTTATTTATTACAAACAAAAAATATGACTTTCCTATTATAAAAGCTGAGTTTTCAATCCAAAGGGACGAATTTTCAATGAAACAGTTGATTTTTCGAGCAAAAAAGATTAATTTTAACAACGTAGTTAATATTTCAACAAAATAGTGGAATGTTTAACCAAAAAGTTGTATTTTCTACGAAATAGTATAATTTTTTACAAAAAAAAATTCATTTTTTAACGAAAAAGTTGCATTTACGCCAATATAGCTGAACTTTTAACCAAATAGTTGATATGTCAACAAAAGAAATGCAATAGTTCATATTTCAACTAAAAACAAAATTGCTACTAAAACAGATTAATTTTAAAACCAAAAAGTCGAATTGTTCATCAAGAAGATTAATATTCTACCAAAAATACGAATTTTCAAGAAAATACATAAATTTTGAAACAAATAGTTGAATTTTCAACTAAAAAAGATCAAATATTAACCAAAAACGAAGAAGTTAAATTTTCATTAAAACAAATTAATTTTCAACAAAAATAAAACGAATTTTGAACAAAATATTCCAATTTTAAACCTGGGGGTGAATTTTCAACTAAAACGATAAATTTTCCAACCAAGAAGATGAATTTTCAACAAATAAAGATTTTTCAGTCAATGAAGAAAAAAACTATATCTTGCTTGTTGAACTTTCAAGTAGAAATATAATTTTCTGTAAAACAGTTGAATTTTCAAACCGAAAATATTAATTTTCAGTTAAAGAATTAATTTTAAAGAAAAAAAATGAGTTTTCAACAAAGAAAATAATAAATAAAACTAATTTTTTAACAAAGTTTTTGACTCTAGTAGTTGAATTTTCCATTTAATAAGATCAATTTTTAACAAAAAAGTTCAACTTTTAACCAAAGAGATAAATTTTCAACATAAATGATGAATCTGCAATAAAAACAATGAATCTTCAACAAATTAATTCTACTTTCAACCAAGTAGTTGAATTTTTCACCAAAAAGATGAATTTTCAATCAATAAAATTAATTTTCTACCAATCAAAAAAAAATTTTCAACCAGAGATGAATTTTCAACTAAAATGATGCATCTTCAACAACAACAAACAAGATTTTTTAACAAATTGGTTCAACTTTCAACCAAGAAAATTAGTTTTCAACCAAAAAATATGAATTTCCAATAAAAAATAATAATGTAATAGTGGATATTTAAACCAAAAAATATTCTAATTTTAAATCAAAAACAGATGAATTCAACAAAAAATACGAATTTTTCACAAAATACTTGAACCCTTAACCAAAGAAGATTAATTTTCAATCCTACAGGTACATTTTTATCTAAAAATATGAAATTTCTACTAAAACAGATGAATTTCTAAACCAAAAGGACGAATTTTAAGATTAATTTTTAACAAAACTGTTGAATTTACAACCAAAAAAATTAGAACTATTCATTTAAACCAAATTAAATTTTTTTAACTAAAAATATAATCGTCAGGAGTAAGCAACTAAACAAAATAGAAATACAGGGCAAATAAATTACTAACAAGAATATTACATCAGGGTAGCAAAAAACTTAATTTTAGAAATTCCATAATTTTCCTCTGACCAATCTTTCATTTTCCCTGGTCATTCATATTTATAGAGTTCATAGAATATTT
This sequence comes from Andricus grossulariae, assembly GCA_011634705.1. NCBI lineage: Eukaryota > Metazoa > Arthropoda > Insecta > Hymenoptera > Cynipidae > Andricus > Andricus grossulariae. The sequence goes on along the minus strand of JAABKJ010007545.1, from coordinate 188,469,322 downwards.
TATAAATGAAATAAAACATTTTCAAATAAAAAAAAAATAATTTTTTCAAAATCCCCGACTCTTCGTCATTCCTTTTTCAAAGCATAAAATTCTAAATTCCACTAATTATTTAATAAATTTGGGAACTTATATTAAAAACGAATTGAAATAACTCCAAATAAAAAATATATCAGTTGTCTCATTTCAAAATTCTATTTCTATTTGATTTGATTGTTAAATAAAAGAAAAGGATGTGTAATTTTTGCTACGTTTTTTTATGAATTAAAAATCAACATAATATAACTGATGATGTCATTTCAAGTAAAAAAACATTTTTAAACAACAAATTTTTAAATTAAAAAAAATATATTTTAACAGTGTTTTTTGCAAATGATTTTTTTTCTAACGCTTCTTACCAATATTTTTAAAAATATTGATCTTTAATAAATAATTGCTAATTTTTTCAGGAAAACATTCTCTACAACTATGTTTCCAATTTTGAAAGTAAATTTTTCTATGGCTGAAATCGTTAAAAAACTTTTTTTAAATGAAACCTTTTTTAAATCAAATAACTATATTTGAGGATTATTTACTTATTTTCAAAATTGGAAATAGTAGAGTTGTAGAGAATATTTTCTCCGAAAAAATAAGCCATAAATTATTCAAATTGAACAATTTTTAAATAACTGGTAAAAAGTTCAGTAAGAAAAAATTAAATTACGAAAACTATTGTTAAACTAATTATTATTCGTAAATTTTAATCATTTTTTATAGAAAATAAAGCTTTTTCTTTCATAAAACATGGCTGATAATATAATTTACATTCTTAAAATCATAGAACAAAAAAATAAATAAATTCAACTTTACTCTTAATTTGAAAGCTTCCACTTTTATCATTCTCTCGGAAGATTATAAACAAATAATTTTACCCAGAACTCTATCTTGAAAATAATTTTCATCTAAAGAAATGAAAAAAAAGGGTATATTCCATCGATCCCGACTTAGTATACAAAATGATTAAAAAATCCATTAATTACTAAGTAAATACCTTATCAGAATCGCATAGATCCTTCAGAATTTCTTCTACCATAAATTTCGTTCTTCCATAAGGATTAGTGCAGTCACCAGTTTTCATATCTTCGACTAGTGGTAACTTTTCAGGTACACCATAAACAGTAGCACTACTTGAATAAATAAGACGCTTGACTTCATGATCCTTCATTACTTCCAACAAATTTAAGGTTCCTCCAACATTCGTTTTGTAATATTGTAGAGGAATTTCACAAGATTCTCCGACTGCCTTCAGCGCAGCGAAGTGAATTACACAATCAAATTTATACTGAAATCATATAAAAAATTAAATAATTAGTTTATAAAAATTTAGGCCTCGAACTCACTTCAGAGATAAAAAATTGTATAAATGGTGTCAGAAATTTCAAAAAATAGTTTCAAAATAGTGTGATAAAATTGTTCAAGTATTAAATTTATGTGTAGTCGAAATTTAAAAGTGTCTGAAATGAAAAAGTGGGCAATGGAAAATTAACTTTATTCTCTAAGCAACATTTCTAATTTTCTAATCTAATGTTTTAAAAGCTTCAATGTTTATTTAAAATGTTATTCTTCAGTCTATAAATGATAAAAATTTCGTGTTTATTTCCGCCTCCCCCGATCTCTCTTTGTCATACCTTTTTTGATTAAAAATTTTATTATTTGTTTCAAAATTGAATTATTTTATTAAAAATTCAACTGGTTTGTGCAAATTCTTCTTTTTTTGCTTAAAAATTCACCAATTTGATTAATACTTTTTTCTTTCTTGAATAACAAATTTTTCTTGTTGGAAATTCAACTATTTTGTTGAAAATTCGTCTTATTCGATGAATTTAACTGATTTATTATTTTTATTTTTCATCAAAGTTTGAGAACATGAAAAAAAAAATCTTCAGGAAAACTACACCTTTTTATTTTTTGCAATATTTTTGAAAAGCTTGTGCTATTATAAAAAGGTATCCTATCGCTTTACGCGGGTTAAATAACTTGATTGACATTTTTTTTCATTCTTGACTAAAAAGTTGTTTTTTTGTTGAAAATTCAATTATTTTGTTGAATTTTCATCTTTTGGTTTGAAAATTCATCTCTTTCTGTAGAAATTTGACCTTTTTTGGGTAAAATTGCTACCATATTGTTAAAAATTAATCCACTTCGGTTTAAAATTAACTTTTTTGTTGAAAATTCAACTCTGTTGTAGAAAGTCGTATTTTCGGCTCGAAAATTCAACAATTTGGTTGAAAATTTATGTATTTAGTTGAAAATTCGTATTTTTTGGTAAAAAATCAATTTTTTTGTTTAAAAATACAACTATTTGGTTAAAAATTATTATATTTTAGTTTAGGATTCAAGTATTTGGCAGAAACTTTTGGTTTTGTTGGTTGTTTTTGAGTAAACAACTGTTTTTTCATTTTAAATTAAAATATTTTTTTGTTAAAATATCAACTATTATATATATATATTTTTTTAATCATCGTTTTAGCTTGAAAATTCAATTCCTTGGTTGAAATTTGAACTAATTCCTTGAAAGTTTATTTTTTTGGTTGAAGTTTCACAATTTTAGTTGGATTTTTTGTTGTTACAAATTTATTTTTTAAACTGAAAATTTAACTATTTTGTGGAAAATTAAATTGATTGGTTGAAAATTCATATTCTTGCGTTGAAAATTCAACTGTTTTGTAGAAAATTCTTCTTTTGAGCTATTGGTTTAAATTAAACTGCTCTGTAGGTACTTCATTTTTTAATTGAAAATTAATTCTCTTAAATGAAAATTTTACTACATTTTTGGTTCTTTGTGATCATTGATTTTTTTAATTTTGCAGAACTTTCTCAAAACGTTAAGAAGAATTCGAATAATTTTTTTAAATATTTAAGTTTTTTCAAAACATTTGAAGATAATTTAAAATTTTAAAAGATTTCAAAAAACTTAAAACAAAACATAGCTTTTTAAAGATTACGAAATTAATTTTAAGATAATATTTAAAAAGATTTTAAAACAATACAGAAGATTTCCAAAATTGTCAAAAACGAATCTGGATGATTTTAACACAATTTTAGGAATAATTCGAGTCAGTTTAAAAGGTATTAAGAAATGTTGGAATTTTTAAATTAATTAAAAGTATTTCAAAATTTTGAAAGATTTCTGACAGTGTATACGATATTTCTAAAATTTTTCCAAGTGTTAGAAAGTCCTAAATGTCTTTTTAAGATTCCAATTTTTCCTAAAATATTGTAAAAATCTATAAAATAAAATAAAATGCTTAGAAGTTTTCCAGATAATTTTTTGACATGTCTGAAATCTTCAAAAATATTTTTGAATTATCTCGAGAAACTTAGGAAATATACATTTATATAACCTTAAAACAAACAAACAAAGCAATTATATTGAAAATTCGTCTTTTTTGTTTGAAAATTCATCTCTTTTGGTAGAAATTTAATATTTTTTTATTAAAATTGCAACTGTTTGGTTTAAAATTAAAATCCTTTGGAATTCTCTCAAGAATCTTAATTAGGAAAATTATACTTGAATAACTTCAAAAACAAAATGATACTACTTATTTCCTTGTTCTCATTTGTATTTTTGAGTAAAAATTATTTTTCGTCTTGAATCGAAAAACTACTATTTTGTACTTTTTTTTTTATAAATAAGTTATTCAAGTGCTTCAATATTATGCATACGCATTTTATTACTTTCACAGATGTATCTAGAGCTACATATCTTGTTATATATCACAGTTATAACAAAGAATTAAATTTTAATTATAAAAATTAATATCCAAACATAAAATTTTAATTTGAAAAAGTTAAATTAATTATAATAAACAATTCTGTAAGATGAAAAAAATCGTATATTTAAAGAGAAAAAGGGAAAATTTTCAGAGCATAGTGGAAAAAGGGGGAATTTTACAAAGGGGAAATGCAGGGGAATAGGGCAAAGACTGTTGAAAATTGAATTTACTATGAATAGATTCATTCATATTATATTTATTTAATATATATTGGAAATATTATTATTAAAAATAAGCCCTGAAATAATAATAAAACTGAAATTAATTACCTTTTTGAACAGATCATCTAAAGCCTTCTTGTCAGTAATATCACAATTTATAAACGTAACGTCCTTTTTCGCTATTTTCTCTACTCTCAAGATACATTCAGGCTTATCTTCTGCTTTAGCTGTGAAATTAAAAGACAGTAGTATAATAAAATTATATTAAAATTCATAATAAAGTTTATATTAAAGTATATAGTACATTAAAGTTATAATTACAAAGTTATTATTACTTTATATTAGAGTTCATGATACATTTTTTGTTTTAAATCAATATTACTTCAAAGGAGAAAAAGCCTAGGACAATGATAATAATGTTCAAATGTGCACTATCGCACATATAGATAACAATCTATTTAAGGAAACAGAAATCATTTATAAAATTTTTGTTTGGATAAGATTACCAGAAAATCAGAAAAAGTAAGTGATAAAATAGATAACAGCTTTATTATTTTTATAAGATCCACTGCAAAAGTTAAAAAAATAATCCAGAAGTTTTAATAAATAAATGTTATGGAGATATGAATTAAATAGTATTTTATGAGTTATAAAATCTCCGAATCGTGAATTAATTTAGAAACTTTGAGTTTTATGCCAGTTGAGACTCACCTTTATAAGAATTACTAAGATTGTCTATAACGACAACGTTAAAATCAGAATTCAGAAGTTCCAAAACAGTGTGAGATCCAATATAACCAGCACCGCCCGTTACCAAAACGTTCCATTTTTCATCTGCCATCCCTATGTTATTTGTCATCAACATATAATAATCTGCAACATTAAGGGCTTTTTATTTTTCAAATACTGAAAATAAATAGAATGACAGGGTTTCCGGTTTGCAAACAGGTCACCGAAATTAAAAAATGCAAACGGTTAAAGATTTTTTCATTTCAATTAATCAAAACTGAACTGCAAACTAAAACAGCCAAAATCAGGGTAAATTTTAAAGGCAGTATTAAGCAAAAGCGCAGTGTTGAACGCAAAATTAAATTTTGTAACAAAAATATTCTATACATTAACTTGAGTATTGGACGTTAAATAGGATTTTGAATTTGATTTCAATCTAATTTAAAATTCTTAAATAATAAATAATAAAATATATATTAAATAATATGTGTATTTATATAATTATATGAACTAAGAAAGAGAGATTCACTGTAAAACAATACTGAATTATTACGCAAAATATTGTCATAACATCTCTGGAAATACCAATTACCGCAATTCGTGACCTGTATTCGAAAATGATAACTTTAATGAGTTTAATGACCTTTTTTAGCATTTCAGGAAAGCATGGCCAAAATTGAACTCTTATGAATTTTCAACTTTCAAAATTAAAGGTTAAAAAAAATTTTCATTCAAAAACTTATAATTTAATCATTTAATAATGGACAAGTTATACTATGGAAAGCTTCTAATCCCAATAGGTTTAAGTCCAAGGGCTTCAAAAAAACTTTATCTCACAATGAAACATTACAAATGATAAAGTATCAATTTCACAAACTTTAATTGTACAAACTAAAGTTCGCCACTTTTGTCGTCCGAAAAAGTTCCCGGTTTTTTGCATTTTTTCTCGGTCATAAAAATAAAAATATGTTTTTGTAACTACAGACTTTACAATCCTAAATGCTCTCACAATAGGGAAAATTATGTGATTTTTGAAGAAAATAGGGGAATAAATTCTTTTAAATAAAATTAATATATAGGTACCACATTGAATTCAATATGAAATGCTATAAATTCCTAAGATTTCAAGTCGAAATATATTGCATATTCAACAGAATAGTTGAATTTTCAATTAAAAGAGATGAAATTTCATCCAGAAGACGAATTTTTAACAAAAGATTTTTTTAGAAGACAGTTTAATTTAAACCTGGAAACATAAATTAAAAAAAAAAAAAAATTCTTAACCAAAAAAGACCAATTTTCAACCTGAAAAGTTACATTTTCAACCAAGCAGTTAAATTTTCAATAAAATAGTTGACTATTTAACCAACTAGTCGAATTTTTGAGTCAAAAAGACGAATTTTTTAAAAGACAGTCGAATTTTCAGCAAAAAAATTAATTTTCAACGCAGAAAGGTGAATTTTCAATTCAACAGGATGAATTTTTTATACAAAAAGATGAATGATGAATTTTCAACCTACAAAGACGAATTTTCAACCTAATGGTCGAATTTTCAAACAAAAAAAGATTCAAATTCAACCACAAACAGTTGCATTTTCAACAAAATATTGCAATTTTTAAAGCAAAAAGATGAATTTTTAGAAGGCAGTTGAATTATTAACCTGAAAAGGTGAATTTTCAACAAAAAATATAACTCTCAACAACAAAAAATTGAGTTTAAAATCAAATTAATTTTCAACGAAGAAAGATAACTTTTCAAACCAAAAGAAGGATGACTTTTCTACTATCAAAGATTAATTTTCAATCCAAAACGACGAATTTTCTATGCAAAAAGATGATTTTCAACAAAACCATTGAATTTTTTTCCAAAAAATATGACTTTTCAACCAAATAACTCAATTTTCAACCGAATAATTGAATTTACAACCAAACGGTAAAATTATTTTAGAAATATTAAAATTCAACAACAAAAATTTAATTTGCATCCAATAAAGATGAATTTTCAATCCGAACGAACCAAGTTTCTATAAAAAACAACAAATGTTCAATAAAACCGTTGATTTTTTGATAAAAAATATGCATTTTTAACAAAATAATTGAGTTTTCAACCAAATAGTTGAATTTTTAACCAAATGATCGAATTTACAAAACAATATTAAAATTGATCCACAAACAGTTGAATTTTAAACGAAATAGTTAAATTTTCTAACCAAAAAGACGAATTTTGTTTTAAAGACAGTTAAATTATCAACCTGAAAAGGTGAATTTTCAACAAAAAGTATCATGTTCAACAAAATAATTAAATTTAAACAAAAAAATCAATGAATCAGTTGCATTTAAAACCAATCAATTGAGCATTCAATCAAAAGAGAAAAATGTTTAGTTTAATTTTTAACCAAATATGGGAATTTTCAAGCCAAAGATGAATTTTTAGAAGTCAGTTGAAGTTTTAACAAAAAAAGGAAGACTTTTTAACAAAACAGTTGCATTTTTAACAAAAGAATTAAATTTTCAACAAAATAGTTGAATCTTTAACCAAAAAGAATTAACTTTAAAACAAAATAGTTGTATTTTGTTATTGGATTCTATCAATACAATTCGCATGAGTGAAAAAATGAGAAAAGGGGGAAGTTTCTTGAAAACAGGAAAAAAGAAGTTCTTTAAAAAAGAAGGAAAGAGCGGAACAAGGAAAAGAGTGGGCAGTCTATAAATAAAATGTAATTATATTGGTTTTTCTGACTCAATAAATATTTTAAAAGATAGCTGTTGAAATTGAAACTAACCATTATTTCGTCAACTTTAAGGAATTTAAGGAATTACTATTCTTTCAAATTATATTTTAAATAAAAAATCATATATCTTTTTTATAAAAAGACAGGTTAAAATATATTAACATTAATATTTACTTATAATTCAACCAAAATTTTTAGACGAACAATAATTATGAAAATAAAACTAAGATTGTCTCTAATTATGCCAAAAAAGGGCGAATTTACTCATAAAGAATTTTCAATCAAGAAAGATGAATTTTCAAACAAAAAGAATGACTTTTTTAACATCAAAGATGAATTTTCAATCCAAAAGAACGAATTTTCTATCCAAAAAGAGGAATGTTCAACGAAACCGGTGAATTTTCGTCCAAAAAAGATGCCTTTTCAACAAAATAATTGAATTTTTAACCAAATAGTTTTATTTTCAACCAAAAGGTGGAATTTTTAACAAAAGATTAATATTCAACCACAAAAAATTGCATTTTCAACCAAATAGTTTAATTTTCTAACCAAAAAGACGAATTTTCGTATAAGACATTTGAATTATCAACCAGAAAAGATTAATTTTCGAGCAAATAGTTGAGGCAAGAAAATATTTATTTTCAATCAAACAGTTGCATTTACAAGCAGTTGAACTTTCGATCAAAAGAGACAAATTTTAAACAAAATAATGATATTTTTAACAAAATAGTGCAGTTCCCAAGCCGAAAAGAAGATTTGCTTTAGAAGACAGTTGAATTTTCAACAAAAAAATTAATTTTCAACCAAAAAGGATGACTTTTCAATCCGAAAGGCAGAATTTTCTATCCAAAACGACGAATGTTCAACAAAACCGTTGGATTTCCGATAAAAAAAGTGCATGTTTAACAAAATAATTGAACCTTCAACCAAATAGTTGAATTTCCAAACTACAAAAACGAATTTTGAACCAAATGGTTGAATTTTCAAAAAACAAGGTTGAAATTCAACCGCAAACAGATACATTTCAACCAAACAGTTCAATTACCACAACAAAAAGATGAATTTTTCAGAATACCGTTGAATTATCAACCTGAAAAAAAGAATTAAAAAAAAATCATTTTCAACCTATAATCATGAATTTTTAACCAAAAAAGATGGACTTTCAATCCAAAAGGACGAATTTTCTATCCCAACTCAATAACAGGAATTATCAAGAAAAAAGGTTATTTACAACCAAATTGTTGAATTTTCTGCCAAAATAGTTAAATTTTCAACCCATAAAGAATAATGAGCTAAACAGATAAGCTTTAACAAAAAAGGATAACTTTTGAACGAAATAGTTAAATTTTCAACCTTAAAGATGAATTTGCAATAATGACAATTAATTTCACCAATTAGTTAAATTTTCAACCAAAAAAGATTAGTTCTCAATTAAAAATGTATTAGTTGATATTCTAACGAAAAAAATATCGTAATTTTGAATCAAACATGGTTGAATTCAACCAAAAAATACAAATCTTCATCAAAAGAATTGAATTTTCAACATAATAATACAATTTTCAATTAAAAAATATAGTAGTAGACTTTTGAGCCAAAAGAAATTGAAAAATTAGATTTCTACCGAAAAAAGTTGGATTTTCTTACTAGGTTTCTATTAATATATGCCCCCTAACGCATCCGTTAATGAAATACGGGAGCTTCTAGGTTCGAATCCAGGCCAAGGTGGATTTTTGCTCGATTTTTAAATAACAGAAAAAATACTTAACAAGAATCTCTTTAAAAATTTAAAAATATTGCGATAATAGGTATTATTTAGTAATGTGCATCTATTTGAGAAAAATAGTGGGATAATGCATATAAAGCACAATTTTCATTCAAAGCCAGCAGTGATTTTAATTCGCCAAGTGTTCAGTTTGACTGCTTTGTTCATATATTTCCGCTTTTGTAAAGTGTCTCAGTTTATCTTCTCCTTTTAATGAGCAACAATCGTGCATTAATCTCAAATGAATAAAGTTCATTCGCTATGCATAAATCCACACTGCATAAGCGCCATGCAATTCCGTTAAGCTCTTTGATACAAAGTTTCGAACTTGAGAACTATGTACGCTTAAAAACGTTCACTATGCAAGTTTGATATTTTAGTTTCCTTTGTTTTGACATTAACTATTCATCTCTGAAGTAAACTAATTCTAAACCATATCTAAGAAAAGTCTTCTTTTTAATTAAATCAAAATTAGTTTAATTGAGATAACAAATTAAGGGTGGCCGACTTTACCCCGTACGTTTTCCAACCTTACCTCGTGCCGTAGCCGACTTTACCCCGTACCTAAGCCGACTTTACTCCGTAGCTTAGCCGACTTTATCCCTTTGCTTAGCCGACCTTATCCTGTACTCTTACCTACTTTACCCCGTACACTACCCGATTATACCCCGTACCATAGATGACTTTTCCCCGTACCCCAGCTGACTTTACCCCGTACCCTAGCTGACTTTACCCCGTACCCTAGATGATTTTACATCGTACCGTAGCTAACCTTATCCCGTACCTCAACTGACTTCACGCCGTACCCTAGCCGACTTTACCCCGTACCCTAACCGACTTTACCCCGTACGCTACTCGACTTTAACCCATATCCTGGCTGACTTCACGCCGTACTATAGATGACTTCATCCCGTACCCTAGCCGACTTAACCCCGTACCCTAGTTGACTTTACCTCGTACCCTAGCCGACTTTACCCCGTACCCTGAATGACTTTACCCTATACCCTATCCGACTTTACTCCGTGCCCTAACCGTCTTTACCCCTGCCCAAGACAACTATACCCCGTGCTCTTGGTGAAAATGAAGACATGATAATTTTGACCAAATTGGAGGGTTTTACAAATAGGGACCGATAAATGCTTATTCCTTCAGCACTTAACTTCCCACTCGTTTAGGCTTTTCCATTTTCTGTCTATTCTCTGTCACTTGAGTTTTCCACTTAATTGACTACCTCAACACAATTTTCTGTTCATCCGGCGTTCCTTCGCCTCCGTTTAACTCAGACAATATCGGCATTCTTTTCCTACCCCTGCCTGTCAATCAACCCCCCCCCCTCCTCAACCCCCTCAGAAGAATCGCATTCCTAACTTCCGTTTAAGACCTTGATTAAATTCGCCAAGGTTATTTGTAAAGCTCTTGTTGTTCAACAAATTTAAAAAAAACTTTGCGGTAACAAAGGGGAATTTTATACAAGTTCAAATTTGTTCACATCGAAGAAAATTTGTATTACAATGTGGACAAATTTAATTTCAAAATGTTTAAGGCAAAAGTAAAAAACCTGATGGCATTATAACTTTGCTTCCAAAGTTCATTACATGTTCAGGCTAATAAAATTTAATATATATAATAAAATTAGTCGAAGTAGGGGCTAAGACGTTAATTACGTCGTTAAAACCTCCTCCCCCTCCCATTCTTTCCCTCCTATTACTTCACCCTTTCCCTTCTCTTACCCAACTCATTAATCCTGTACTGCCCCTTCCTCTCGCTTCCACAACTTACACTTTCTTTCCCCTACTTCCCTCCCCCTGCCCTCATTTCCCCTCCCATACTTCCTCGTTTCGAATCATTTCCCATATTTCTCCTTACTTCCCCTACTTTTTCTCCCCTCATTTACCTTACTTCCCCTCCCATATTACCCACTTCACCCCCCTCATTCTTTCCCCACACTTCCCTAGTACCCCTCCCCTCATTTCCTCTCACGTTCCTCCTTATTTCCTATCATTTACTCTCTCCTTATTTACCTTACTTCCCCTAATTTTCTCTTCTAATTTCCCCTAATTTCCACTATTCCCTCATTTACCCTACTTCATCTACTTCCCCCTCACATCCTATAGTTCCCCTCCCATTATTTTCCATCACTTCCCATACTTCCCCTCCCCTCATTTCTCATAGCTTTCCCTACTTCCCCTATCTTTATTTCCCCTCCTTCCCCTCACATGAATTCCTCTCACTCACCCTACTTCCCCTCCCATATTATTCTTCTGCTTTCATTTCCCCTCACTTCCACTACTTTCCCTTGCCAAATTTCCCCTCACTTACATTATTTTCCCTCCTCATATTTCTCCTTACTTCCCCTACTTTCTCTCCCCTCATTTCCCCTCATTTCCCTTTTCCTAATTTCTTTTTACTTTTTCTACTTCCCCTGATTTTCCCTACTCTGCCTACCACCTCTCTTCACTCCCCCTACTCTTTCCACCTTCATTTACCCTGATTCCCCCTCCCCATTTGCCTACTTCACCTAGTCCCCTCCCATATTATATCCCCTACTTCTCCCCTTATTTTCCCTTACTTCCTCTACTACCCCTTCCCTTATTTCCTCTTGCTTTTCCCATTCCCATCATGCCCCCTACTTATCCTACCTCCTCTACCCTCATTTCCCTTTATTTCTTATTATTATCCCGCCCCCAATTTACCCTCACTCCCCTCACTTGTCTTCTCTAATTTCGCCTAATTTCCTTAATTTCATCTTATTTACCCTACTTCCCCCTCACATTCTATACTTCCCCTCCCCTATTTTTCCATCACTTTCCATACATCCCCTCCAATAAATTCCTCTCAATCACCCTACTTCCCCTCTCATATTATTTCCCTTACTTTCCCTCCCCTCATTTCCCTCACATATTCTACTACTCCTTTCATTTTCCCACACTTCCACTACTTTCTCTTCCCGAATTCCCGCTCACTTCTCCTACTTCATCTCCCCTCACTTTTCCTTTCCTCATTTTTTCTTACTTCCCCCACTTCCCCTCATTTCCTCTACTCAGCCTACCCCTCTTCTTGTTTCCCCTTATTTCCTTTTACTTTTCCTCCCTTCATATACCCTCACTTCCCCTACTTCTCTCCTCTAGTTCCCCCTAATCCCCCCTCATTTACCCTACTTCACCTATTTCCCTTTCACTTCATATACTTCCCTTCCCCTTATTTTCCATCACTTCCCCTGCTTACCCACTCCTAATTTCCCATCGCTTCCCCTATAGCCCCTCGCGTCGTTTCTTCTACTTTCCCTCCCCTTATTTCTCGTCACTTCCTCTACTTTCTCTCTTATTTCCCCTATTTCCACTCCTATTAATTCCCCTACTTCCCCTCCCATCAATCTCCCTCACTTACTCTACTTTCCTTCCATATTATTTCGTATACTTCTCTTCCCTCAGAAGAAGAAAAACGTTGCTTTTTGAAAGCCCTACAAGATTATCATAACAACTTTTGGAATTTTTTTAAACAATCAAAAATTCAAATTTTGATAGCACAACAAATAATGAAAAATCAAGAATTTCATTTTGCGGTCAAACTATGCAAGATACGAAAAAAAATAATCAACAAAAATGGTAAAATTGTAAAAATTCGTAAAAAGCAAAATTAAAAATTAAAAAATTAAATTTTTGGACAAACGATACAAGCTATGAAAAAAATAAGACAAAAGTTGTTCACCCGAAAAAGAGATACAAATTTTTTATTAATCGTTTCTTGATAGAATGCGTAGTTTTTGTTTTATTCGTAAAAAATAAAATTAAAAAATTTAATTTTGGACAAACGACTCAAGCTATGAAAAAAACGAATAGAAAAAAGTTGCTCAAAACAGTGAAAACTCATCCAAATTTCTCATCAACAATTTTTTGATAGGACGCTTAGTTCTTCTTTTTATCGTAAAAAATAACATTAAAAATTAAAAAATTAAATTTTGTTGAAAAACGACACAAGTTGCAATAAAATGTTTGATAAATATTTTTTTAATAGAATGCGTACTTCTTTTAATTTCAAAAACAAGACAATGAAAATACTTTTGTTTCAATACCATTGCATATTATGAATTGTACTAATATAAATTTATTGAAATAACATATTTTTCAGGGTAACCGAGAATAAAATGTAATGCAAAATAAGCAATAAATATTAAAGTGATCTTAAAAAATCAAATTTGTATTTTATTTTGTAATATCTTAATAAGCAGCCCCAGACCGAGGTACAGAAATATATGTGATATTATAGTTGAAGATAATGTAGAAAAGTTCGCATTTTCGAGAAAATCGAGTGCGAAGCACGAGATACGTGATGAAAATGTGTTCGTTGAGGCCGTAGGAACTTTAACAAAAGAGAATTCACAAAAGAGAATTCACAAAAGAGAATTCACAAAAGAGAATTCACAATCGCCAAATTACAGTTGTCGATGCTTTCACCTTTCATTTTAAAAGGCCTGCGCACAAATGGGGGGAAATACGTGTTAAACTTCATAGGGCTTGTGGAACCTCTAAATATCATTTTTCTTTTTTTGTGGATTCGAAAAAAATTTGGCGGCGATATGCTTGAAAATTCTGAAAAAAATGTTTGAATGCATTATTGAACCACCCCAACCCATCTACCCCTATATAATTTATAAAAAATCTATCTTCATAAAGTGACAATGAATAGTTTCATTTAATTTACTAGAAACAGAATAAGCGCGCTACGTGCGCGAATATTATTCTCCTTATCTCACACAATTTTTAAATTAAAATATAAAATTAATACAAATTTTTGTATTTTATAGTATTTATTATCTAAAATAATAGAAAATCAAGGACAATATTTTTGATAAATGAATAAAATTGATATATTAACCTCAGAATTAACATATAATATTGGTTTATAATATAAAGACAATCAAGACATTGCATATTTGTTTAAAAAAATACCTATTTCCAACGAAAAACAATAAAATAACCTAAAGTTTTTCAAAACTGTAAGTTTAATTTTTTTAATCAAATGATTTTTGTTCAAAATAGCCGATTTCCATTGAAAAACTATAACGTGTCCTATTATTGTTTAAATATGGTAAATATTTTTTGAAATCTAATTATTTTTTACTAACAGTAGAATTTTTAGACAAACAAAAAGCAATAAAATAACATAAAGAAAAATGGTTTAGGATTGTAAGTTCTCTTTCAAATCTAATTTTTGTGTGTAAAATAACCGATTTCGGGTGAAAAAAAAGTTAACATAACCTAAAATTGTTCCTGAATCTTCATGTCTGTAAAATCTTTGAAATCGAATGATTTTTTATTAAAAGTACCAATTTCCAGTATTGTAAAAAAATTGTGAACTTAATAACGCAACAAAAAATTGTTTCAAATTGTAAATCTTTTTTGAAATTTATTTTTGTTTAAAATAACTGGTTTCTAGTGAAAAACGTTAACAAAACTTTAAATTTTTTCAAAATTCAAAATTGTAATTTCTGTCAAAAAACACTGACCTTATGAAAAATAGTTTAAAAACCTCAAAATCTTGTTCAAGCTATAATAATTTTTGTTTAAAAATAATAACTTTCTATCTAAAACCGCTATGTAACTTAAAATTTTGTTAATGAATTCTTAATCTCCTTTGAAATCTAATGATTTTTTAAATAAAAATGTAAATTTACCACAAAAAACACTAACACAATCTGAAATTTTTCAAACTTTGAAATAATATTAGGTATTTTCACTTCAACCACAAGCTAACTTCACTTCGTCGAGTGCTGAGGGGAAAACAATGGACCAAATGCATCGGACAAAACTCTATTTTTGTAATAACTGCGTAATTAATAATAATTATCATCATTTTATTATTTCATCAAATAGATCTTAAAAAATAAAAACTATTTTTTAAATACACTTGTTAAGAAAAAATTAGTTTTTATGAAGATATTAGCAAAATAGGGCAAAAATGGACTGAATCCCTTGTCCATTATTTTTTTTGTTAAATATTGGATTTAAATTTATAATGATTTTTGTTTGAAAATACCGATTCCAGGAGGAACATACCGATTGCTTGTGAAAAACATCAATATAAACCTAAAACTGTTAAAAAATTCAAAATCTTGCTAACGTAAACGTATCATGATTGTATGGTGTGTGACAATGGTGTAATGGTCGTGCGGTGGACACATTTCATAATTTTTTTATCAGGACTCTATCAGGACTTTATCAGGACTAGGAAACTTTAGGAGCATATTTTGTCCAAAATAATGCAAAACGTGTAATTTACCTGAAGAGATTTGCCTTGAACATATAAATGCAAATTTCTCTTCGAAAATTCATATAGCTTTGTCAAATGTGGAAACAATATCCTCCAATTGTAATCAAAGTTTGATTCAAGAGTATCGAGTGTCGATGATATGATCATCAAAATTCACATATTGTGCAATTTAACCTCCAGTTTCATTTGCGTTTTAGTACATTGTAGATGATTCGATTGAATTGATTGTTCATTGAAATTTCCATTATTAAATCTACTGACATTGATTTAATTTTTATTGATTTAAAAGTTTGTATTTGATGGAATTTCTGTAGCCATTAAGCAGGGCTGTTTATCTCATCGAGTTTATTCAATCTGAGTTTCATGCAAATTACGTGTCCACAGCCTTTAACCCCAGGACAACCCCTATTAACGTTCGGTCGCATATTATTTTATCTCCATGAAGCAATTTCCAACTTTTGATGAAAATCAAATTTATATAGGGATTATTTGTGGATATAATTTTGAAAATGTCAGATTTAAGATATAAAACGCCTTCAAGTAATATCAGGGTATCTGCTCACCTAAAAAACCTGGAAAACCTGGAATCGTCAGGACATTTCTTAATACCGGGAAAAACCTGGAAATTTCGGAATTTTTTTTCAAGTCAGGGAATTTTTTCTAGAGCGTACCGTAATATTTTTTCGGTTTAAATATCAAATTAAATAACGAAGTTTTTTATTTATATAAATAGCTTTATATGACTGGATTTAACTACTGTCTGATCATATTCGTTTGTTTTTTTTAGGAAAATTCATTTTTTTAACTGAAAATTTAATTATTCTATTTTTTTGTTGAAAATTCGTCTTTAATCATTGAATTAAACTGTTTCTGATGTGAAATAAAAATATTTTTTAGTTGAAATGTCAACTAGTACATTTTTTGATGAGGATTCATCTTTTTTTAATGAAAATTCAACTACCTATTCAATGTTTAGTGGAAAATTTATCTTCTTGAGTTGAAAATTCAACTTTTTTGTCAAAAAGTTATGTATTTTGCTAAAAATTCGTCTTTTCTGGTAAAATATTAATCTTCTTGGTAAAAAAAATCATTTTTTGTTGAAAATTCATTTCTTTGCCTAAAAATTTAAGTATTTTGTTGAAAATTATTTTTTTTTTCAAATTAATTATTTAAGTAAAAATGTAACTATTCTATTTGAAACTTGAATTATTTATTTGAATTTTTTTTTTCTTGACAATTAATTTTCTTAACTGAAAATTTCACTTTTTCAGTTAAATATTTCATAATTTTAGTTTAAAATTCATTTATGTGATTTATCATCAATTTTTTTAACTTAAAATTAGACTATTAAGTTTTTGGTTTAAAAATTATCTCTCTTACTTGAAAATTCATGTATTTTGTTAAAAATCCGTAGTTGTTTTTAGAAAATTAATCGTATTGGTTAAAAACTCAACTTTTGGTTGAAAATTCGACTATTCCAGTTAAAGATTCATTATTTTCATTGATAATAATTCATCTTTCTAGCATGAAATTCAACTTCGAAATCTTTAAAAATTTACATTTTGTTTCAAATCTTTCTCAAATCTTTTCAAATTTCAAATTATCCTGAAATGTTTTAAGAACTTTGAAACCTTCTAACAAATTTTTAAATGATTCGAATTTTACATAAAACTTTTTGTAAATTTTGCGAAAATAAAAAAATGGCCTCAAAATCTTTCAGATTTTTTTGCTTATAATTTTGGAAATGTTTTTAAAATTGTTTAAACCTTTTCGAATTTGAGTTTAAAATTTTTTTTTAATTTTCTAAGTATTCCCTTATTTTATTCTAACTAGACAAATTTTTCATAGTTGAAAAAAGAATTTAAAAATATTCCAGATTTTTTTTACATTTTCAGAAATCTTTTGAACTATTTTTAAATTTTTAATAAAATTTTTTTTTTAATAATAAAAAATCATTCGAAATTTTCTCATGAATCTTAAGAATTTTTTTGAAACCTTTTAAAATTATTAAGAAGCTTAAAAATGTTATCTGCAAATTTTTTAAATTCTACATTTTGTCTAAAAATTATTCAAATCTTCAAAATTTTAATTATTTTTGAAAGTTTTTCAAAGTTTCTAAATACCTGCTCAAATTATTCAAATTTTTCAAAATCTTTTACATTAAAAAGTATTATCTGAAAAGATTCCTGTATTTGTTCTCGATATTTTTAGAAATATTTTCAAATTGTCTTGAAAAATTATTTTTCAAAAGTAAAAATTCACTTGAAATTTTTCCAGGAATCTTGAGAAAATTTTTTTATTATCTGAAAACTTTCAAAATCCTTAAAATTCTTCAACATTTTATTTGAAAATCTTCAAAAATCTACATTTCGTGTCCAAATTTTAAGAATATTTCAAAAATATTAAATAATTTTAAAACATTCTCAAAACATTGTAAATATCTTTTCAAATGATTGGAATTTTTCTTAAAATTTATTCAAAGTTCTGCAAAATTAAAAAAATGCTTCAGAATCTGTTGAAAGTAATTTTTCAAAATAAAAAGTGATTTGAAAATTTTCCCAGGAATCTTAAGAAACTTTTTTATTCACTTTTGAAACCTTTGGAAATTCTTAAAAATCTTCTAATTTTTTTATTCTAATTCTTTCAAAATCTACATTTTGTTTTACATTTCTTCAAGTTTGAAATTATTTTCGAATCTTTTCAAAACTTTTAAGTATCTTTTAAAGTTCCTCGATTTTTTCTAAAAAATGTTAATCTTGCACAATTTAAACATTTTTTCTTAAAATCTTCTACATTCTTTTTCTACATTTTTGGAAATCATTTGAAATCTTTTGAAATCTTTTTCAACTTTCTCTCAAAATTCATCCTCTAAAATTAAAAATCTTTTGAAATTTTCCCAGGATTCTTAAGAACATTTTTTATTCTCTTGAAACAATTTAGAATTCTTAAAAAGCTTCTTTCTCCAAAATCTACAAAAATCTACATTTTCTCTCCAATTTTTAAGAATATTTCGAAAATTTTAATTAATTTTGAAACATTTTCAAAAAATTCGAAATATCCTTTCAAATTATTCGAATTTTTCTTCAAATGTTTTCAAAGTTCTGGAAAATTAAAAAAATGCCTTACAATCTCTTGAAATTAATTTTTCAAAATAAAAAGTCATTTGAAAATTTTTCCAGGAATCTTAAGACATTTTTTAATACACTTTTGAACCCTTTCGAAATTCTTAAAAATCTTATAAATTTTTTATTCTAATTCTTTCAAAATCTACATTTTGCTCTACATTTTTTTAAGTTTAAAATTATTTTCGAATCTTTTCAAAACTTTAAAGTATCTTTTAAAGTTTCTCGATTTTTCTAAACTATGATAATCTTGCACAATGTAAACATTTTTTCTTAAAATCTTCTACATTCTTTTTCTACATTTTTGGAAATCATTTGAAATCTTTTAAAACCTTTTTCAACTTTCTCTCAAAATTCATTCCCCAAAATTAAAAATCTTTGGAAATTTTTCCAGGATTCTTAAGAACATTTTTTTATTCTTTTGAAGCAATTTAGAATTCTTGAAAAGCTTCTGTTTACGAAATCTTCAAAAATCTTCATTTTGTTTTATAGGATACTGCTCAAATATATATGTAGAAAGCTACTAAAAATCACGAGTAAAACTTACGAATCTCTGAAAAATAAAAATTGCATAATTTTGAAAGTGATCTGACTTTTTGAATTTTGGTGTAATGAAAACTAAAAATTAAGATAGTTTTAAAATATATTTGATATCAACTAAGAATTTGGATAAAAATTTCTTAATCTATCAGAAAAGTAGTTTTTTCTATTTTTTGACAAAGAATCTTTGACAAAAATCTCTAAAACTATTTTTAAAAATTTGGTTTGGAATTTTGAAAATGCTCTAACTTTTTGAACTTTAGTCTAATCGAAAAATGTAATTGGGATAGTTTTTAAATATATTTGGTATCTAGTAAAACTTTTTATTTCAATTTCTTAAACTATCAGAAAAATAGTTTTTTTTTTTTAAATTTCAAAATTAATTCAAGTTAGGAACAAATAATAAATATTAATATTAACTTGAACAAAAAGGGTTTTGAGAAGCTACTTTAAGGAAAATTTACATTTAATATGATCCATATAGAAAATTTAAAGAATATTTCGAATATCTGTTTTATTTCAGAAAAATTTATTCACAAAAAATAAAGAGGATGTTTAAGATATGATTCTCACCAATGTTTATTTATTTTTTATTCGTTAATGAAAAGGCAAATCAAAGTTGAACATTTTAGAAAAAACCGCAACTTTTTAGCACTTGTCTAAGAGAGGATAGTTATAAACAGTAATAAATTGTTTAAACAGTTATTTTTGTTAACTTGCATTAATAATTACCTCACTAAGTGAAAAGTAAACAAAAAGTTAAAGATTTCAAAAAGAAACCGCAACTATCTGGTATTAATATATATGAAGATAGTTATAAACAATAATTTGTTTGAGAAATTATTTTCGCTGAACTTAATTAATTATTAAGTCATTCCAAGCGAAAAATAGACAAATAGTTAATAATTTCAGAAAAAACACAACTTTCTACCACTAAGCAAAGAGAATATTATTAACAATAATAATAAATTGTTGAAATAATTGTTTATGTTGACTTTAATTAATTATTTCTATATTCTAATTGAAAAGTGGACAAAATGTTAAAAATTTCAGAAAAAAGCTATAAGAAAATTTAACTATCTAGTATTAATATAGAAGAAGAAAGCTAAAAAAAAGAAAAAGAAAATAAACAATAAGAATTTTTTGAACAATTATTGTTGCTAAATTGAATTTAATATTAACTCACTTCGAGTGAAAAGTAGGCAAAAAGTGGAAAATTTTGGAAAAAACCGTGACATATAACTCTATTCTAAGAAAAACTTGCAAACACAATAATAAATTATTTAATCAATTTATGTCAACATCGGATTACCAGTGGAACGTAGTGTTTTATGTATTAGAAACAATCTGCATTCAAAAAGTTGCACAAAATTATAATTAGCGCCAAAAACTCGCAAACCCCATTTTTTCATTTATGGGGTTTTTTTGGGTCCCTATAAAACAAACCTAAATTTAATTCATTAATAAAATATAAATATAATTAATAAAGTAAATTTAATATAATTAATAAAATAAGGATTAATTAATATGTAGATTTCTAAATTATTATGTCCAATGGAATTTTATTCATTATAAAATACTTTTTTATATTTAGATTAAATTTATTATTAATATAATATGAAAAATTATGTATATTTAATTTCTAAAATTAATACATTTATCTGTCATAATAATTAATGATAGTAAATTTTTTATTTCAATAGTTACATAATTTATTATATTAAAATAATCCTTTATTCAGGCATATAACTTTCCAATAACAGACTTATTGAGCTGATATCGAAGATTCTGAATAAAATTGACAAAAGCGTATTTCTTTCTTATGGAAAATACGTGTTAAACTTCATGGGGCTTGCGCCACCTCTAAATATAATTTTTTTTCAATGGATTTATTTTTTTGTGGATTCGAACAAATTTCCGGGCGATGTTTATAAAAATTCGAAAAAAGAATTTTCCAATGCATTTTTGGACCACCCTATTGCTCATGAGTCAAACTGCATCGAGACAGTAAATTATGCAAACTCGTGAAATTCATTGTTGTTGTATGCTAAACCGAACAAGGTGCTATGTATGAAGATTATGCGGTCATAAATTTTCATTACCAAAAACTTTAAGGCTTATCATGTTAACACAGTGTATTTAAATTTAACAATGAAACATTAAGAAAAGTAGGATTTAGAAGTGCCCTGGTGGAAACATTTTTACAAAAATGTACAAAAACCTAAAACTATTTTTACAGAAATCTATAAATAAATGCAATAAATCGCAACCAAAATTACGGGAAAGTACAACTTTTTTCTATTATTGGGACGAATTTTTTTGTATATTACTGTATTTTATTGTAGTTTTAATTTCCCACAAGAATTTACAAAAAAGTAGAACTACAAGGATTTTCAACTATAAGAATCTACTCTCTAAATCTGAATTAGTAGAAAACTACTAATTGGTAGTAGTTTTCTACTAAATCAAATAGTGCCGATTTGTTTATTAGTAATTAGTAAAAATCTACTAATTCAATGAGTAAGAAAAACTGACTAAATGAATTAGTAACTATATCTACTAAATGAATTGGTAATGCTACTACTAAATAAATTGGTAAATGTATTGCTGGTTACTAATTTAAACGGTAGTTTCAGGTAAATTAAAAAACTTTATTTACAATTGAGAGAATTTTATTAAAATACATTAATCTATGAATTTAAAAAATAATTCAAAGAAATATTTTATCTTCTTACACTTAAAACTCAGTGCATATTTAGGTCAAATTAATGTGGATCCTGTATTAAATTCAATTTGAACCGTTTCAAATTTCTAAAGTTCATAGTAAAAATATTCCATTGCAAACAATATAAGTGAATTCTTAACCAAATAGTTTAATTCTGAACTCAAAAATACCAGTTTCCAACAAAAAATGGAATAGTTAATTTTTCCGTTAATAAATTAATTTTCCAGAGAAAAAAAACAACAAATTTTAAACTAAAATAATGAACCTCTAACTGAAATATGTGAATTCTGATCCAAAAGGATGCATTTTTAAGAAAAGAATAACTTTCAACCAAGTAGTTTTTATTTTCAATCTAGAAGATGAAATTTCAACTAGAATGATGAATACTTAACTAGAATACTTAAATTTTCAACCAAAAAGATAATGTTTCAAACAAGAAGGTAAATTTTGAAACATAAAGAATAATTTTCTACCAAAAAATACATTTTTTCAAGAAAAGAAAAGAATTTTCTACTAAAAAAAGACAAACTTGTTTTTTAACCAAGTAGTTGTATTTTCAACCAAGAAGTTGAATTTCGAACTAAAATTGTACATTTTTGACTGGAATACTTGAATTTTAAACCAAAAAGATGAATTTCCAAACAAGAACATTATTTTTTATAAATGGATTAAAATACATGAATTTTTAACGAAATATTTGATTTTTTAACAAAAAATATCAGTTTTCCACCTAAAAATTCAATTTTTCAGTTTCAATTTTGGGTTAAAAAATTAATTTTCAACCAAGCTTATAAATTTTCAACTAAAATGATGAATCATTGATTGGAATAGTTCAATTGTCAACTAAAAATGGTAATTTTTCAACCTGAAATGGGATGGTTGAATTTTTTATTTTTTATTATGTTCAACTAGAGAGATGAATTTTTAACTACAATTTTAGAATATTCGATTGGAATAATTACATTTTCAGTTTAAAAAAAAATTAATTTCTTGTTGCAGAAAAAACGAATTCACAACAAAGTGGCTCACTTTTCAAATAAAGAGATAAATTTTTAATTGAAATGATGAATCTTGCACCAACAAAAATTAATGTTTAACAAAAGAGTTCAACTTTCCGCTCACAAAATTAAATTTATATAAAAAAAAAATTAATTCTAAACGAAAAATCTAGTAGTTGTTATCCCAACCAAAAAAATTAATTTTTAATGAGAAACGGTTGAATTCAACAACAAAAAAACTACTTTTCGACATGAGTTTGATTTTCAACTTAAAAAGATTTTTCAGTCGTCAAGGGTTTACATAAAATTACCAATTCACCGTTTTTCTTTGAGGTTAGGGACGAAGCGTGACGTCATAGAACCACAACGACTCCAAATTCGTACTCATCGACCTCGAAAACATAGGATATGACGACTTTTCATAGGTACGAATGTTTCACCTTAAATCAGCGATTTTCATGTTTTTTGAGGTTATGGACGAAATCTGACGTGATTAAGGCAAACGGACCCCGAGTTTGGATTCAGCGACCCCGAAAACATATGATAGGCATAGTCAGACTCCAGGGGTAATTTTCTCGATTTTTGTTGTGGAGCTGCGTAATTTGGTTTGTTCGATTTATAACAAATTCTCTATCAAAGAGAATCAATTATATGTTTTCGTATGACCATAAATGTATTTGGAAATTAGTTTTTATTCTTCAAGATCTATTTAATACGATAATGAAATCGAAAATAACCTGTAGGTTATAACCTCAATTAACTAATTTAAACATTAGGAACCAAATTTTTTGGAAAACAAGACAGTCTAAATTTGTTTAATTCAGGTAAACCTTTTAGTACGTCCATTTTACTAGTACGACCCTATATTAAAACTATATTTCTTTTTAGCTAAGCAATGTGTACGTAATTTGTATGAATTTCTAACACCAACATTCGAACTTATGTAAATTTGTAATCCTACAACAAATTACCAAATTTTAATTTTCAACCGGTCCGGGCCAGTGAAAAGTTTTACCAGCATTTTTAATACTTTTTAATTATTTTTATTCTTAAAATTATAGAAATATTTTTTTCAGATACCTGATTTTTAGCACGACAACTACTTCAAAAGTGTAAATAAATCTCATTTTTCAATTTTGACGCAATAAGTTGTAAACAAGTTAGATTGATGGAGGTGACATAATATCACCTTATTATTGTTTCAATAACGTTAAAAATGTTATACAATCACTTTCGTTTATTAAGTAAAGCAAGGTTGACACAGTAAGTTGTAAATGCGTTATATTGGCGGAGTTGACACAGCCTGTTTACAAGTTCCAGAATATAGCCTTCTTATCGTTTCAATAAAGTAAAAAATGTTACGCATTCGCGTTTTTTTATTTTAAGTTTTCTATTTCTGTAACGCTCTTTTAATTATAACATTGTACAAACTATACAGCCTAAAATAAATTCATATATTTTCACTAAGCAACGAGTAGTTTTCCACTATTGAATTAGAAAATATTTCGAATAATTGAATTAGTAATTTTCTACTAATCTTTAGTGGCTTACTTCTCTATAATTGAATTAGTCGAATTTCACCATTAATTAGTAAAATTTCACTAATTTGCATTCAGAGAGAGTTTTAGAGGAACTAAACTTTTTTTTGTGCCATTTGGGCAATATCTAAATGCCGCTATTATCAGCAAAAACATTTTTAGTTTTAAGTTGCTACATTTCTTACTTCTCTAAAGTCCGTTTTATAATGCCAATGTAATAAATTTAATAATATAATTCAAATATAATAAGGCTGAAACCCTTCTTTCACTTCACTACCTCATAAAAGATTGTTTTCACCTAATTTAAATACTTTTACTTGCCGGAATTTTGTCTCGCGATATAAGAGACATAAATAACTTTTAACGCAATTTTTTTTAGAAAGCCGATAGGGATCGAAGCCGTAGAAAAACTTCAACAAAATTCTCAAACAAGGCGACAATTTGCTTCAAAGTTGACCCTTTTTCTCCTCTTTGATACCACCGGTCTTCATCCTTCCTGCTTCATCGCTATCCCTCTTTCTGGAAAAGTCATTTGAACATAAAAAACAGGGATTCTCAACTTTTCCTGGACTTTTCATCCCTCAAAGGCAGCCAGGAAAAAGATGGCTGAAATAGGAAATAGCGAGCTCCTGAAGCTTCTTCCAGTCAAGAAGAAGACCGAAAATTGCCTCAAAGTTCTGATTCCAATGTTTGAAGTTCTGATTAAACAGTTTACATCAATTTCTTTTTATAGAATTGGAGAACAAATTTTGAAACGAATTTTGGTTTATTTCTGGTACCGATACCAAAATAAAACGCACCGGTTAATAAAAGCGACGCGTTGAAAGCGGATTAGCCGCCAGCGATTGCTCGCTTCTAAATATCTATACGTTTGCAGTGAACTGCATTCATGGTTGCTTTTTCGGGTTTCCCGTTATCAAGGGTCAATGTAGAGCCACGATTGTCCACTGAACCACTGGACCTAACAATTTCTCGCCCAAAATGCAAAATAAATTAATATAAACGAAATCGAGAGGCTTCATTTGCCCGGGTAGGAAATCCGATTCAGATTCAATTCGATTAAACCCGATTCAATCGCCACGTCGTCGGGATTTGACGAAAGGAGTACGAATCGGACATACCTCTGTAAATGTAAAACATTACGAAAAGTACTTGTCTCTATTTTCTCGTGCCCAAACCAATTTTATTTAAAAATGTTTGAAACTTTTTTTGATTTTACGGCCATTTTTGATTTACGGCCATTTTTGATTCGATTTCCATTTTTTCTTCGCTTGAAAGTTATAGAAAAATATACTTTTTCAAATACGGATTGTTTATTTCATCACGCTGAAAAATCACAAAGCTATAATCGAAAATATTTATTTTTTCTCGATTTTTTCAAGTTTAGCAACAATTTAATGGCATTTTTTAGATCCAGTAATTTTTTGGTTTTGATATACCTCGGGCAATGCAAATGTATCCGAATGTCAGGTTTTTGAAATAATTAAGATCAAACATGTCATTAGCCCAATTTCTGTCGCTTTTGGCGTCATTTATTACAAAATGCAAACCATGACTATAATATAATAAATGTGCCTTTCAAAAAATTATGAGAAATATCGGTCACAGTGACCAAAAATCTACTGGAAGTATTACTAGAGTATTAAGGATAAAATAATGCTTAATTCTTTTAAGGCTTGTTGTGCTAACAATTCCGTAATATTACCCCTAATAAGTCAACTAAAAGTACACTGCTTCAATGCTAATATTATATCATATTATATTATATTGTATTATATTATATTATATCATATTGTATTATATTATATTGCACTTACTTATGTCATGAAAAAATATGCAGGTGATGAGTAGAAAGACAATCTTCATCTTCTGAAGACTGGGACAACGATAGGAATGTGAAAACTAATTTCGATGAATTTTGTGAACTGTTTCTGGTAAATTTTTGGAATATATCTCCTCTTATAACAACCTAGTATCTAATTACTCAGCTTTATCTGTCATAAGTAGAGTGGAAAGACGAAGGCTGTTTGATGTTTATTTTAAATCTTAGAAGTGTTCATATCTGAAAGATTTATTACCCATATGACCTTTTTGTACGATTTGTTATGAGTGAAGTTCACAAAATTTATGAAACACGCAAATTAAAAAAGTATCGTACACCCCTACAAAATTACCGGAAAAAGTTTCATCCCTGCAGAGCATGTGGAACCTATCCGAATTCAAGCCCTAAAATTTCGAAAATTCCGTAAAAATAACCTTGTTTGAAAACTCAAAATGTTTTCGATGATAATGGTGACATTTGATAATAGGCAAAAATTCAGCATAAATATACTTAAATTTCAAAACTTGAAATATTTTTCCTGTCAAGAAATGCAATTTTTTGGTGCTCTTTTGATATCAATTGCAATTCTGAGTTTGAGAAATTAGTATATCTTTACTGAATTTTTGTATTGTCAGAGGTTGAAATGGGATGAGTTCCATATGACGTAAGAGGATGAAACATTTCTGATGCTACTTTAGCAATGAATTCCACTTTAATAAGCCATCACGTTTTGAGTTTTTGAGTTAGTATATTTTATTACTGAATTTTATTATAGTTACAAATTTCACCGATAGAGAAGTATTATTCTAAATGGCGTGATTCTTTTTACATCTTCAAATTTCGTTTTGTAATCCCTATATAATAAATTGATTACTATAATATAAGAAGGTACCCTTAAGGTTTAAACCCTTCTTTATTATTTTCATCAGGGAACTATTACCAACAATTACGTAAGACTTAGAGTGTTGGGGAAGTCAAAAGCATTTCTTACGTAAGTTTCCTCTTTTCAATTATTTTTTTTAAATATTATAATTGAAACCTATTTTGGCTGTTGAAATTACTATTTATACTATTATACACAATATACTCGACATTATATCATAATTTCTTTTTTATTATGTTTTATTATGTATTATGTAATTTAAAATTTAAAATTTAATTTTAAATCTGTGGAAATCCCATGAAATTCTTTGAGATTCCGTGAAATCTCTTGAAATCCCTGAAATCACATGAAATCTTGAAAATCCCATTAAATTCCTTTGAAATCCGCGGAAATCCCTTGAAAATCTTTCGACATTCTGCGAAATTTTTTGAAATCCTTAAAATCGCTTGAAATCTTCCAAATCCCATAAACTCCCTTATAATCCATAAAAATCTCCAAAAATTGATTAAAATTCTTGAAATTCTGTGGAATAGTCAAAAATATTACGAGATCCTTCGTCATTTTTGAAATCCCTTTAAAATTAGTTAAAATATTTGCAGACATTTATACTATTCGGAAATCCTTTAAAATTTCGTTAAATATGGTGAAATACTACGAAATGCTCTAAAATCCATGGATATACTTTTGAATTTTTCAAAGTCACTTAAAATCCTTTGTCATTCTATGAAATTATTAAACTCCTTTAAATCTCTTAAAATCCGTTAAATTTCTTTAAATTCTTTCGAATATTTGCAAATCTTTTGAAATGCAGTGCAATCCCTTAAAATCTTCGGAAATGCTTAAAATGTTTGATAAAATCCGTGAATATATTCTAAATTTTTTGAAATCACCTAAAATCCGTTAAAATTTCTTAAAATCTTTTTGTAATCCGCGGAAATCGTTCTTAATTTCTTAAAAGTCCGCAAAATCCCTAAAACTTTATTGAAATCATTCGGTATATCTTAAAACATCGTAACATCTCCTTGAGTTCCTTTAAAATCTGGTAAAAATTCTTGAAAAATTGGAGATTCTCTCTGAAATTGTACGAGGTAATTTCTTTAAATTCTTGAAATCTTTTAATACATTTTAATCATGTGAAATCTCTTGTAGTTCATTGAAATCGTTTGAAATACCCTAAAACTTTTGTAATCTCGTAAAATCTTTTGAAACCCTTCAAAATTTCATGAAATCACTTCAAATCTTCGGAAATCTCGATAAATTCCGTAATATTTTTGTAATTCTTTAACATACTTGGTAATCTTTTGAAATTCCTTAGAATCCCTTGAAATCTGTTGAAATCCCTTGAAATATCGTTAAGACTAAAAATAATTGATATTTTGAGTAAAACATATAAAATCTTACGTAAGAAGGGAGGGGGAGGGCGCAGACAAATAAATCGTACGAATCCTTACAGTAGGGGGAGGGGGTTCAAATGTAACAAATTAATTAATAGATGTAATACTTTTACATGGCGACATTTCGAAGTCAATAGATCCAGTCATAAAGTGCTAGGAAGTACGTAACCGAGGTGACTCGCAGAATGGGAGAAATAAAAAACTTGCAATGAAAGTTTTTTAGCAATTTTTTTTAGGAAAGGAGGACATAGGGGTTGGACTATTTATGGTTCGTTAGTGATATGAACAAGTTCGAAACACAGGTAAGCGTAGCCAGTCAAAGCCATAGAAAAACTCCAGTAAAATTCTCAGACAAGGCGACCTTTTGCTTCTACGTTGACCTTTTTGTCTCTACTCTTTGGTAGAACAGGTTTCATCCTTCCTTCCTCACCGGTATCCCTCTTTTCGGAAAAGTCATGCAAGCATAAAAAACGGTAAGCGCATCGTCACAGGGATTCTCAACCTTTCGTTGACTTTTCATCCCTCAAAGACAACCAGAAAAAAGAGGAGTGAAATGAGAAATAGCGAGTTCCTGAAGCTTCTTTCAGCCAAGAAGGACACCGAATATTGCGTCATAGTTCTGATTTCAAAGTCTGAAGTTCTGATAAAAAACGTTACAAAACATTTTTTTCTTTAAGTAATGGAGTACGAGTACAAATTTACTCCTAAAACAAGCACAACATATTTAAAATGTTTTTGTTTCCAATTTTCAAATAAATTTTGTTTTATTTCTCGTACCGGTATTAAAGAAGTCGCGTTAAAACCGGATTAGTGGCCAACGATTTCTCTCTTTCAAATAGCTATACGTTTGCCAGTGGCCCGTGAAAAATAAGTTCAACGTTATTTTTATAATGTCTCTAAAAATAAATTTGATAAAAACTGCACTTGGTAAGTCTTCTATAAATAAAGTAACAAGAGACCTTAAACCTGTACAGTGAAATTAGAACTGCAGACATACGGCAACAAAAATATTCGAAAAATAATTGTTGCATTTAATAGTATCGAAAAGAAGCTCACAATAATTAAATTAATCCAACTTGAAGAGTTTTTAATTTTTAAACAAAATCTTAGAAAGTATGTGAAATGTTGTCCCCTCCATTGCAATAGTTAATCCAAATGTATCTTACTATATGTTTCCATTAAAAAGCAGAATAGTACATAATTTCCATATAAACGTTGCTCTTTCCTATGATCTAAGCATTTCTTTGCGGTGTAATAGTAAGGTAAATTATTACTGGTTAGCGTCTGTATATCAAGTTATAATACGATATGGAATTAGGATTTCACAACTCCGATTTTCAATTCTAACATCTCAGATCATAAGAAGGTTAATATCTTCTGCTAACCAGTAGTGTCTCATACATATTGCAGTGCGATAATATCTAGATATTATATGTTAATTGGAGAAGTAACTTTCAATTAACAAACAGAGCGATAAAATGTAGTTTGAAGCATCACGTATTTAAGGCCGAGTCTAAACGTACGGATTTAAACTAAAATATTATAACCCGATATTAGTTGCACAGAAAAACACCGAGAGTACGAAATGTTTCAGGTAATCGGTTAAGCAGGGAAAACCCGAGGTGTGCATACCAAACTGAGGTAAACTTTTCGTGATGCATCGCTGATATCTCCGGCGGACTCCGCTAGAGGCAGCACGTTACAGGCCTGCAACCACGAAAAGTTTACCTCAGTTGGCAGTAATCAGCTGACTATTACCCTGTTTGAACGATTACCTGCAACGCTTCGTACCTCCAGTTTTTTCAGTATTTAGAGCTTCTTAAATAAGTATTTTTTATTCGATGTTAACCATAATATTAAGTTCTTCATCTTGTATCTATACGCGTAAATACTATTTAAATATATTTCAAATATTCGCTACACACCCCAAATTTGTTAGGGATTTGCACTTCACCTCAACTCTTTAATTAAAACAAACATTTGTATTGGAATATTACAATATCTCATAGAGTTTTTGCGCTACAATACATGTGTTGGAATGCTCGACGGTGACTCCACGAATTACAACACTTAACAACACATTTATTACAATTTCGCTATTCCCATACCGTGCTTATAATTTTGCCTTACGCTTGTATTGTAAAAGTGTTGTAGAATCCCAAACATGTTTAACATTATAGATGTTATATGGTAATAGAAGATGTAGGTCTGGTCAGTGAACGTAGGGAGGAATCATATGGATCCAAGGACGTAGCACTCCACCCAAAACCATGTTACCGCGATTTGGAATTCGTACAAAAATGACCAGGTTCCCAGTATAAAATTTTGAAGTAAAACGATTTATGTGTGGCCCATGAAACGTGGATGCATAAGCGGGCTCTTGTGAATTATGTAGTGTATGTGGTCGAAATATCCAGATAGGAACTTGATCACTACCAATGGGTTGTAAAACTCCAACATGCACATGTTCGTCACGTGGCATTTGTAAATAAATGCGGCTTCCTTGACGAATACCAATATCTTTGGCTGATAGATCTCCTCCAGTTCCTTTTATAATTGACGCTGCATCTGGTTTTATATGAAAAACAGAGATCTATGAATTTTTTGTACACTGAAAACATATATGTTAGAAAGGAGATAAGCAGCAGCTCTTCCCACCCGAAATTCAAATGGGGTTCGAAAAAACTGAAAAAAATAGTTGGTTGGGACAACTAATAAAGTAGTAGGGCCAACTAGTTTAGTTTGTAATATATACCGCTGCTATTTCGCTGGTTGGGGCTACTACTTTTATTCGCAAGATTGGTAGTAGTTGTCCTTACTACTTTACTTGCTGTCGTGACAACTTTCGATTGTACATACTATTTTCAGGTAGTTGTACTTACTACTTCAATTAGTAAGTCTTACTATTAAATTAGTTAGGCTTACAAATAAACTAGTTAATCTCACTACATAAAGTACTAATTCTCACTATTACAATTAGTAAGGTTTACTATTTGAAACAGTAGTCCTTAGTATTAAAATTATTAAGTTTCACTATTTAAAGTAGTAGTCATTACTATCAAATCTAGAAAGTTTTAATCATAAAATTACTGGTTCGTAGACTACTGCGAATGTAGTACTTCTAAATATTGAAATTATAGTAGATTTTACTATAACACCTCATCAGTGGATACAGGAGGTCCTGAGAACTGCCTATAGGTACCATGTCTTGATAAGACGTCATGTCAAAATAGACCCACATGCCCAATGGGATTTTAGTGAAAAACTACTATAATTTCAATATTTAAAAGTACACACTTGCAGTTGTAGTAAGCCTATTAAAAAATTTAGATCGATGCGAAAGTCTACACGCTCTTCACTACTGCACAATTCACAAAAAGGTTAAGATGAACGGCGACTTGTTGCCGCACTAAGCTGCTTAGTTACTTTTACCATTGAAGTAGTTGTCGCAGCTAATACCATCTCTACTAATAAAGAGCTTCTTGTCACAACTAAACATTTTTTTCAGTGAATATAACCATTAATTATTTTTTTAAAGACATTTTTGTTCAGAAATATAATCTAAAAGAAATCATCTTGAGTGTTTCTAAAGATCTATCTCAATATTTCTAAAATACTAAGACGTTACAATAGTAAGCCCTAGCTACTTGTCCTCTTAAACTTACGGTAAAATCCGTTAATTATAATAGACATTGGCTCAATGTTAATATTACACTTAATGGTCAAATAAATGAAAACCATGCAGGTAATAAGTAGAAGGACGATCTTAATTTTCTCAAAGATTTATACAACTATAGAGAAGTGTAAACTACTGTTCTAAAAATGTCATGAAAGGTAACTGGTGAATGTTTTTTCATATATTCACTTGTATACCAACCAGTATCTGATTCAACAGCTTTATCAATTATTTAAGGTAGGGTGCATATCAAGTTTTCATATCTCCAAGATTTATTACTCATAGGACCTTCAGATACATTTAAATGTACCATTTTTTACGAGTCTGAAGCTCGCAATGTTTACGCCAAACGCAAGTCAAACAAAAAATGTAACTTTTTTTAATACCCTGTTCTCGGGTGTTCCTTCACAAATTACTTCTATTTGATGTCGGGCAACACCAAAAAAAGTTTGATCCTTATATCGCTAACGGAAGACTGGGTTCTATCAAACGTTTTTTGGTGTTGCCCAGCATTAAATCTTCTATACATTAAAGTGGGTGGGTGAACAAAACGCAGTTCCAATAGGGTGCTTAGTGCTTATCGCCTAAAATCATATATTACTTTATTTTGCTGCTAAAAATGGTTTTCAGTATGCAAAAGTCAGTTACATGGCAAGGAATTACTAAATTAATTAATTGAATAATATAGCACCAATAATAAATCGAATATAACCAAACTCGACAATACATAAAAATAATTTAAAAAAATATATATGTGTTTTTAATTTTCGGAGAAAAATTAACATTAAATCAAGAGAATATCGATACGGATACGGACAATACAATATTGTCATGATCCAAGAACATTTTTCTGGTTTGGAGAAAATGTACTTGAATGAAGAAAATCTAGTTTATGCAATCTATTACATTTTCTTGAGACAAGAAATACTTTCTTGTATCAAGAAAATATTGGATCGACAGTATTCTTAACGATATTTTCTTGATTCAGGTAAATTATCTTTCCGAGTATTATCGATCCTGATTATATTCGACACATTATTGGTTGTAAGTTTATTCACATTGCGACCTTCAGAAAAATTTTCAACTGCTCTCTAAGTCTTAATTAGTTAAAAATTTTATTAATTAGAAAAAAAAAATCCACATATATATTGTTAAATAAACAGTTTTAAGACTAATTATATTTTTCTAAAATACTCTTCGAGTTCTCTGCCAAAACTAGTTACAATGAAGAATGATTATATTTTTCTTGATTATAAAAATCATTATAAAAATATTGAGATCGAGGGTACAGGTACTTTATCAGTCGCACTAAGTGCACTCTACTTCAAAATTTAAGAGAGAAATTAAAAAAAAATTATAAAACAGAGACAAATATACTGATTGGTAATTATAACTAATTTTGGACGAGATACTGAAGCTTATTTTAAATACAATTAATTTGGATTAAAATTGTTTTTTGAGAATAGTTACTTCGATTTTTGTGTTTTTACTTGCGGTGTAGAAAAAATATGCAATTCTTAATTGCATGAGCTAATTTCATTCCTTGAAAGATTCTTTACAACTCTTGTTTGATTAGATTTTATTTCAATTAAAGTTATTTTAGAAAAAAATTCGATTATAAAAAGAATATTTGTATCCTTAGATAATAAACAATAATAAAAACCAATCAAATTAAGTCCTACAGATGCAGAATCTTTCAAAAAATAAAATCAACGATTCATCATTACGATTCATTAAGTATTGCAGCTTTTACCTGCAATTGATGCTAAAACACAAAAATCCAAATGAATGTTCGGAACTAAACAATTTTAAACCGAGCCATTTTTGTGTGTGTAGAGTACGCTTAAATTTTTCGTTCACAATTCGCAGGAAATGATGGTTTTACTTTCGTATATTTTATAAGTGAAGGTTTGTCGCGCAAAAGGGCGTAAGGGCCAAAATTTCGAATCTTACAGAAGATACAAAAAACATTCTGAATTCAACACATTTAATTTTAAACAAAATACTACAAAAGCATTTTGAGATATTGTCAGGCTCTATTGAATCGTGAAAAGAGTGTTTCGAAAAAGCAATCATCTTAATGAAAATGTTTGTCAAAGGAACGGTGTGTCCCAAAAAACGAAAATATTGACAAATGAAGAGTTGCATATCTTTTTTTTTCTTTTATTCAAAAAAATACAAGAAAGTGCTTTCGAGCTGTTACTAATTTCTATTGAATCGTGAAACGAATAGGAAAAAAGAAGTAATCACTTTTTTTTTAATTACGACAACATGGAACTTGACCCTCTTATGAATTGAAGTGGACCGTAATCATCTACAGGGGCATGAGTTAGGTCAAAACAATTATTTTAAGCCAATAAAAGGGAATTTCCAAAATTTGGCACTTACGCCATTGTGGCAGACGACCCTTAAAATCACTAGAAAGATTGAGATATTGAGATTGACTGAACTTTTCCGAAACTGTTAAGATAGTAGAGTTCCGAGAATAAAGTTAGAATTAATTTTTGGAATAAAGCTTGTGTGTAGAGATTTTCGCGAAATTTTTATTAGAGTCGCATAGACGTTGGGCCGGAGGCTGCTTAAACGTTAAGTAAGTCTCGACGAGGCGGTAGTTTCCTCGAGTCAACCGAGAGTTATTTCTGATTTAAATAAGCGAGCTCCGACGAAGACTCCGGGCGGTATGAGTGGCGAGCCATCCCCTGGCAGAAAAGGGGGTGGGCGGAATATGAATGTAATTTATCCCGGCTATATAAGGGAGGCGAAACGGGGTTTCTCCGTCTGAAACTATGTTTGAACTCGTTCCGCTTGCTTAAAGGAAGGCTGAAGCTTGGCATGGCAGTAAGAAGGGGTTGGAGGTGGTGGAGGCGGTGAAGCAAACGGAGAAGGCGGATCGTGACGGGGGTTGTTAACGGAAACGTGGTTGGTGTGCCGGTAAATCAAAGAAATATTATATCATTAATACCTACCCCAGGGTGCACTGGAAGCGAAAACTGCTGTCTACGCTTCCACAAACGATTTTACTAAAGGCATCCTCTTCGGAAATCTCAATTCTCTATTCGTTTCAAATTATCGTATTTTTATTCCATTCACTTTAAACCGTTCCTTTTATTTTATGATTTGTTTAAGTTTTTAATTTCTAGGTATAATACCTTGACTTACTAATTTAAATGAGTAATTTATTTTGCTTCGAACAAAAAATGAGGTCAGAAATCTAATCCAGGTAGTAAGCTTTTTCGCTTAAGAAATGAACAGGGTGGCCGCAGGTCAGGGAAAACATGGAAATCAGGGAAACAGTAATGGAATTTTGTTGGTCAGGGATAAGTCAGGCATTAAAAAAAAAAGTTGCAAAAGCCAGAAAATTTCTGTAAGAAGCTCTTTAAGTAACTTTCAAGAATAATCAGGGCTGTCACACAGTCACTTTTACGCACAGTTAATCTTAAATCACTTTTTAGTCACTTTTCTTTCAATAAATTTACCCATAGACTAACAAATATGGAATTCAGGTTTTTACCTATTAATGAATTGTCTTCAGTTCTTTTTAAAATATTTTAGAGTATTCCAAAAGATTTTAATATATTTAATTAATAGATTAATAGATTTCAATAATTTAACGGGATTTTAAAAGATTTCAACATTTTTAATGGATTTTAAAGGTTTGAGGGTATTTTTAAGAACTCCAGGGAATTTTGAACTTCTTTAAAAAGTTTCAAAAGATTTCGAAGGATTTGAAATATTTTAGGGTATTTTAAAAGATGCCTAGGAATTTTTAATCGATTTTTAGAATTTGAAGGGAATCCACAGGATTTAAAACATTTACGGGTGTTTTTAAAAATTCCAAAGAATTCTCAAGAGCTTTAAGATTTTAGTATTTTAAAGTATTTTAGTATTTTAAAATTTTGAGCGTGTGTTTAAATCTTTCACGAAGTCTTAAAGAGCTGATAAAAGTTTCAAGAGGTAACAAAAGGTTTCAAAGGATTTGAAACATTTTGGGGTATTTTAAAAAATGACAAGGAATTTTAATAGATTTCAATCATTTGAAGGGATTCCGATGGATTTTAAATATCTTGGGTATTTTTTAAAATTTCAAAGTATTTTAAAGTGCTTTAAAATGTTTCAACTATATAATAAAAACGTGAAAGATTCAGAATCACGAAAGTCAGAATCAGGTTTGCAAGATTTCGGAAATCCCAAGATTCAAAAACTCAAAAACTCAAAAATAGTTGAGAAACCGCTTTAAATCTCGTCGGAAATATCAGAAATCCATCCGGTCACCATGAGGGATCTGAAATTTTAAGTAGATAATTCCTATTTTTAAATATTTTGGGATCGCTGGATTTAAATAATTTCAGAAGTCAATAAACCTTCGATTCCAAAAGATTTTAAAGATTTTAGGAATACTTTTAGGGTATTTTAAAATATACCCTGGCATTTGCAAGAGATTTAAACAGTTTTAAGGGATTTCAAAGGATTTGAAATATTTTAGGGAATTTTTAGGCATTTCAAGGAATTTTTGTATTAATTATAAGATTTCCGAGGATTTCAACGGTTTTAAAAGATTTTAAAGGCTTTCAAGGTGTTTTAATAACTTTTTCAAGGATTTCAGGAAATATAAGATTTCATAGAATTTCACGGGATTCTATAATATTTTCATGGATTTCAAATAATTTATTCATAAGAAGTGAGGGGTTTCGTAGGGTTTCGAAGATTTGAAGAGATTTTCGAATATTTGTTGCAATTAATTTATCCTGAAGTCTTTTAAACTCACCTCAATTTCTTGAGAATTTCATCAAATTCTTTTGAATTCCCTTGATTTTTTCATCAAAATGTCATAGTAAAAAAGATCCATGCTCTTACAAAATTCTATCTCAAGTTAGTTCTGAAATTTAAATATTTTAACTTTGACATGTTAAAAAGTAGTGAGGTCCATTAGTATCACAGACACATTACAAAATTCTTTGAAAACAATTTGTCATGGAGCAGAACGTTCGTTCTGTCTTCCATTTTAAATTTAAAAACAATTGTTTTCAAAGAATTTGTTAATGTGTCCGTGATACTAATGGACCTCACTAGTTTTTAACATGACAAAGTTAAAATATTAAAATTTCAGAACTAACGTGAGATGGAAGTTTGTGATAGCATGGATCTTTTTTACTGCGCATTTTGGGTTTTCCAATTTTTATAAAAAATAAAAGGACTTATTCGTGACTTGGATTCCTGTTTCCTGACGAGGAGAGCATTTGACTCTCGAAACGTCGATTAAACGATCTTCTTAACATCATTGTTTTAACTGAGGGTCGATATAACTCCTTTATTCAACATCATCAAGGTCTTTTTATTTGGTCTGAAGCATGTCGTCTTACACTTTTTACGTTATTTATAAATAATTATTTACTCAGACGCATAATATCGCACTCTAAACTTTACCACCTATTAAGGGCATGCTCTACGGTGACCACGTGACCAAACCAGTCCTCGGTTATGAAATGTTTTTTTGGTGTTCACCATGGCGCATGCGCGAGAATTGTTTCGCACACAGTCTGCTCAAATAAGGTCCTTTAGGCACCATTTAGAAGCATGAAAAGTACAAATTTTGAGGTGGGTGTTGCAAAAAGATATTTAACGAACCTGGAACTTAAAACGTCTTGCGGTAGCTCAAGAAAATTTCATATAAAAAAAAAAAAACAAGAAATACGTGTTCTTTTTTTTTTGTTAAACTGTACAAATTTATTGGCTAAGACCTTAAGACAAACAATATTGCATTTTAAATTGGCACCCTACTGCACATGTTATAAAAAAATGGTCGGCAATAAATTTGTAGACCTTTTTTGATGAATAATTTCGTTTTCAAACATTTTCTTGTATCTTGGTGTGGTTTGTTCAAAAATGTTTTTTTTTTTATTTTTAGTCTTTTTTTTCATTATTAAAATAAAAACTACGCGTCTTATCAAAAAATAGCCGATAAAAAATTTTTAGACCTTTTTTGGGTGAACAATTTTGGTATGTTCAGTTTCTTCGTATCTTGCATATAGTATGGCCGCATAATGGAATTTCAAATCATATAATAAGCTCGAAAAAATGATCGAAGTTTTCTTTTGGCCCCTGAAAAAGTGTGCCATAGCGCAATCCGATCCGATTATGCTTTTAACAGTTATCCGGTTATATAAACGACAATGATGACAGACAGACCTCGTCGTAAAACCTGCTTTTTTCAGATTCAGGAGTCTCAAAACGTGAACATTTAGTAGAAACCACGATAGACAGTTGTCACACAAAACTAATACTTTCTCATTATTATGAGTATATGAGAAGTCGAAAAGTTTTGCATAGATAAGGAATACAGAAAAGAAGTCGGTCCACAGTGGAGTTCAAGTGCTTTTGATTTATTTTCATAACTGTTTCAAATCCGCTTAGAAGTATGATCATCAGGTTCCATCGATCTTCGGAGATATGAATTTCATTGGGAAATGAAGGTGCTATTGGAAACGCAAACGCAACAAGATCTACATATATACAAATGGCTCTCTTTATACAAATACGTCGATGTACAAACTAAACTGTCTCATCATAGACAACATTCTATGATACAGTAAATTAATAGTATATTGCTGGATTTCTCTTCTCTCTACTTTCTATTACAGTGTTTTTACATTCACTAGGCGGTTCAAACAATATATAGTCCGCGATCTGAAACCATCTGTATGTACATTCTGTACAGTAAACAATACTGAGCCGTATATTGTGACCCAAACCGAAAGAAATTTTAATATCATAAATATCTTCAAATACCTGTTAAGCATATTTTATTTTCAAGTAAACCT
The DNA here is from genome assembly GCA_011634705.1 of Andricus grossulariae. Classification (NCBI taxonomy): domain Eukaryota; kingdom Metazoa; phylum Arthropoda; class Insecta; order Hymenoptera; family Cynipidae; genus Andricus; species Andricus grossulariae. Next base: position 188,430,340 of record JAABKJ010007545.1, on the reverse strand, counting down.
TTGTTATATATATATATATATCCAAAAATGGATTTCAATTTTTATTTTCTTGTCATTCAAAATCGTCTGTTTCAAGAACTAGTTCTTCGTTCCAATTTAACTTATTATTCAAATTCAATCCATTTAAATATTGATAGTTTATAATTTTTAAAGCCATAATTGTCACTTTGAATACCTCAATATACACGGAAAAAAGAGTCTGCTAATCTTACAGAAAGGTTACAGCATGCATTTTTCTGTAATGTTTACAGAAAATTCAGTGACATTTCAGGAATGTTCTGTATGATTTATCGAAAATTGTGTAACCTCTATATGAAAAACTATATGCTGTCATTATATTAACATTAGATCCCTGTAACATTAACAGATTTTTTCTGCATGTAAGTTGAATTTACCCTCAAAATAAAAAATCGCAGATGTTAAAAATCTACTGGTACGACCGTGACTTTTTTTGTTAAGAAAGCAAGGAGTCCTTTATCGCATCAAGCTCTGGCGGAGTTGAGCTATCAAAATACATATTTATATTTTTCAGGGTTGTTCAAAAACGTATACGCAATCAGTAATTCTCAATAAATACTTGTACACGACATCGAATGAAATGGGAGCCTTTTTCATTTATTTGCTTTTCCTAGTATTGTCTTCAGATATATATTTTTCTTCTTAACGTTTAGAATTTTTGTCAATAGTAAGCATTCAATTGATGAAGATTTGTTGAATTGAAGATTTGCAGGTATTGATTTCTTGGAATTAGATTTTAGTTTCTACTCAGCATTACGTAACAGTAATCAAAACCTTTAAAAGACGCCTTTACAATTGGAAATCACAAAAATTGTAATTCATCCCATTTAAAAGTGTTATTCATAATTACATAGCCATTCAGAATTAGGTTTCCAATTTTAAACTCGTAGATCTTTACTTTTGCAATTTTTATAGTACAGAAATGGATTTTTTCAATTTGAGACCGTTCATATGAGAAATTTTTCAGATTTTTTTCCTAATTTTACAGCCACTTTTTTAACAATATTTGTTGCTCTTTGTATACTTTCTAAACAATGTCGACTAAAAAAATGCACGAAAATATCTCACACATACACTTGCATACACCTGCATTTACTTTATCGTTTTTTCACTGGTATTGGGCTTATACAATAAAGCGATGTTTGACGCTTTGCGACTGCTTAGGGTATATAATATATATTGAGAAAAAGATGGATTTTGCAGATTACTGGTCCGAAATCAATTTATTATGTTAGTCTGAGAGATCCCTCAGTGCAAAAGCATAACGTTTCGGCAACACATCGGTTGCCCTTTTCAAATATAAAAGATGGGTATTATCAAATATATTTTATACTCTGGGCTCAGAATACCCATCTTTTATATTTGAAAAGGACAACCGATGTGTTGCCGACACGTTATGCTTTTGTACTGAGGGATCTCTCAGATAAACATACAAAATTGATTTTGGACCAGTAATCTGCAAAATCTCCATCTTTTTCTCAAATTACTTCACCCTGGTCGTCAAAATACCATCTCATAATTATTATAATATATATTGTCTAACAAGCGTGGCACTAAGTTGATGTTTCTTCGCAATGTTGATCACTAAATATCCAATTGCAATGATTGAAATTTTACCATCGAGTTTATCATAAATATTGTTTTAATAACAATATTCAATTTAAAAAATTGCAAACTGAAAGTCTCGAATTTCTTTTCAACTTGTAGCATTCAAAATTGGATAGTTTTTCAATTAACATTAACTAAAATTTCACATTTTCCTCTGAGGAGCATCCATATTCGAAATTCTTTATTTAGAAGCGCTCGAAGTTGAAGTTTTTCAAATTTGAATAATCAAAATTTTAATACTTTCCCAATCGAGAGTATCCAGGTGCTTTCCATTTAGAGGTATGGACAATATCTTTATATTGTATTCTGAGAGAACTAGTAAAATGAACTTCATTTTCCGTTAATTTTACTAAAAGAAACTAGAAATCCTCCTAGCCAACCAGTCAACTAGTCAATAAATGTAGAATATACGTGGTATTTCTCCAACTGAAAGTAAACCAAAATTTGGATAATCCAAAATTAAACCTGTTATAATTGGAAGACAGTAAATCTGATGGTATTGTTTTTGCTGCATCGATGTTCAATTGATGGGAAAATCTGTATCAATATAAAGAAACAAATGACTGTTACATTCTTGGATAATTATGTTGCAGATCATGGTACTAGATTATAAACAGAAGAATTGGACTGCCATATTTGTACTACACTATTTGGCGCCCAGTTCAAATGTTATAGCAAATACAGGTTATTATGGGAGAACCGTATTGTGTATACTATATACTAAAATAGCAAGTTAATTTTAAAACATACTACCAACAATTTTCTATGAAAACACTTCATATAATGCATAATCTTTAATTATCAATTGACTCAATTGGACTTGCCACTTTTAGTTAGAATGTACAAAAATGGCACCTAACATGGCGGTCCAGCAATCCTGTATAATCTAGTACTTTAATAAAATTGATACCTTCTGATTTAGTGCGAAGCGCCCAACATTAAGCTTTCTTCAAATTGAAAAAAATCAAGAATTATATGAATTTTTAATTGGAAGAATTAAACATTTCGTGTATTTCCAATGCGAAGTATCAAACTACGTCAACTAAGAAATTCTGGCGATGATGCGACAAGAGATGCATATTAGCTGATATTAATTGCAATAAAATCATTTGGTTAATTTTGTTAATTTTTATCGATATGTCATTTTCAGTAAAATACGTTCTCTATTTTTAGTTATGTTACGTGTTTCTGCAATGAGTCAAATTTCTGCATTTAGTTTTGTGTTCGTCTAAGTTGCCATATGTATTTCATCCAATCGAAAAAAAATTCATGTGAAAAATAAAAAACTCATGCTCTCGATGATAAAATATCATCTTCAGATATCCCAGATCTAAAGGTGAAAAAAATCAAAACGTACAAATTCAAGTAAAATCTAATAGTTAATGCTTAGGGATGATGGTCATTGATTCAACGCCCCCTGATTGTAAATCAGTACACATTGTGAGTAGAATAGAAAGCTCCAAACGCGGATGATGATCAATAAGATTAAAGTCGAATAACGTGCGTTGGATCTAAAAATCCAGATATTTTGCAATTTGCCAATTTTAAACCCATGGTAGACAGGTGTAAGGAGCACAACTATCGTAATCATGCACGAACGGGAGCGAATGTCTGCCTTTGTGTCAGTGCGGTTTTGGGAAAGATTCAGTGAAGGAGGTTCTTCTACCCTGAGGTTGGGTAACAGCACTGCCAGGCTGCTGCGGTGACTGTGTTTTCTGCTGCGGTTGCACTTTTCGTTCAGAACCTGCTGCCAGGTAGGAAAAAACACACAGAACCGAGTAACAGATTTGATCTGCCTGAAAAATTTTAACATCACAACGTTAAGTAGTCTATCGAAATTAGTTCCCGGATGGGTTTCCAAAAGTTTAACCTCATTGAAATAGTTTCATTGTTACTTCCTGAGGACTTTGGAAATTTTTAAAATCATTTTTACACTTTTCAAATACAACAAAGGATTCATGAACTTTTACCAAATAAGAACAATATGTATAGTCGTCATCGTCTTACAATCGAAAGCATCGATATTTAAAAGATTTTCCAATTACAAAAGCATCTAAATTCAGGTAACCAATTGGAAGAATCAAACTTCCACAGTTACCATATGTGGAATCACCGAAAGTCAAACAGCTATGTAATTAGTGGCTTCCTAATGATCCGCTTATCTAATTGGAAGTATCGAATTTTTAACGATTGCTCTATTGGAAGCATTGATCTTTAAATGACTTCCCAATTAGAATCATCAATAAGTCTAAAGTTTTGCAATTGTTAGTATTGGAATTTTATTTCAGCATCCAACGTCGAACACTCAAAAAATTATCCCATTTGAAGAATTAAACTGTATTGACTTTGAAATCGACCTTTTATTATACCATATTCGCTTTTCTGATTAGTATCACAAAACTCTATTTTCTTTTCCAATTGCAACCATCGAAATTTTAACCATTTTTTAATTAGAAGCGTCGATCTTAAAACGCTTTTCCGACTAGGAACAACTATAGTCCAAAAGTTATCCAACTGATATCCAACTGGTTTCACTTTTCTGTCTGGATAAGCATCAGAATTTAAACGCTGTTTTAATATTTGAACCGGAACAAGTCAGTGTTGGCGAGAACCGGAGAGAACTGGAAAGAATCGAAGAGAATACGGATGAATTTAAAGAATACAAGAAGATCAGGAAGAGTATGAAATGAGTTTTCTATTCTGGTTCTAAACTTCTTTATTTCTTTAATAGATGTTTTCTGATAATTGGTCAGCTGTATGTATCGAAAAATGTCTTAGAAAAAAATGCTCCTCAGGGAATAGTCCAACTTCTGTTAGAAACTTTTTGCTGTCAAATCCAAATTAAAAAAAAATAAGCACAGTTTAATTTTTCATATATTTCGACGTAATTGTTTTTTTTTTTTTTTTGCCAACAATCGACATGATCAGGAAATAAGACAGAAAATTTGTCTTCGTAAATGATTTTCTAGCGGATGCTACGTTCGAAGTTTCAAAAAGCCCGAAATTGTAAGAGGACTATTACACTATTTAAAAAAAAATTAAAATGCGAATATCTGTAAAGTGATCAATTTCTCGGGGAGGTTGGCCCTAGTTTTTCATAGTCAGCACAAAATTTTACGTAATATTCAGTTTAAAAAATCGGACAGACCTAGAGCTGCCCACAGAATTTCCCCTGGCTCATCCCGGTAGCATCATTGCAAAAATGATTTATAAAGACTTTACAATATAAAATTATATAACGTAAAAGTATTAATAAAAGGACTGAATCCACTCCAAATCAGGCAGGTTTGACAGTCACAGTTCACACATAAAGACGCAGAATTTTTGGCGGCGAAATATGTTATTTTTTAGAGAAAATTAGGCGACACGCATTTTTCTGCGTTTTATTTATTTTGTAAATATTGTTCAAATAGCTCGTCGGCTAGGAAACAGATTTTCGAAAAAAATGTCCTATATCATTTTTTGATTCAGTCAATTTTTAACATAAAAAATTAACAATTACGTTGAAAAACAAGGAAAAATTAAATTGTGCTTATTTTGGTTCGAATGTTGATTCTGCAGCAAAAAGTGTTATACAAAAGTGGGTCTACTCCAGAGAAATTTTTTTTTCTAAACCATTCTGTAATGAAAGTGATCAATTTCAATAAAACACTGATTAAAGAAATAAAAAAGTTCAAAGACAGAATAGAAAGCTGTTTCTCTTCGTCTACTTCAACTTTCATGAAGAAAATTTTATTTAAATGTTTATATTTAACCAGTTAATGCTCATTTTTGAATGAACATACTTTGACGTGTGCTATATATTTAGCGATTTTTAATCAAATTTTCTATGAATTTTTGTATCAATAATGCAAAACTTTATTTAAAAAACAGCATCAGCTAGTTCTTAATAAAATAATAACTTTTTGCTTTATAAACAATAATGTACGAAGTCTCATTTTAAGTTTCTAATAATTGCAGAGATTTGTATTAAATCTGAATAATTTTCATAGAAATTAAATAATAAAATGGCTATATTATAATATTTCTATTACCTATTCTGTACGACAAAGGCGTAAACATCTCAGTCTTGCAAGGGGTTACCCCTTATTTCTCGAGATGCACCATCTCCTTGCAAGACAGATACGTCTACGCTATTGGCATAGAAAAAAATATGGGATGATTTATGGTTAGCCCAATAATGACCGCGCCTCAGACCGCGCTGACTTTACAGTGATCGACGCTGAGTTGAGAAGAGTTAAGAAGAATTTACGTGATTCTCCGAGAGTAAGCAAGATTTCCTAAGATTTCTTAAGACTTGGAAAAACTTTGCATGATCTGTCCGGATTGTAAGAAATTTCAATTGACTTCGGAGAACCAGTTCTGAGTTAGAAATGACTTTTGAATTAGAAGTGTTCAAAGGCAAAACAACAAATTGAAAGTTAAATAGTCTGCCAATTGGTAACGCCCAACTATATTTGTTTTTCCAAGTGGAAGCATCGAATTTGTAATGCTTTTCCGATCGGAGACATTCAGCTACTAACAATTTTTTAATTGAAGGCACCGATCTTTAAACGCTTTTTTATATTATAGAAGTATATAAATTAAAAATAATTGCAATTAAAAAAATAATCTTTTCGACCTAGAAACATCATGTATTGTATTGGACATTTTTTTTAAACATTGAAACCATCTCATTAAATGTTGACCCTCAAACGGCACACTAGTGTGAATTCGGACCGGAAAAATGTTCATTTTGCTGGTATTTACGCAGGCACAGCTGCAGCGGCTCATCCCCACTTATTAAATAAATAAATAAATATATATATATATATATACATATGTTACAATATACGTAATATGTGTTAGATGTTTATAATATGTTCAATATGTTCAATATTTAATATTAACATTGCAAAAAAGCCAATTCGCACTAGTGTGCCCTTTGCGTATGCTAGGTTGAAGTGTGCCATTTGAGGGTTAAGCTTTTGTGAAATATCGAGAACATATTTAAGAAGTTTCATTTTTTTACAGAGGTATCAGATAGGATTCCAAAACAAGAATTAACTGCTTTCATTTTAAAGAACCTAATAAGAAAGCTAATAAAAAGTTTGCTTGAAATCCCTTGACATTTTATAAACAGTCTGAGAAGCGCTTTTTTATGTATAAAAGAGTGCAAAAATGAAATCAAAGAAAACTAAACCTACAAACAAAGGAGGATCATGCATCGTTCTTCTAAGTAGTCTTTACGAGTTCCCCTCTGCTGAAAGTTGATCAGCAAGGGCAACGGAGAAAACTCTGTGCATGCAGCGAAATGCCTCGCTCGCCTGTTCATGCAAAAATAAAATAAATTTAATTCTAAATAATGAGTGCCTCAACTATAGCAAAAAAATAACATTAATTTTTTATATTTTAAAAACTTGCTATGCTACATTGCCACAATACATTTCAACAATAAGGTATCAAAATTAGATACTTACCATTTGTGACTTATATTTACGTTGAATTACTTGTCTAGTCTTAGGATCTGTAAATATAAAAATAAATCTACTGAGTGACAATCAAATAATCGAAATGTATTTCAGGTTTCGATTCTTTAAAACAATATTTGACTTTGAAAATTTAATAGTGAAATATTTTTTAGAGAGCATCCAACTGTCAAAGCCTTTACAACTATAAAAGTTCAAAATTGTTAGCACTTCTCTATTGTATAATTGAAAGAACTGAAATTTGTAAACTGTTTTAAATGGGAGCTTTAAACTTTATAGAGAATTCTAGTTAAGTCAGACAAATTTTAAACCATTTCCATATAATAATTTAACTTCAAAATAATTCAAACTTCAAACTTGTGATATTTTGACAATGGGAAGATATTGCAACTTTCAATATTTTTCTAATCGAAAGCATTTAGTATTAAAAGCTTTCCCAAATTGAATCATCCAACAAAAAATATTTTCTCAATTCGAAAGATCAATGTTTGAAAATTCGGGTAAAATTGAATATATAGAGCAACCCAAAGAAACTTTCAAGTCAGAATGATAAAGAAAATCGTAAATAGTACACGTTTTTCCAAATAATTCTAATTTGAAAGCTTCTTCAGAGCTCAGAGTGGTACCCAACTTTTGAAAGATCGAAGTATATTGATGCACTTTTGAAATTAAAAGTATCCACATACACCGATTGCATGTAATTCTTCTGATTGGAATCTTCCAGCATTAGTTCTTTTCCAAATTGGAAATATTCAATATTGATATGTTTCCCATTTGAAATCATCCAAGATTGAATTTTTTCCAGTCAGAACCTATCTAAAACTGAAATTATACGACATTTGATGTTTTTCCATTTGAAATCATGTCAAATTTAACCTTTTCTCATTAGGAGCACTCCAAGATTAAAATGTTTCCGATGGAAGCACTAAACATTAAAGTCTTTCCAACTGAAAAAATACAACATTGAATTGTTTCCATTTGATAGTCATTCAACTTTGTTTGTTTTTCTAATTAGAAGTATTCAACATGGGATGTTTGTCTAATTAAAAAATATAAAAATTTATTATTTTCCCAATAATTGGACAAATATCATATTTTGACATTTAACATTTAAAGTTTTCCTATTATAAGCACAAAATTTCTGTTTACGCATTGAAAGCACGTACCCAGTTTTCAATCTTTCTGAAACGAATTTTCATCCACTTGAATCATAGATCTGTGTAATATTCGCAATGGTGAAAATTAAACTTTAAAGGTTCTTCCAATTGAGAAAATAATGTAGTAATCTATAAATTATTACAAATTAAACATGTAGACTGTCGGTCTCTGGCTAAGAGGTGACTTGTATAAAGACATAAAATTGTTGAAACAATTAAAATTAATATAAAAAAAAATAATTTTGTCGAAACAATAAACGTCAATATTGTAAAAAAATAAGTATAAACCTTTGGTTCTTTAAAATATTAATAGAAAGGTTCCTATAATCGAAACCATCTACGAAAACTTTGGTAATTGAAAGAGTCAATGGGGCACTTGCATTCTTCACACACGATATTTTTTGTAACAAATGCAGGAAATGTTTTATTTAAGCCACAATATATGCAAAATTTTCGAAAATTTGGGACATTTATGGTGATCTTTTGTCTAGCTTCCTCTCCGGACGGGGAAAAGATACTTTACGCACACCTCACATGCATGAAAATATATACTTTCGGTGCAGGCTGGACAAAAAGTAACTACTCTATGCCGCTGCTCAATCGCTCGTCGCTATTGCGATAAATTATCGCAGAAGAATCAGTGAATCCAGTATGCTAAACTCCCTATTATAGCATACACTGATATTATTGAAGTTTCATTAAACATAGTTAAAGAGAGCTCTTTTAAATATAATTAATTGAATAAATAAAAAATTCAAGTTTCTCAATTTTTGTCATTATTTTTATAATATTTAAATATTATTCATTCCTATACTGATTTTCCTATATGGATTTTCTGTAATAACTTTCCTATAATCACGACGAAAAGTTAAAAAAAATTCATTGTAGGAAATTCATTATACCCCGATAAGCACTTATTGTTTCTCAAATAAAGAATGCCTTGCTGTTGTTATACTCATTGATTGAAACTTCTTTGGTGCTAGTTTCGGAAGCAAAGAGAATGAAAGTTAGTCCGCCTGAATCCATGAAATCTATTCGGACTGACGTAAGAGCTGACAGGGAGCGAAATAATTAGAATTTAACATGATTCTATCGCGTACTCAATCGGAATGAAAAGTTGATTCATAGACCGACGGAAGTATCTGGGTGGTGATTCTCGATTCGTTGTGTGGGCGTGGATAGCACTGCATGGGTAACCGTTCGTGATTCTCGCACTCGATTAGCCGTGTGTTCACTGCGTTTGATCACTGGCAAACAGGAGATGTTTGACGCCGAGGATGGGTGTGGGCACTAAAGCGGTCCAAAGAAAATCTAAGTTCGAACTCTCACAACGAGATAACCTAATGAGGCAATATAAAAAATCAGTGAGGTTGATTAAATTGGTTTTTAAGTGATGAAAGAATTATTTATTGTTTGAATGTAACTTTTGACTAGAATAATACAAAAAAGTGTAGTTTTTTGCACATTTTTCAACAAAATAAAAAAAATTCTTGTATGTCAGTTACTGTTACCTGTCACCCATCGTTGGTTCAACAATTTCAATTTGTTTACACTTTTTTTTTGAATAAATATAACAAATTTGCACCTTCTCTGATTGACATGAGCTAATTAGTTTATATAGAAAATTACCGCAATCAATTTACTTTATTTGTAATTGTTTAAATAATTTTTAATTGTTAAATGAATGTTTTGACTGGAATAAGGCAGAAAGTTTTATTTTTTTGTGTAAATTATTCAACAAATTTCCTTAGCTTCTCCTATGACGAATGACATTTTTCATTACCTACACATAATTGTTTAAACAATTCTATATCTTTAAATACTTTTTCTGAATGACATGAACTAGTTAGTCAATCGTTCGTCTTGATTTTCAATTTGAATTAAATAGTTCAAGTTGCTCAGAGAAGGTGTAAATTTTGGATCTTTTTTTGAAAAGAGTGTTTTAACAAATGAAAATTGTTAAAAAAATTATAGATAAGTAATGAAAAGTTACAACATAGATGGACTGAATGAAATCTGTTAGAAAATTTGCAAAGAAACTGCACTTTTCTGTATTTTCCCCTCCCCTGACCAAACGTTCAGGCGAATACCAGCTCTTCAAGATTTTCAAGATTGAAGAACCCACAGGATGGAGTACGTCAGGCATTACCTGAAGATTTATTGAGTGTCGGGAATTCGTGGTAATTAAAGAAAGTCGGGTTTATTCGAAGGGTCAATGTATGTCAATCACCTGTGGCAAAGCGGGATTATGTACGTATAACTTTAAAAAGGTATACAAGGAAATAAATAAAAAAAGTTGATTCATAATGACACGAAATCATGCGGATACAAATATCGGATTCATTTCGATCCATTCGGTCACTCAGAAAAATATTTGTCAGGAATTAAAGAAACTGTTTCTTTAACATAATAATTTGTTCATTTAACCAAAAATAACTTGAAAACGAAGAAAATAATTTTAAATTCAAGAAAAATGTTCATGGTAACAAAATAAAATTTTGTTGAACCAAAAAAATATCCTTTAAATCAAAGACATTCTTTCTGAATGGTACTCAAACAGACTCAATTGGATTCAATCTCTTTCCTTCCATCGAGTCTTGATCGTTTATTTTGCCTTATAAAATAATTAATGAATTCTATAAATACTTACTGAACTCTTCCAAAACGAAGATCCCACCCTTCTGAGTAAAGCACTTGCGGATATGATCGAGTCTTACAAAAAACTGAAAATAACACAAGAGAAATTAGCCCTGCAAGTTAGTCTTCCTCGCTCATATTATAGGAAGTAGCTAGTGTTTGAATGTTATCGGCAATCATGCATTCTTCTGGTAATATAATCTACAGTGTTAATTGAATACTAATGCTTGAATAATGTATAACTCAAGTGCATGAGAACTCGTCGCATAAACCCTCTACAGAAATTCATAAGGTCTTCAACTCGAAAGATACCAGACATCGGCACATAAAACTCATGCAAGGCAGCTGGATTATTGTAGAAATGAGAGTTGGAAAAAGACTCGTATTACGATAAAAACATGCGACGCAAAAGCAAGGGCAGCATCCTCAATTATGCATGAGCAGTAGTGCAGCAGTGACAGGCAACTCTGGAGATGGCCTAAAACTCATCTTACATCGTCTATTGCTCAGTGTTTATATAGATTGCTAAGTATGTGCATTTTAATGATATCTAAATTCAGCAGTGGATCAAAATCCCTCGCAACAAGTGATGCACAATTGCAGTTTAAACAGAGGAAGACTGAATTGAATGTTGATGAATTTTGTTCTGTGTATTCTGCTTGAAACTCGTCTTTGATAGTATTTATTGATTTTAAATTCAAATGCCTTCTAGCTGAAACTGTTCTGTTCAGAATTGTATTAAATTGTGAAGATTTGATTTTGAGTGTTATTCCGATTGCTATTGTGAATTGGGGAAATGTTGTCCAATTTAAATCATCTTGGATGTTCTTGTAATTCGAAGTATTTAGCATTGGATGTTCACACAATAGACAAATATTGACTTTGATAACTTTAATAATTGGAAACAAATTTGACGATTGTGAAATCAAAAAGTACTTTTCACAATTAAAAGAGCCAAGTTCAAATATTTTTCCAATCGAACGCACCCAACATTGAACACTTGTAATTGAGAGATATATCTACAGAGTATTGAATGTGGAAGAATATTGATTATTGCTTTCGTTCTGTGTGGTTAGTGGTATATATACTGTTTCGATATAATTATTCGACACTATGTGATGATATTCCGTCAAGTGTCGAGTACAGTGGTATGTATAAGTAAAGATTTCTGGATTAACTTTTTCTATTTTCAAGAATCGTGAATTAACGCTATCAATGCGAGTGTTTTGTGTTCAGAAAATCGAATCCAAACAACTGCTGCGCTTATTTATATGTTAAAAATCTTACCACAATTTCCAATTAGAGAACTACATGTAGGATACTTTCAAAGTTTGAAACTTAAGAAAGTTTTCCAATAAGAATAAGCCAACTTATGGTTTACCTTAGATCGTTTAAATGGTTTCATGATTGAAACAATTACACTTTCATCGATTATTATGTTAATTTTTATGCCATTTGTAATTGAAAATGTCTCACTTTCTAATGTGCATTACATTTTCTTTTAATTATAATTAATTGGTAATATTAGATGAGCTGTGCTGTGGTTTCGGTAATGAGTGGTTGTGAATAGAAACTGAGGAGTATATAAGTAAGGCACTACAGGTGTCACTACACGATTTGGTGCTATAGGGGGCTCACACTTCTTTTCTACGGCCGCACTCCGAAATTGGATAATAAATTCAATTCCTAATAACGTCTCATTTTTTCCGGTAAAAGCTCATAACGAGAATGGATCGCGATGTCTCTGCGAGTCAGTTTGCCTCCCGAAGTACCAACAGTCTCTAAAGAACCATATTACAAGAATTCAACTTATTTCTGTTACTTTCATTGTATTTTTAATTGTACAAACATCGATACCATTACATTATAAAATCTAAGCTTCAAATTATTTTACATTTGTCAACATCCAAGAACTTTAGAAAATTAAAACTAGGATGCTTTCCTTTAGAAGAGCGTCTGAGGAAAACAATTGAATCTTTGATATTGGATTGAAATCATCTAATTTGCAATATGTTTTCAATTAGGACGAACTAACTTTGAACAAATTTGCAATTAAAAACTCTAAAACAACTAAATTCAAATTAATCTAGTAAGGGATCTTTATAATGCAATTCTCATGTTGATGACTTGATGGTACTTGAGTGTGCTGAATGACATGGAACTCAACATGTATGTATATAAATCACAACTAACACCAATCAATGGTAGGAAAACAGTGAGGTAGACAGAGCAGATCAACTAATTCAAATGCAACTTCAGAATGTAGTATATATATATAATAGTGGTATATATATGTATATATATATACATGGGTGTATATATACTTGAATTCTGTGAATTTCTTGAATTCTGTGAATTCCTTGAATTTCTCGAATTCTCTGAAATCCTTGAATTCTGTGAATTCCTTGCATTCTGTGAATTCCTTGAATTCTTTGAATTCCTTGGATTCTGTCAATTCCTTGAACTTTGTGAATTCCTCGAATTCTCTGAATTCCTTGAATTCTGTGAATTCCTTGAATTCTATGAATTCCTTGAATGCTGTCGATTCCTTGAATTCTGTGAATTCCTTGAATTTTGTCAATTCCTTGAATTCTGTGAATTCCTTGAATTTCTTGAATTCTCTGAAATACTTGAATTCTGTGCATTCCTTGAATTCGGTGAATTCCTTGAATTCTTTGAATTCCTTGAATTCTTTGAATTCCTTGAATTCTTTGAATTCTTTGAATTCCTTGAATTCTTTGAATTCCTTGAATTCTTTGAATTCCTTGAATTCCTTGAATTCTTTGAATTACTAGAATTCTTTGACTTCCTTGAATTCTTTGAATTCCTTGAATTACTAGAATTCTTTGAATTCCTTGAATTGCTAGAATTCTTTGAATTCCTTGAATTACTAGAATTCTTTGAATTCTTTGAGTTCCTTGAATTCTTCGTATTCCTTGAATTTTTCTCAATTAATTGAATGATCGTACTACCTTAAATTCTTCGAAATTCATTGAATCATCTCAATTCCTTGAATTATTTTAAATCCATTGAATTCTTCTAATTCAATTGAATGATCTCAATTCCTCTAATTATCTTAATTCCTTGAATTCTCCTAATTCCTTTAATTCTCTTAATTTATAGAATTCTCTTAATTCATCGAATTCAAGGAATTTTAGAAATTTAAAGGATTCGTCGAATTCAAGAAATTTATCGAATTCAAAGGAATTCATTGAATTCAAGGAATTCATCGAATTCAAGAAATTCGTCGTATTTAAGGAATTCATCTAATTTAAGCAATTCATCGAATTTAAGGAATTCGCAGAATTCATAGAATTTGAGCAATTCATAGAACTCATAGAATTGAAGAAGTTCCTAGAATTCAAGGACATCAGGGAATTATTTAGAATTTACTGTAATTCTTTGGAATTCATATTGAATTCCTTTAAATTATTACAAATTTCCAGCTTGTTTCAAATCCTTGAATTCATAGAATTCAGGGAGTTTAAGGAATTAGTAAAATTCAAGGAATTGATAGAATCCAAGGAATTCATAGAATCTAAGGAATTCCATGAATTCAAGAAATTCCCTCAAATATTTTAATTCTGTTAACTCCATGAATTCTGTTAATTTTTTTTTATTCTGTTTATTATAAATTCTATTAATTCCTTGAATTCACTTAATACCTTTAATTTTTCTACATTATTTAAATTATCCTAATTCTCTGAATTCCCCATATTATTTTAATTCCCTGAATTATCTCAATCCCTTGAATTTGCTAAATTCCCAATATTATGTTAGTTCTCTTAATTCCTTGAATACTTTTAATTCCTTGAATTTCTTAATTCCTGGAATTATGTTGATTCCTCGAATTCCCTAAAGTATTCTAATTCTCTTAATTCCTTGAATTTTCTTAATTCTTTAAATTCGTTTGAATTCATTGAATTTTGGAAATTATTTTAGTTCTCTTGATTCCTAAAATTCTTCTAAATACTTTGAACTCATTTAAATTTTCTTGCTTTCTCAAATTATCAGAATTCTTTGAATTCTTCTAAATTCCTCAAATTATCTAAATTCCTTGAATTCCCTAAATTATTTTAATTCTCTTGATTCCTTGAATTCTCCTAATTCTAAGAATTAATCTGATTTCCTTGAATTCCTTAAATGAGTTCAATTCCCTTAATTCCTTGAAATCTCTTATTTCCTTGAATTCTCTAAATTCTCATAATTTCTTGAATTCTTTTTAATTCCTTGAAATTTTTTTTTTTAATATAATATTAATAAATTATAATTAATAAAATAAAAAATGAGTAATCTAAATATTAATATAATATTAACAATTATTATAAAATTAAATTAATTAAATATAGTAATAGCTTCAGCTAAAATTGGTAAAGATAATAATAATAAAATGGATGTTTAAGAAATAGATCATACAAATTTTCTCAATTATTTTAATTTTCTTAATTCCTCAATTCGTCTTCATTCTTGAATTCCCTAGATTATTTTAATTCTCCTCATTCCTCAAATTCTTCTAAATTCCTTGAATTATTGTAATTCCTTGAAGTGCCTTACTTATTTTAATTCCCTGACTTCTTCTAATTCATTGAATTCTCTTTATTCCTTGAATGTGATTAATTCCTTGGATTCTCTTAATTTCTTGAATTCTCGCAATGCCTTGAATTCTTCTACATTTATCTGAATTCCAAACATTATTTTGAAGTACTGAAATTTCAGGAATATTAAAATTCTTTGAAATTTCAAGAAGTCAAGGAATTCCAATCATTCAAGGAATTTTAAAAACTTGAAGGAATTCACGGAAATTAGAAGAATTCAAGAAACTTAGTATATTCAGGGACTTCAGAAGAATTTAAGGGAATTTAATCTAAATTCAGAGCAATTCAAGTTTTAGATGTGCACTCTGAGAAAGGTTCTTTTAACGTGGTATAAAAAAAAGTATAAAATAAATTTAACAAAGTATACTTGAACTTCTTCCCTTCCAAATAGTTGAATGAAATAGTTTGAATTCAATAATAATTTAGAGCAAAAGCTGTGCCATGAATGCTGGGTCTGCCTTTTCGTTTTTGCCTAATTTAAAACAAAAAATGTTTTTATTTATCAAGTAGAAAATAGAATAGAATAGAATCAAAGATATAGAATGGTGACAGTGCCATGCTAGGAAAAAACACTGAAAACATGGAAAATAATCCTTAATTCTCCTTCTTCCTGATTGTCTCGGCTCCGGAAGAGGCCACTGCCACTCCTGTTTAATGAGTTTACCAACTTTGACGACACTTTGCTAGTGCCGTGCAAATCCATCGCACACTACCTACATCGTTCGATCGCCGAGTCGTGATTGAGTTGGCTTCGTTAGTTTTTGCGTTGCTTATTTAGTCTGTGTATTATTTTGTATAGAACGCAGTGCGACACAACCTGTCTCTCCACAAATGTTTCATGCGAGTCGAAAACGTGAAAGGGGCCGTTTGGACGGTGGACGAAGTGGAGTTTTACAAGAGACGTCCTCAACGCGCTTGCAGCACGACTGGGTACGTTAGCCCCACACGCGCGTCTTTCTTTTTTTATCTTTCTCCATTCTTCATTCTTCATCTATATATCTCTTTTTTTAAGATTTATCAATCCAATCGATCAACAGCTTCACGATAGAAAAAAAATCACATCCGCCACACACACCCCGTTCATCATACCTCCTCTCACAGAGAAAAAACTGGGTAGAATAAACGTTGCTGGTAATGGGTAAACTCGCTGTAGCGAAGTCTCCGCTATACTTTCCTTTGCCGGAGTCTAGCGGAGACTTCGCCACCGCGAGTCATTAGTTTGAACTTTGAGATTCGCCGTAGTGAAGTCTCCGCTATACTTTCGT
The DNA here is from genome assembly GCA_011634705.1 of Andricus grossulariae. Classification (NCBI taxonomy): domain Eukaryota; kingdom Metazoa; phylum Arthropoda; class Insecta; order Hymenoptera; family Cynipidae; genus Andricus; species Andricus grossulariae. Next base: position 188,413,592 of record JAABKJ010007545.1, on the reverse strand, counting down.
CTGCCGGAGTCTAGCGGAGACTTCGCCGCCGCGAGTTATTAATTTGAACTTTGAGACTCGCCGTAGTGAAGTCTCCACTCTACTTTCGTCTGCCGGAGTCTAGCGGAGACTTCGCCACCGCGAGTCATTAATTTGAACTTTGAGACTCGCCATAGTGAAGTCTCCGCTCTACTTTCGTCTGCCGGAGTCTAGCGGAGACATCGCCACCGCGCCTCATTAATTTGAATTCCTTGAGACTCGCCGTGGCAAAGTCTCCGCTAGACTTCCCTCTGCCGGAGTCTAGCGGAGACTTCGCCGCCGCGAGTCATTAATTTGAACTTTGAGACTCGCCATAGTGAAGTCTCCGCTGTACTTCCCTCTGTCTGAGTCTAGCGGAGACACCGCCACCGCGAGTCATTAATTTGAACTTTGAGACTCGCCGTAGTGAAGTCTCCGCTCTACTTTCGTCTGCCGGAGTCTAGCGGAGACATCGCCAGAGCGAGTCATTAATTTGAATTCCTTGAGACTCGCCGTAGCAAAGTCTCCGCTAGACTTCCCTCTGCCGGAGTCTAGCGGAGACATCGCCACCGCGAGTCATTGATTTGAACTTTGAGACTCGCCGTATTGAAGTCTCAGCTAGACTTCCCTCTGTCGAAGTCTAACGGAGACTTCGCCACGGCGAGTTTACCCATTACCTGCAACGTTTCTTCCAACCAAGTTTTTTTGGTACCCTTGTCCTTATCAACTCTAATTCAATTTACATTATATCTATTTCTCTTTCTCTTATGCTCTCCTACACTCAACTATTTACTCTCAACATGTGTGTATTCTGCTTACCATTTTTTACAAATAACCAATTTTCCTCTTTACGTATTTTAATACTCTTTTTTAATATTCTATTTAATATTCCATTTTTACTATATTTATATATGTGTATATATGTCTATTTTTAGATTTATAAACAATTTTTAGCTCCTTTATATCTTTTATATCTCTTCTAGGTATAATGCTCATAAGGTGCTCATCACCTTGCGATTTTTATCTTTACGCTTTTTTAGACCTCTTGTAATTCTAGTGTGTGTTTTTATATATTTGAACAATTTTACTATATGTAATATTTATATGTGTACCTGTTCAAATCACGCCATTTTTATCTTTACTCGTTGCTTGTGTCCTTTCGTGTCCGTCTGTTTGTATGTCTGTGTCTGTCTCTTTACTGAACAAAAGTTGCTCGAGACAAACTATTTTATTTCGATTGATGATCTTTGGCAGTTACTTTAGATTGTTTAAACAAATCTGATGAAGACTTTGGTATCTATTGACATTGATGGTACCGATCTTAGCTGAATTATTAGTATTTAATTAATAATTAATTGCCGATGACGGTGCGGCCTACATCATCAACTCATAACATTTGATGATTAGTCTTTGAAATAAAAGTTGTTGAGAGTGACTCTTGACTTGTTGAAGTGTAATCCTGCGTGTGTGAATCTTAAATTAGAGCTCGTCATGTGGACCCTGCGTTGTGGAGGATGCGTGTCGTGTGTGAGAGTGATGAAAAGTAGAAAAGGAGTGTGCTTAACCAGCATGTGGGCTTTGCAGCGACTAACAGCAAGATTTGGGAAAAAGGCGCAGTCTTGAATCATGCGGAATCCCGGAGCTGAAAACGTCACGAGAAACCTAAAAAAAAGCAAAAAAAAAAAGCAGAATAATCTGTTATTGCACGTGTCAGGTAGTTGAAGGAGTCGCTAAATCACACCATTTATCTCCCCGCCTTCTTTTTTACAAATCTCTGTACTACCTATTTTTTCTCAATTTTTTTTTAACAATTGCCGTTTAAGTGCACGTATGCGAGCAACTGATCAGTTGCAATCTTGAGCGACAGGTGATTGGTCGTAGCTGACAAAGGCGCGGCATGAAAATTTGACTTGAAAAAAAAAAAAAAAATCGCCAAGAGCGAGAATCGAACCAATCGAACCAGAACGATGAGCGAGCGCCGAAGCCCAGAACCAACCAACAACCTTGTCTTTTTTACTCTCTTTTCTCTATTTCTTGGTGGTCTTGTCTGTGTATACAGAACGCGATCCGCACCAATCTATCATTGCACAAGTGTTTTGTGCGCTATGAGGACGACTTCGGGTCATTCTGGATGGTGGACGACGCCGAGTTCGTAAAGCGGCGGCATCTGTCCCGCGGCCGTCCCAGGAAATATGACCCAACCCCATCACCCACTCCACCCCACCTCTCCGCACAGTAAGCACTACCACTTTTTAGAATTCTGCTGCTGGCTGCCAAGAAGTTCTGACAGTCCGTCTCATACTATCTTTCTGTCTCTCTCTGTATCTCTCTCTCTCTCCCTCTGCCTTCCCTCCAAAAATATTTTCAAAAATCTCACAATTGTTAATTAATCGCTGTTTCCACAATTTTCTGGGATTTTGTCAAAATTCTCCACTACTATATACGAAGAAAAATTCTAAATATTTTTTTTCCGGTTGGAATTCGGTTTATGATTGAAAACACCCAATCGGATCTGTTGAAATAATTTCAATACTAATAAACAAAATTCAAAATTATCATTCCCGTGCAAAGTGATGAATTTGTTATTCAAAATAACATCATCTATTTGTTATTGAATTAATTGATATGAGACGATAAACTAAGTACTCTGCTTTTTGAGTGAGTCGTCGAATAACCTGACGTCCTTCAATTTTATGAATTCCTTCAGTTCTGTGAATTCGTTGAATTTTATGAATTACATGAATTCTATGAATTACTTTAATTCTCCCAATTTCTCGAATTCTCTCAATTCCTTGAAGTCTCTTAATTTCTTGGATTCTCCCAATTCCTTAAATCCTTCCAATTGCTTGAATTCATCTAATTACTTGAATTCCCCAAATTCCTTAAGTTCTTCCAATTCTTTAAAATTTCATAACTCCTTGAAATCTCAAAATTCCTAGGATTCTCCAATTTCCTTGAATTCTTCCTATTCCTTGAATACTTCCAATTCCTTGAATTCTTTCAATTCCTTGAATTCCTTTAATTCTATAAATTCTTAGAATTCTCCAAATTCCTTGAATTCTTCCAATTCTTCGAATTCTGCCAATTCCTTGAATTCTTCCAATTCCTTAAATTCTCAAAATTCCTTGAATTCTTCGAGTTCTTTGAATTCTTCCAATACCTTGAATTCTTCCAATTCTTTGAATTCTTCCAATTCCTCAAATTCTTACAATTTCTTAAAATTTCATAACTCCTTGAAATCTCAAAATTCCTAGAATTCTCCCTATTCCTTGAATACTTCCAATTTCTTGAATACTTCCAATTCCTTGAATTCTTTCAATTCCTCGAATTCCTCTAATTCCTTAAATTCTATAAATTGCCTAAATTTTATAAATTCTTAGAATGCTCCAAATTCCTTGAATTCTCCCAATTCTTTGAATTCTTCCAATTCCCTGACTTCTCCTAATTCCTTGAAATCTCGAAATTCCTTGAATTACCTGAAGAATTTCTTGAATTCTCCAAATTCCTTGAATTCTCTATATTCCTTGATTTTTCCAAACTCCTTGAATTCTCCAAATTTTTGAGTTCTCCAAATTCAATGAATTCTTCTCATTCCTTAAATTCTCCAAATTCCTTGAATTCTCTAAATTCCTTGAATTCTCTAAATTCCTAGAACTCTCCAAATTCCTAGAATTCTCTAAATTTCTAGAATTCTCCAAATTCCTTGAATTCTCCAAATTCCTTGAATTCTCCAAATTCCTTGAATTCTCCAAATTCCTTGAATTCTCTAAATTCCTTGAATTCTCTAAATTCCTAGAACTTTCCAAATTCCTTGAATTCTCTAAATTCCTAGAATTCTCCAAATTCCTCGAATTCTCCAAATTCTTTGAAATTTCAATATTCCTTGAACTCTCTAAAGAATTCCTTGAATTCTCAAAATTCCTTGACTTCTCCAAATTCCTTGAATTCTATGAATTACTTGAATTCTATTAATTCCTTCCATTCTATAAATTTCTTCAATTCTATGAATTCCTTGCATTCTATGAATTCCTTGAATTCTATGAATTCCTCGAATTCTATGAATTCCTCGAATTCTACGAATTCCTTGAATTCTATGAATTCCTTGAAATCTATGAGTTCGTTGAATTTATGAATTCCTTGCATTCTATGAATTCTTTTAATTCTATGAATTCTATGAATTCTACGAATTCCTTAAATTCTTCTAAATTACTTGAATTGTTCTAAATTCTCTGATGTCCTTAATTTTAGAAAATTCTATGAATTTCTTGAATTTTATGAATAACTTGAAATCTATGAATTCCTTGAATTTCTTGAATTCCATGAATTCTATGAATTCCATGAATTCTATTAATTCCATGAATTCTATGAATACCTTGAATTCCATGAATTCCTTGAATTCTATTAATTCCTTGAATTCTATTAATTCCTTGAATTCTATGAATTCCTTGAATTCTATGAATTCCTTGAATTCTATGAATCCCTTAAATTCTATGAATTCCTTGAATTCTATGAATTCCTTGAATTCTATGAATTTTATGACTTCCTTGAATTCCTTGAATTTTATGATTTCCTTGAATTCCTTGAATTTTATGACTTCCTTGAATGCCTTGAATTTTATGAATTCTTTGCATTCTATGAATTCTTTGAATTCTATGAATTCCTTGAATTCTATGAATTCCTTGAATTCTATTAATTCCTTGAATTCTATTAATTCCTTGAATTCTATGAATTCCTTGAATTCTATAAATTCCTTGAATTCCTTGAATTCTACTATTTCTATGAATCCTACGAATACTATGAATTCTATGAATTCCATAAATTCTTCTACATTCCTTGAATTCTTCTAAATCCCCTGATGTCCTTAATTCTATAAAATTCTGTGAAGTTTATGAATAACTTGAAATCTATGACTTCTATGAATTACTCGAATTCTTTAAATTCCTTGAATTCTATACATTCCTTCAACTCCCTGGATTACTTGAGTCCTATGAATTCCTGGAGTTCCCTGAATTCTATGAATTCAAGCAATTCTACGAATTCATCCAATTCCTTGAATTTTCTCAATTCCTTGAATTCTTCTAAATTCCTTAAATTCTTCTGCATTTATCTGAATTGCATACATTTTGTTGACGTCCTGGAATTTGAAGGGCTTTAAATTAATTCAAGGAATTCAGAGTGATTCACGGAATTTAGAATCATTCAGGGAATTCAGAAAATTCCGGAAATCTGCATTATTTCAACGAATTCAATGTGGATTCAAAAGAATTACAGTGAATTATAAATAATTCCCTGATGTCCTTAAATTCTATGAATTTCTTGAATTCTTCTAATTTCCTGAATTCCTCCAATTTTTTGAATTCCTTGAAGTCTCTTAACTTCATGAATTTCTAGAATTCTCTAAAGTAATAAAAATGAGCGGCTAGCTCAAAAAACAGAGTGGTTAGTTTAGACGACCCATTAGAGAAGCAACTTATTTCACTTTTAAAACCTTCCCTTAAAATGAAGTTGAAGAATTTTATGACACCTCTCAATTTCCCAAATTATCCAATAAAACACAAAAACATCCAGCAGAATTGAAATTATTCTAAAAGTACTGAAAATATGGAAACAACGACCTCCCAGAAATGGCAAGAAAGGAAATCTAAATTTAAAATTTTGTGGCCCATAAAACGATTGAAGGCAGCGGGAAGTAGCTCTATTCAGTTTCCAGCCAATCCACTGAACTTGACATCCCGCATCGTGCCTGTTTCATCGGACATTTCTCTGAATTGTCTGTAGTAGTTCTAGGATCCTTCGCTTGCACCACTCCAAGTATCCTAACAATATCAAATTTAGGGTGATTCAAAAAAACATCAGCTTTCAACAAGTTAGGCTGCATCTTGATTACCTACTTACATTTTTCATTAGTCACTTGTTTTTCATTTGTTCTTCATGAATTTATGTGCAAAACAAACGAAAAACAAGTGATTTCTGAAAATACAAGTAGGCAGTTATTGCACTCAACCGCTCAGTCTTAAGGCTCATCAGACGAGTTTTGGTCTCGCTTGTTCCACTATACGTCTAAAAGGATGAATTGTTGAACGTCATATTTTTACTACATAATCTAAAGGCAATCATACCGACTTAGACAGAGAGCTTTTTTTGGAAAATGTTTTTTTTTTTGCAGTTGAAAAAGGAAGGTGTTTTTGCGCCTGGAAACTGGCAACGCGCTACTAAAAGTGTACCTACCGTGAACCGAAAACAGGCGCTCACCGTTTCAAAGTGCGTTTCAATTAACGGGGAAAAAAACAAAACAAGACCATTTTTCGAAAAAAGGGCTCTAGCCATGCACATGTAAAAGCCTTCAAATTATGTGGTAAAAATGATACATCAAACAATTCAACCTTGTAGCCGTATTTTGTATTATTCTAAAAGCCGACTCATTTGAAGCACCTTAAACAATCAATAACTTTTAAAATACTGAATTTAGATAAAATTGCAAGAGATGAAAATTGTGCAGATTTATAAGAGGAATACAACTATATTGTTGGTCATATGTTAAGATTATTGTAGTTCATAAATTATCACAAATTATAGAGGAAATTAAGAAGATTTAGAAAAAAAATATCAAAGTGTACCGTAAATTTTTTAAAGTTGATGTTTCTTAAACCACCCTAATACACATATCCTTTAAAAAAAGCACTAATATTGTAAGTAATAGAAAATAGGTCATGGAACCGGAGGTTCCAGCAAGGGTGATAAAAAATCCTGAATGATCCTGCAAGATCCCAGCCACAAGACGATTGGTTAGCGCTGCAGGATCTTCAAATCAATTCCAGTAGTTTTCAGCATGGAAACGGATCCTTGTCGTTATTATTACCAAGCGAAAATCCAATACCTAATGGCTAACTTTGGAATGATGCGTGCTTAAATTGTGCTTTAATAGAGCTTTTCTATAATGCGTTGGCTTGAAGAGTATAAGAGAGTTTGAGTGAATGATGGTTTTTATTTTAGTGATTTGATTTTTTGAAGAGATAGGCAACAACTAGATCCTTCAATTGCAAACTTTAGTTTTAAGAGAATTTTTACTTTGCAATTTTAGGCAAATCTACCCAAATTAATCTCTAAATTAATTTAATTTCTTGATGTCCTTGAATTCTCTGTATTCCTTGAATTCTGTGAATTCTTTAAATTGTATTCCTTGGATTGTATACACTCCCTGAATTCCTTGCATTCTCTGAATTCCGTAAATTTCTTGAATTCTCTTGTTTACCTAATTCTCTTAATTCCTTAAGTTCTTAAGCATTCATCTGGATTCCATGAATTACTCTGGATTCCTTGAATTCCCTCAATTACCTAAGATATTCTAATTCTCTTAATTCCTTAAATTGAATCAATTCCGTGAATTCTATTAAATCCTTCAAATCTACGAACAGATTAAATTCCTTGAATTCTCCTAATTTCTGGATTCCTTCTGCATTCATCTGAATTCCATTAATTATTTTAAAGTCTTGGAATTCCAGTAAGATTAAGAATTCAAGGAATTCCCAGAACTGAAGGGATTTCAATAATTCAGGGAAATTCTTAGATTCTCTGAATTCTTTAAATTCTCTTAATTCCTTGAATACTTTTCATTCCTTGAAGTCTTTTGATTCCTTGAATTCTCTTAATTCCTTGATTTTTTTAACAGACTTCATTTTTTTAATTCTCCTAATTTCTTGAGTTTTGTTAAATCCTTCGTTTTCCCGAATTCCCTTAATTCTTTGAATTCTCCTAATTCCTTGAATTATCATAATTCCTTGAATTATCCTAATTCCTTGAATCATCCTAATTCCTTCAATTATTATCTTAATTTCTTGAATTCCCCAAACTTTTGTAATTCTCTAAATTCTTTAAATTCACTTAATTCTTAGAATTATTTTAAATTCCTTGAATTTCATTAATTCCTTAAATTTTGCTAATTCGTTGAATTCTCATAATTCCTCAAATTCTCTTTTTCCTTGAATTTTCAAAATTTCTTGAATTCCCTGAATTCCATCAATTATTTCAACTCTCCTAATTCCTTGGATTTTTCTAAATTACTTGAATTATCCTAATTCCTTGAATTCCTCAAATTATTCAAATTCTCTTAATTCTCTGAGTTCTATTAATTCTCCGTATTCGTTGAATTCTCTTTTTCCCTGAATTCTAAATTCCTTGAATTCTTCTCAATTCCTTGAATAATCGTAATTCTTTGAATTATCCAAATTCCTTGAAATCCCGGAATTCAATAAATTATTTTAATTACCTTAATTCCCTGAATTCTTTTTAATTCGTTGAATTATCTCATTTCCTTGATTTCCTAAATTATTTTAATTCTATTAATTCCTTGAATTCTATTAGTTCCTTGGAATTTTCTTGATTCTTTAAATTCTCTTAATTCCTTGAATTCTTCTCAATTCCTTGAATGATCGTAATTCTTTGAATTTTCCAAATTTCTTGAAATCCCTGAATTCCCTAAATTATTTTAATTCTCTTAATTCCCTGAATTCTTTTTAATTCGTTGAATTATCTCATTTCCTTGATTTCCTGAATTATTGTAATTCTATTAATTCCTTCAATTCTCTTATTTCTTTGAATTTTATGAATTTCATAAATTCCCTGAATTCCTTGCATTCTCTGAATTCCATAAATTTCTTGAATTCGCTTGTTCACTTAAATTCGCTTAATTCTTGAAATTCACTTGATTCTTAGAATTATTTCAAATTCCTTGAATTTCATTAATTCCTTCAATTTTGATAATTCTTTGATTTCTCATAATTCCTCAAATTCTCTTTTTCCTTGAATTCTTTTCAATTCCTTAAATGATCGTAATTCATTGAATTTTTTAAATTTCTTGAATTCCCTGAATTCCATCAATTCTTTCAACTCTCTTCTTGGATTCTTCTAAATTACTTGAATTATCCTAATTCCTTGAATTCCTCAAATTATTTGAATTCTCTTAATTCTGTGAGTTCTATTAATTCTCCTTATTCGTTGAATTCTCTTTTTCCCTGAATTCTAAATTCCTTGGATTCTTCTCAATTCCTTGAATGATCGTAATTCTTTGAATTATCCAAATTCCTTGAAATCCCTGAATTCCATCCATTATTTTAATTCCCTTAATTCCCTGAATTCTTTTTAATTCGTTGAATTATCTCATTTTCCTTGATTTCCTCAATTATTTTTATTCTATTAATTCCTTGAATTCTATTAGTTCCTTGAATTTTCTTAATTCCTTAAATTCTCTTAATTCCTTAAATTTTCTTAATTCGTTGAGTTCTCTTTTTCCTTGAATTCTTTTCAATTCCCTGAATGATCGGAATTCATTGAATTCTCCCATTCACCTGAATTCCCTAAATTATTTTAATTCTCTTAATTTCATGAATTCTTCTAAATTCCTTGAATTCTATTAGTTCCTCGAATTTTATTAATTCCTTAAATTCTCTTTATTCTTTGAATTGCTGGAACTCCCTAAATTATGTTAATTCACTTAATTCCTGGAGTTATCTTAATTCTTTGAATTCCCTGATGTCTCTAAATTATTATTATTCTCTGAATTCCTTGAATTATATTAATTCCTTCAATCCTAATAAGGCTTTTAAATCTTTAAATTTTTTTAATTTTATTATTTTCTTGAATTCTGTTAATTCTTTGAATACTCTTTATTTCTACACATCCTTTCTTCATCCTTGAATTCCCTAAATTATTTTAATTCTCCTAATTCCTTCAATTTTCTTAATTCCGTGAATTCTCTTCATTCGTTGAATTCTTCTGGATTTGTCTAAATTCCATGAATTATTTTGATGTCCTGGAATTCCAAGAACTCAAGGAATTACAAGAACTTCAAACTAATGCAAGAAATTCCGGGAATTTAGAATAATTCAAGGAATGCAGGGAATTTGGAAGAATTCAAACGAATTCAATGTGGATTCCAAGGAATTTAAGTGAATTCTCAATGATTCCCTGGTGTGCTTTAATTCTTTTAATTTTCTGAACACCTCAAATTTATGTAAAGATAAAAGTGATAATTATAATAATTGACATTTCTCATCACAATAGAAACAGATAGCAAAAAATCAGTTTTTTTAGCTAAAGAGATCTCAGGAGTGGAAATTAGTTTACTCACTGTTGAAGGAATTATCTAGTTGTGCTAAATTAGTGAGTGTGCCTTATTTTTGTGTAACTGAAATTGTATATCAGAGCTACTCGCGCATGTGTAAATTGTGTAAATTGATGTATCACGGCTACAAACTCGGACGAAACGGAACTCACCAACCACTAAAATGTCAGCGTGTCGTTGCGGTCCAGGTACCCAGTGTTGACTTACTAATCATAAATTTTGTCCAATAATTTGTCACTAATATTTTTTTAAATTTTAATCTTTAAACAAATTTTAATTATTACACTTTTTACCATTTTTACCAATTTTATATCACTCTCTATTTCTTCTATCTCTATCTTTCTCGATGTTATCAACGCTCCTCGTTATTTCATAAATGGCCTTTGGAAAATTATTTGTTTTTCTTCAGCATGTACACGTATCTTGCAAATCGATGGTAATTAATTCGCAACTTTGATAATAATAATTTATACTGCTATAAAGTAAACCACAGTTTGACGACTTGCAAGAATCAATCGTGAAATTGATATTCGTTCGAGTTGACGAATATCTTGCTCGGTCAAAACAAGGATCCAAGGATTTTATAAGAAAGGTAAATCCAAGGCTATTTATAAATCATGAATGTGCTTCAAATCCACGTTGTTTAAAAAAAAATAATACGAAAAAAATTATCTATAATCAGGGAGCGGATTGGAGCCGCTGCGAAGTTAGCTGGAGAGCGCAGCTCGGCTCTCAGATGCGGAGAACCCCTGTCAGACTAGCGGCAAGCGTGCGCCCCCACTCCGAGCACGCACGTTGCTACGGCCCCCTCCCTGCCGTAGGATGTCCGTAGCAACGTACGTGCCCGGAGTGGGGGCGCACGCTTGCCGGCATCCACGATTATTGTATCTGAACTCGTAATAAAGAAAGGTTGAATTGAGGTTATCAATTCAACCCATATTTTTTTAAAAAATTACTTTTACTTCACGACGCATTACACTGTTGTTAAAAATTTCTATTTTCAAGAGAAACTCGTCCAGACTTTCAATTTGTCAATAACAAATCATCCAGCCCAACTTGTGTCGTAATGTTCTCGAAAACTATTGCAAAGCGTAATGGATATATTAAAAAAAACTGTTTAATCAATTTTTGACACAAGATAAAACTTTTGACTCTTGTGACATTTTCTCGTACCACGAGCCATTATTCAATCACAGCCTTTTAAGCAATATATTCCTTATAACATGCTTCCTTGAATAATCCCAATTTTCTTTGGAAAACTAGAAAATGTACAACCGTAAAAAGTTTGAAAAATCGAAAAAAGGATTCTGTTCAAAAGCATCCCATTAACATCCTGAATATGCATAATTAATGTATAGCTCATTGATCTATTGTAATTTAAAGATTCTGAAGAATTCTGCTTTTTCTTAGCTTTGTACAAATAATCAGAAGGCAATGCTTTTAAATTGAGACAGGCTATGTCACGTTTGGAATTTCACAATATGACCTTCTTATTATTTTAATAGAGTTTAAGAATGTAACACCATCGCGTCGTTTTATTAAACTTTTCTATTTTTCACGTTTTCCATATATATATAAATTTTTATCAGTTATCATATACAGTGCTGATTGATTTTATTTTTACCAAGCAATTAGTTGCTTTCCACTACTAAAGTAGCAAATATCTGAACTAATCGAATTATTAATTTTCTACTAATCTTTGGTGACTCAAGTTTGTACTTATTCAAGCTGATTCTCATTCAAGGCAAATAATTTTTACAAAGTTTGCTAAACAATTGTCCTTTACTATGAAAAATAAGAAAAATGTACAGCCAAGAAAAATGTTGAAAAACAAAAACACAAATCTGTTGAAAAGTAGCGCATGAGGGTCCTGAATATGCATAATCAATTAATATATTGATCCATATTGATCCCATACTGATCCATTATAATTTTCAGATTGTAGAAATTCTTATTTTTCTCAACTTTGTTCAAGCAATCAGAAGGCAGTATTTTCAAAATGGAAACAGCACAGTAAAAACTAGGCATTCTTTTTTATCTGGGATCCTTTTTTGGGCGTTCTAATATGATCTCACAAATATTCTATTTTAGTACCAGTTTCTGTCTTGTTTAGTTTGCTAACTTCAGATTGATAAATTATCCGAGATAGTGAACTTGAATTCCATACATTCTTCGAATTCCATCAATTCCTCGAATTCCTGAATTCCTTGAATTCCATGAATTCCTTAAATTCTGTGAATTTGATTAATTCGACGAATTTCGTGAATTCCTTCAATTACGTGAATTCCTTGAATTGCGTGAACTAGTTTAATTTCGTGAATTCTGTGAATTTCTTGAATTCCTTCAATTACATGAATTCCACGAATTCCACCAATTCCATGAATTCCTTGAATTCCATGAATTCAATGAATACCTTGAATTCCTTAAATTCGGTGAATTTAATTAATTCGACGATTTTGGTGAATTCCTTCAAACACATGAATTCCTTGAATTGCATGAACTCCTTTATTTCCGTGAATTCTATAAATTCAGTGATTTTTTTCAATTCCATGAATTCCGTGAATTTCGTGAATTTTTTTAATTCTTCTAATGCCACGAATTCTGTGAATTCCATAAATTTCTCGAATTCCTTGAATTAAATGAGTTTCGTGAATTTCATGAATTGCGCGAATTCCACGAATTCCTTGAATTCCATGAATTGCGCAAATTCCATGAATTCCACGAATTCCTTAAATTCAATGAATTTCCTTAATTTGACGAATTTCTTGAATTCCTTCAAAAACAGGAATTCCTTGAATTGCATGAACTCCTTTAATTCCGTGAATTCCATAAATTTTGTGATTTTCTCAATTCTACGAATTCCGTGAATTTCTTCGATTCCTTGAATCACACGAATTCTGTGGATTCCATGAATTGCGCGAATTTCATGAATTCCTTGAATTCCATGAATTTCGTGATTTTTCAACTCCACGAATTCCGTGAATTTCTTGGATTCCTTCAATTACAAGAATTCTGCGAATTCCATGAATTGCGCGAATTCCACGAATTGCGCAAATTCCATAAATTCCTTTAATTCTACGAATTCCTTGAATACAATGAATTCCTTGAATTCCTTAAATTCAGTGAATTTCATTAATTCGCCAAATTTCTTGAATTCCTTCAAATACATGAATTCCCTGAATTGCATGAACTCCTTCAATTCCGCGAATTCCTTGAATTCCATCAATTTCGTGATTTTTTCAATTTCACGAATTCCTCAAATTCTGTGAATTCTACGAATTCCTTAAATTTCATTAATTCAACGAATTTCGTGAATTTTACGAATTCCTTAAATTCCATGCATTCCACGAATTCCGCGTACTCCATAAATTCCTTGAATTATATCAATTCCTTGAATTCAATGAATTTCTTGAATTCCGTGAATTCCTTAAATTCTGTGAATTTACTCAATTCGACGAATTTCGTGAATTCCTTCAATTACATGAATTCCTTGAATTGCATGAACTCCTTTAATTTCGTGAATTCCTTGAATCCCATAAATTTCGTGATTTCATTCAATTTCACGAATTCCGTGAATTTCGCGAATTTCGTGAATTTCGTGAATTCCTTGCATTTTTTTCAATTCTTCGAATGTCATGAATTCTGTGAATTCCGTGAATTCCATAAATTTCTGGAATTCCTTGAATTACATGAATTCCGTGAATTCCGCGAAATCCGTGAATTCCATGAATTCCGTGGATTCCACGAATTCCTTCAATTCCGTGAATTCTATGAATTCCTTAAATTCCATGAATTCAATGTATACCGCGAATTCTATGAATTCCTTAAGTTCCATCCATTGCACGAATTCCATATATTCCTTGAATTATGTCAATTCCTTCAATTCAATGAATTCCTTGAATTTAATGCATTCCTTGAATTCAATGAATTCCACGAATTCCTTAAATTCTGTGAATTTCATTAATTTGACGAATTTCGTGAATTCCTTCAAAAACATGAACTCCTTGAATTGCATGAACTCCTTTAATTACGTGAATTCCTTGAATCCCACAAATTTCGCTATTTCCCTCAATTCCGCGAATTCCGTGAATTCCATAAAGTCCGTGAATTTCGTGAATTCCTTGCATTTTTAAATTCTTCGAATGCCATGAATTCCGTGAATTCCGTAAATTCCATAAATTTCTTGAATTTATTGAATCACACGAATTTGGCGAATTACACGAATTGCGTGAATTCCGTGAATTATACGAATTCCTTAAATTACATTAATTCAATGCATTTCGTGGATTCTACGAATTCTCTAATTTCCATGCATTACACGAATTCCGCGAATTCCATGAATTCCTTGAATTATATAATTTCTTTGAATTCCTAGAATTCCATGAATTCCTTAAATTCTGTGAATTTAATTAGTTCGACGGATTTCGTGAATTCCTTCAATTAGATGAATTCCATGAATTGCATGAACTCCTTTAATTACGTGAATTTCTTGAATCCCATAAATTTCGTGATTTCCTTCAATTCCACGAATTCCGCGAATTCCATAAATTCCGTGAATTCCGTGAATTCCATAAATTTCGTGAATACCTGTTTTTTTTTACTGCAAGTGACAACTAAAATCATTTAAATTGAGCCAAAAGATTAATTCTAACCTTTTTTTGCATGTGGAACACAGTTTTTTGAAATTAAAGTATTGAGTGGTGTTTTATAGTATATGAAAAAATTGTGAAGAGATAATATTTTCGCTTGATTTAAATAAATCCAGTAGTCAATTGCAATGAAAAAATAGAACCGAGCCCAGACTTTTTGATTAAAAATTCGGTGCGCTACCGCCTGATCTAACCGGGAGCTGATAGAATCTCGCATCGCGGATTTTTTTAAAGCAAATTTGCTCGAGAATGAGTGAAAACTGCACTTTATTTATCTGCTGTTTTTTTTCAGCAATAAGCGAAATGCCGGCGGTCAGTTTCCTTGGATGCCTGACTACGAGTATATAAAAGACATGGAAGGACATCTTTGCCATACCTTCGATGCTCCGGAAAAATGGAAGTTCCCAAAAACAAACCCGGAAGTGAAGCCGCTTGAAAGCAAAATCAGTAACGCGAAAATGAATTTTGGACCTCAACATCCCGCCGCTCACGGTGTGCTGCGTTTAGTACTGGAACTTGATGGAGAAATTTGTAGAGGTGCTGACCCACATATTGGTCTTTTACATCGAGGAACAGAGAAGTTGATCGAGTATAAAACGTATCTGCAAGCGTTGCCATATTTTGATCGTTTAGATTACGTTTCTATGATGTGCAACGAGCAATGTTTTTGTATCGCCATTGAGAAACTTCTCAATATCGAAGTTCCTCTTCGTGCCAAGTACATACGAAGTGAGTAACAAATCTTGCAAGGAGAACCTACTGAAGTAATAAGATGCTCTTTTCAGCCATTCTCAGCGAAACGGTTCTGAAAAATCCACGCACCTTACATAGACCGCGATGCAACAGTCTTTCAGTGCTTGGTTAGATCAGGCGATATCACTTCGAGTTTGTAACCGGAAAGTTCGGCCTGAATTCCTGCTGCCGACAGTTTTTGCCAAATTTTGTTCAATTCGAATGATTTTGGAAGAATTGAGTTTTTACATATTCGGATTGCTGTTCGGGTGCTTTAAACACTAAACTACTAGAGAGATCAAAGGCAGATACTTTTTTCAGATATACGCTTTTCATAGCAAGGAGTTGTATTTTGAATACAGATTCCTTCTAATTTACCTCTTATTATTTTATGATAGCTTGCATCGTTCACGAGAAAGAAATGAAAATTATATTTTTTTTAATTTGGCTGGACCTCAAAAATGATTTAGCCCATATGAGACTCACAGGATGCTTTTTTTATATCAGCAGAAACTTTAAAAAAATATTTGAAACAATAAAAAGGGCGGCTTTTCCTGAAAATCTTCTTTTGATGTTTTCAAAATTCGATGAAAAGAATAAAGATGATTTTGTGGAAAGCCTTACCTTTTTTTGTCTTATATTTTGTACACAGTTTCTGCTTATATAAGAAAGGAATCCTATCAGTTTTATAGAAGCTTAAACATTTTTGAGGTCGGGAAATTCTTTTTTCCTTTGAATATAATTTTTTATATTTACTCGTAAACGGTGCAAAATATCACAAAAGATAAAGAGTTATTTTGTTGTTGAATTTTGTTATTTTGTTGTGTATAAACCTTTATCTGTACATTGTATTGCTTTCTTCGCTTTGGATGTTTTGCAGGAAAATTGCAGCAGGAATCGAGCCCCGAATTTGGGTTACAAACTCGGAGGGCTACCACGTAATCTAGCCGGGAGTTGGAGCACTCTTGGATAGCAGTCTATGTAATATGCGTGGATTTTTTTGAAACTCTTTTTTGCGATAATGGAAAAAAAGCACATCTTATTACTTTAGCAAAATAAATTTGGTAATAAATCAGTACTGGGAGGATTATTAATCCCAACAAAATTCCGAAGGGTGTAGCTTCCCCTTGTTAGAATGAACCTTCTCATTCTATTTAACTATGGTTGCAAAGTTAGCTCCTGTCCCAACTAGGCAAAATAGTTAATGGACATTTTTGTCGGTGCATATTTGTAATGAATGAAATGATTTTCTTTTATTTTGCAGCTCTTTATGCTGAGCTTACGCGAATTTTAAATCACCTGGTCAATATTGGATCTCACGCGTTAGACTGTGGAGCTCTCACTCCTTTCTTCTGGTTATTCGAAGAACGGGAAAAAGTTATGGAGTTTTACGAACGTGTGAGTGGTGCACGCATGCACGCAGCTTATTTCCGACCTGGCGGCGTTGCTCTCGACATGCCTCTTGGTTTAATGGACGACATTTACGGATGGGCCTCACAATTTAGTGAACGTCTCGACGAAGTAGAGGACATGCTTACCGAAAATAGGATATGGATCCAAAGAACTCAAGGCATTGGTGTCGTCAAGGCGGAAGCTGCTCTTAATTCAGGCTGCAGTGGAGTTATGCTGAGAGGTTCTGGAATCAAGTGGGACTTGAGGAAAACGCAGCCTTATGACGCATACGCTTTAGTTGACTTCGATGTGCCTTTTGGAAAAAATGGAGATTGTTATGATAGGCAAATATTTCATTTTATTTAATTTTTACGGTTTCGTAAGCCCGGGGAAGACACTCTTGTTGGTACCGAATTATTCTTTCAATAATTTGTGTAACCCAATATTGAAAAATTTGTTTAATTATATATTTTTGAATTGTTTCAATTTTTAATATTAGGGAATGAACATACAATCCCAGTGGGCACCAAATTTGTCGGAAAGACGTCGCCAACTTTTGTGCCCACTGGGTTACAACTAGTGAATTGTATATTTGAAATGGATTGCAGGTACCTTATCCGAATAGAAGAGATGCGTCAATCGCTGAGAATAATCCATCAATGTTTGAATCAAATGCCAGCTGGTGAGGTGAAAGTTGACGATGCAAAAATCGCACCTCCTAGTCGAAAAGAGATGAAAGAAAGCATGGAAGCTTTGATTCACCACTTCAAGCTGTTCAGCCAGGGTTTCCAAGTTCCTCCAGGAATGACTTACACTGCAGTCGAAGCACCTAAGGGTGAGTTCGGAGTCTATCTTGTGAGCGATGGTAGCAGCAAGCCATACAGGTGTAAAATTAGGTCACCCGGATTCGCTCATTTGGCCTGTCTTCCAAAAATTGGACCTGGCCACTTTTTAGCAGACATCGTAGCCATCATTGGTACTCTCGATGTTGTATTCGGTGAGGTAGATCGATGAACTTTGGAATCTTATTTGGATTCATAGTTATCCCATTAAACAGTGCCGCCCAGGTGCAATAGGACACCTAAAAGAAACTAGGTATTAAAAACATGCACTCACTTCCCGGGAGGTATCTCCGAAATAAAATAAGATAGAATAATTTCTAGCCTAGAGCTGGAAAGTTTATTCAACTCCACGTCAAATGAGTCATCTTAAAAGCATTTTTGACAAATAGAAAGAAAGTTAATGAATGAGACAAGCTGTACTGGAAAACAGACACAAGACTGGAGCCGTCAGTAAACCGAGCGATTTTAAATTTTTTATGATAACTCAAGCATCAGTGAAAATTTTTAAAGTTTCTTTCGCTCATTTTAAAGAGGAGTTTGAGTCACTCACTAACTCCGTCTCTATTTATAAAACATATGTCTAATATTTCTTATTTGACACGGAATTCAATAATCTCCTGAACTCTTTTTCGATAAATTATTTTCTGTTTTTTTTTTGCATGTTACACGGACGGCGATTCAAGAGTCTTTTAACTCCCGGTTATCGCAGGTGGTAGCGGTCCGTGTTTGTAACCGGAAAACTGGGGCTCAATTGAGGGCATGGATCAACGATCCGATTACCGCTTTCTAGCGCTTAGAGTGGGTGCCCCTGAACGTCGCTAAGAACTGAGCGAAAATATTCATTTTCAACAATTTTTGTCGTATGAAAAGATTTTTTTTTCAACCTTCACTACTTTTACTCGCAACACTACCACTTGATCTAATAGGAAGTTGAAAGGCGCTCGCATAGCGGTCTAAGTAACATGGGCGGATTTTTTTAAAGCCGTTTTTCTCGAGAATGCCCGAAAAGCGCATCTTATTACTGGGTGGAGTATGAGTCTAAACAAAATTTCGAAGAGTGTAGGTTCCTCTTGTAAGCTCCTCTATGATGAAAATAATAATTTTTTGTACTCTTATAGTAGAAAACATATCTAAAATTAAATAAATAATATTTACAATAGTTAATTATTCGATTTCCTAATTGATCTTCTTTTTCATTATTCGTTTTAAGGATTTTCGTTTAATTATCTGATTTAATATTAATCTTAAGATCCATTAGTGCTCACTAGCAGAATCATGCTGGGATTTACCGACCGGCCGCGTAAAAGCCTTGAAAACCCGCTCGACCACAATAAGTTAAAATAGAAAAACAAGGTTTAAAGTAACTTGTGAAAGACAGTTCTGTACCGATTTTAGACTTTTTTCAAAAAATTCAGCATTACGTTTTGAACATATTTGCGTAGCACGATAAAAATTTTTCGTTTTTTTTAATTTTCGTAAAAAAAATTTTTCTATACTCAACATTCCTGGAATTAATGCGCGGGAGCAATTGAGAACAGGAAAAATTCTTTTAATGTAAAATTAATTGTTATAAGCAAATTAAAAAAATCAAAAAGCTTATTTTTGTCTCAAGTTTAAGATGGTTACATCCCAATATGTCTGACCATTTTCTTATTATCAAGCAAATTCATTATTATTATCAATCTCATCCTAATGAGAAGGTATTAATTTTATGTAAAATTTGACTTTGTTGGTTTTAATCAAATCTCCACGTTTCAAGACCCTCTGAGTCAGGAAAAATGATTTTTACGAAGATTTCTGTATGTCTGTCTGTCTGTCCGTCTGTAGTCGTAGTGGCTTGTAGGCACGATAAGTTTCGCAAAAGTCATCAGATTGGATTAAGCTTTGGCACACATTTTTAAGACCTAAAAGAAAAGGACGAGTTCGTTAAACAGCTATTTTTACCTAACGATTCTGGTTTTATCCATTGAAAATGTTCTCGAATGCACCCAGTTTTTCATCATCAGCTACGGACTAAGTTAATTGCCTGATAAAATGAGGATGTTATAGATTACTTCAATAAGACATTTGAAGTCTTTTGCGATGATCATGTGGTGGGTACAAAATGAGGAGCATGGTGTAGTTTGAAGTTCGTCTTTTACTGCTGTTATCTGTACGCAGCGGAAGCGAGCGTTGAAGGTAAAAACAGTCGAATCTGGATGCTTTCTTCGAGGTACCATCTGTCACTCCATAGATTTTTAGTTGCCTACTTCTTGATGGTCTAGAATGTTTCTTACAATGCGATAGCTGTGTAATGAAACCGCCTTCTGAGCTATTGCCAGTCCCCTACTGACTCCTAATTGTTCAAGATATTCAGTGCACCTTGCGTGCACATTACCTGTAGCCGAAATTACAATAGGATGAATATAAGCATATTTAAATTCCTCCATGTTGTCTTTACTTCATGGCTCAGCTCGCTATACTCATGGATCCCTGGCGACATAATTTTAAGAAAAATTAACAGAAAAATGACGTGTTTGTGCATTTAAATGTTCACACGCGGCATTTGTTTATGGTGTCCGGTGAACTGGGGAGGTAAAAATTAATTTTTAGCGTAGTTGTGAGGTGGGTTTTGATGGAATAGAGAAAATAAGATTAGGTTGTTATGGAATCGGTGGCGTTTGTGATCAGAAGTTTGGATCTTCGAGGGGGACAAGGGTGGTTCTCGTAGTGTCAGTGGAATACAGTGGAATAAATAAAATTTGGCGTGGGACGTGAGAGAGCGGGAGGTAGTTAGCGAAAGTGATGGCAGTGCTGGAACAAAGGAAGCGAGAAGGCAAGGGAGAGAGTGTCTAGTGCAAATGAGGGAGAGGATTGATGCAGAAGAGGAAGGGATGCAGCAAAAAGGGTCCGGAGGAAAGCGCGGTAGAGAGTCCTTTTAAGAAAAGCGTTAGAACACGTGGATCGCCGCCTCCCCACCCCCAGTGAAGGGCTAGTCGAAAAAGGAGGAACTAGCAATGCTGATAGGCGAGATCAGGCGACTACGGGAAGACGTAAGGGGAACTAAGGAGCAGATGGAAGGTATGAGGGAGGACTTGAGGATTAGAGATGAGAAGTGGAAAAAGGAGTTGAAAGAGCTGAGGCGGAAAGTAGAAGGATTAGAGGGAGAGGTGGTGTCGGTAAGAAAGGAAAAGAAGTTAAAGTGAAGCAGATGGAAGAGGAGATTAGGATGTGGAAGGAAAGGACGGAAAAAAGGCTTGAGAAGGTGAAGGGCAGGTCGGGCATGGAAGTAGATGACAGGGCGAAGGGCGAAAAGAAAGGTGCTTGGGAAAGGGTGCAGAATATGATGGAAGAGAAAGTGGGAGGGCGTAGGAATGAACAGGAGGAGATCGTGGCTAGGGAAAGGATAAGAGCAATAGAGTTCAGGATGGAGAGAAAAGAGAAGGAAGACATGACAAAAAATAATGTGATAAGAGAGTTGAAGCTAAAGAGCGGAAAAGAAAGAGAGGGGGGGAAGCACTGCTACAGGGCATAAGGTGGGTTAAAGAAAAGGTAAGTAAAGTTAGGTTGGAGGGAAGAAAGGAGAAGGAAGTGGATTTTGAGAGCTGGGAAGAGAAGTTGGGGGTAATGCGAAATAAAAATAGGATAAAAGATAAGAGGGTTTACATCAACCACGATTTGGCGAGGAAGGAAAGGCAGGTGCAGAGAATGCTGAACGACAAGGCAAGGAGGGAGAGGAGTGAAGGGAGAACGGCGAAGGTAGGGTATTGAAATATAAAAGTATATGAGCAAATGTGGGTGTGGGACGAGGAGAAAGAGGTGTTAAAGGAAGTGCTGGAGGATTTATAGGATTTGTAGAGAGAATGCAGAATGGGAGAGTATAGCCAAGGCTACCGAGGGAGTATGATTGAAGGCTCTAGGAGGCGGTCAGAGTGAAGAAGAAAATCACGGCTAGTGGACGAATTATAGCGGGGCTTAGGGATGGATCAGATGAAGAAGTACATTTAGGGGAAAAGGGAAATGGGAGAGGGCGTGCAACTGAGGGCAGTAAAGGTAGAAGGCGTAACGTGTAAGTTGGTGACAGTGTACAATAGAGATGTGATGGAAATGATTAAAGAAAGGGTGGAAGACTTGCTTGGCGAAAGAGAGAAGGGTATGATGGTACTAGGGAGGGGGGGGTTGAATGCGAGGATGAGGAGGGAAGGGGGCCCTTACAGAGATAGAATGTGTTTTGGAAGGAAATCGAAGGATAAGATCATAAATAAGAAGGCAGAAATTCTAAGCAACTGGATAAAGGATAGAGGATGGGCGGTGGTGAATGGTATGGTAACAGGGGACTAAGAGGGAGAATACACATATGTGAGTAAGGTAGTGGTATCGGCGATAGACTATGTGGTCATGGATATGTAAGGGTGGGATGAGATATGAGAAGAGATATGGGAGGATTTGAAACAGAAAGTGAGAGGGGGTGTGCAAAAGAAGGTATTTTGAAAGAAGAAGAAAGGAATTGTGGAGTCGTGGTAGGATATGGAATGTAAAAAAATGAAGAGGTGGGTGAAAAGGAAGTACAAGAAGTGGAAAGAGGGAACTGCTAAAAGGGAGGAGTACGTAGAAATAAGGAAGAGGTAACAAGAAAGATTAGGAAAAGGAGAAAGATCTGGACGAGGAGTTGGGATGTGTTAAGATAGAAGGGGACGTGTAGAAGATTATAAATATCTTTAGGAAGCGTAGAGTGGCAATAAGCTAGAATATAGGGAGTGAGGAGCGGAGATCGTTTGTTAAAGAATTGTTTCAGATCTGGACGAAGTGAAGAATGAAGCGTAGCTGTTTAGCACACAAAAGGTTAGGGAGAGGCCGAAGGGGGGAGTGAAGAAAGCATGGAGAGGGCGTGATTCCCAGTAGGGGGAGAGAGTGTTTAATAAAGCCACTATATTAGGAAGGAGATAGGGATGGGCAGAAAAATTATAAAGGGATTACGGTAATAAGTACGGAGTACAGAATATACGCGATGGTGTTGGCGGAGAAGCTGCGGAAGGATGTCGAGGGGAAAGAGATATTGTTGGAGGCGCAGGCAGTCTTTAGGGCGGGTATGAACACTATCAAAAATACCTACGTCTACTATTATAATTTTGGTTCGGAATTCAATTTGTGTGTGTTCATCTGCTTGGTTGCAAATTCGTCTAATTTTTGATTTACAATTAATGTTCTTCAATCGAAAGTTTGACTGTTAAATTTTTTGTTAAAAATTCATCTTTTTCAATTAAAAATGTACCTATTTGGTTGAAAATTCAACTGCATTATTGAAAATTCGTCCTCTTGGATTACGTATTCAACTGGTTTGTGAAAAAATTGTCTTTCTGGTTTATAAATAAAAAAATTTGAATTCAAACGCAACCGTTTTTGATTGAAATTGAATCTTCTTTGTTTGAAAATTTTATCACTTGGTTGAAAATGCATTTATTCATTTTTACATTCTGATCTCAATCAGAAGGTAATGGTTTTATGTTAAAAATGAGTCTCGCGGATTCCATAAAATGTCGTTGTCTGTCTGTCTGTCTGTCTGTCGTCGTCGTCGTCGTTGTTGTAGTCTGTAAATACGGTAACATTCGAAGGAATTATTCGATTGGATTGACATTTGGTATACCTCATAAGGGCATAAAATGAAAGTACCAGTTTGTTAGCCATATATTTTGGGTAAAAATTCGAAAAGTTAGAGCATTATGAAGTTAGTTGAGGCCATTTTTTCATGATTTAAAAATTCTATGTACTGCTATTCAAAGTTCTCAAAAAATTGAACCTACAAGATTATCATAACACCTTTTTAAATTTTCTTGAGAAAACGAAAATATAAATATTTATTGCACAAACAATAATGAAAAATTGAAGATACGAGAAAAGATAAATGGAAAAAAATTGCGCATTCAAAAAAGATCTACAAATTTGTTATTAATCACATTTTGATTCTTCTGCAACAAGAAACAGGGGACTAATTAGTAATTGTCCAACATCAGTTGAAATAACTACAGCTGAATTATTGAAGGTAATAATAATTAACTAATCAATTAGTACTATTAATTAAATAACTTTGTTAAAATGGAATATTATTGACAGTAACTAGAAACAGATATATACGATCAGGGTGATCTTCTCTTCAACGTTGAAATCCTTGAAAAGTAACCTCGACTGGGGTCTAAGCCAGGTCTCATTCAAGAAAATTTTATCATATTTATTCGAAATTCTTTCTAGTGAGCTTTTCTTAGCGAAAATACCCAGACGATTCCACTGACGAATGTTTAAAGCATTCTCCATAACTATTCCCTGAAGAGAAATGTGGGAAGTTGGAATCTGTCAGAAAGCTATGGTATTAAGATTAAGAGGGGTGAATGAGAGGGAAATATAATAATTTAAAATGGCGAGCAAATGAGACTTTTATTGACAAAGCTGCTATAGGAAAGATATAATTTGCACAAGAGTTTAAACAAACTGATAATGAAGGGAAGAAGTAAAGGCAGAAGTAGAGGTAGAGGAACATAATGCTTCTCATAGTCCTATGTTCTTTGTGATTTTGGTTTGAGAACGACGTGAGAGCAGCCACATTTTTTTTCAAAGTTGAAATTGGATTGCCCATTACAGAATCCAAGTCAAAGTCTCCAAGGTTAGGAAAATTGGTGTAATCAAAGTCAGTAACTGGAAAGAGAAGTAGAAGGTTCTTTAAGCAATTAATTAATATCCAAGTCTATTTTTGAATTTCCTGTGTGCAATTCTACATAGAGAAATAAAGTGGCAAAATTTTTCATTCTAGATTTATGAATTTTTGTCTTTGAAAAAATGTTGAAATAAACTCACTCTTCGCCCCTATTATTAAAACAGCACTCATAGAATAGAAATAACCCTATCAATATGTAACTTAATTATTATGAACAATCTGTATAAATAAATCATGAACTGATATTCAGGATCACGGGACCGCAGTCTTAGCCCTCATGTTTGTTTTGCAACCAATCCAGATTCATACACGAATTCCGATCCAAAACCGTACACTCCTGGAATAATAAAGCGTCTCTATTCGTCTAGGGTCTCTAACTATCAAAATAACTATATCCCTTCTTATCAGTATCCTTATATGCCTTATAATCCTCATCAATATTATACAAATGCTCCTATATGTACAAAGTCATGGGTATCCTAATCCCAGTTAATTTTGTGGGGGAGAAAAAACTCCACCTTGTTCTCAGTCTCCTATTTCCACAAATAAGTTACCTTTAAACTACAACTTCGCTCGCCGCTCGGATGCAGCGACGTGCGAGACAAAGGAAGAGCGTCGAACGAGCGTATGAATTTTAATGACATGAGACAAATCTTTCATACAAAACTCAGCCGAGAATTCCCAGTAGTAGCATTTTCATCATTAAACTGTATAGAAAAGAAAGTCTCATTTTTAGTCAACACCCGAGCTGCCATTAATATAATAAAATGAATTTAGAGTTGTTACTTGCCAAAGATGGAGCAATAGATATTACAGGTATTACGCCGAATAGAATTTCCACTATAGACACATTAAATTGAACCGACCAAGTTAGTTAATAGTACGGATGTTCGATTCTTTAAAAAGAATCGATTCTTGAATCGATCTTGAAATTGTTCCTCCAGAATCGATTCATCTGAAAAATCGAACCCAAAGAATCGATCTAGCATTAATCGATCCAAAAAAATCGTTCAAATAAAAAAATTCATTCTTTTTAACAGGATTCTCAAATAAATTACATTGTACATTATTTTTTGAATAGACTACCAGGTAGATAAAGCTGCGGTGTGCGAAAGTACACCGCAGTGCTACCTCTGCGCCGCAAAGGAGAGTAAGCCCCGGACAGACCATTGCCCGGGGACAAGGAGTTGCTTGGCGTTCAGAGAGGCAGCCTCGTTGAGGAAGCCTCTTGGGCGTGCAAGCTAAAATCGTGGCTGGGCAGGTCCGACAAGAATCCCAGTTATCTACGAGAAGCCCAAGCTGGGAGAAAAGACTAGGGCCGAGGCACGGCCAAGAAAACGGCACCCCCTGAAGTAATGCGAAAGCGGTTCCGGGGGGAATAATGCGAAGGAGAAAGGGTGGTGTTTTTTAGTGGGTCGCTGATGGCGTTACTATAATGGTCAAATTAAGATCTTCATGTATATTCATATATATTAAGATCTTTGTAGTGACGACATCAGCATCCCCACACTACTGAGAAGTGCGGACCCTTCTCGGTGTGTTATAAGAAGATTTTATACCAGCCCTCGTAAGAGAAAAGAAATATGAAAAAAATATTATCATCATCATCATCTGTATCATCATCATCTGCAGCTTCTGAGTCGTTGGTTCTCTCCCAGTTCTCCTCATCGGTCAAGAGAGACTGATATTCTTAAGTTTTATCTGCATCTTCATTTTCAAGTTTTTTTAAATTTTTTTGGCGTAGAACTTTTACGCGAGTTATTCTATAACCTTGTTACAGATGCATGCGATTTTTGTCTCCAGTACTCAAGGTTACCCAAAATTTCTTTGGGTTCCTTAATTCCTTGAAGAAACTTTGCAAACTGGCGTCTTCCAGGTACAACAACTGGTTTCCAGTACCTAATGACATCATTAGATAAATCTGGAATATTTGATTTCTCAATACGTGCTCCGCCGACAAAGACAACACTCTGTTTATCCTATTTCATTCTATGTTTAACATCTGGTGCTCGTTATCTTTCCAGCAATAATTCACTCTGTTCCCAGTGAGTTTCTGGTACAGAAACAATAATATCTGAGAAGGGTAGAGTTAAATCATCGATCTCGATCCTGACTCGTCATTTTATTTTGCTCACTGCTAAACTTGTTATCGACAACGTTTTTTGTTTCCTTCTTCTTTCCAATTGAATTCTTCGCTTCATCTATAAAGAAAAAAAACCTTTGTGACACTTGCTGATACAATTTACAATTTTCATGTTTATTCGTGTATAGTGAAGAATACAAAGTTTCACTCATTTCGACCTCGAGTCTGGAAATTGCATTTCCGGGCGTTTTTCAGGTACAAAAATTGGTCAATAATTATTGTTAGTGTTTTTGTTGTTGTTGCGGATATGACTGCAGCTTAATTTTCTTGACACTGTCACTTGGTAAAAGTACCATTTTCCAAGCATGCTCCATCTAAATATATATGACAAACAATTACGAAGATGAAAACATGTTGGAAAAGAGTGTATTAAGGATTGATGTTAGTAAAAGGGGTAAAAATCCCTCTCCTTTGTGCACAATGAAGCGATTTTTACTGTTGCACGTATCACAGGGTGTCACTAGTTTTCTTAATGCATATATGTGTTTTTCAATTATCTCTTCTCATTTTGCTTTAGAGAAACTTTTCCATATAAAATGTTCAATGCGCATTGAAAGATACTTTTAACGAGTTCCGGGTTAGCTTTTTTAAAAACAGCGCGTCATTGATATACATACAAATGATAGAGAGCGTGTAATGTTTTAACATTCTTATTTTTGATGGATTTTCGTTCGCACGCCATCATGACAAACGTTCAACGGATACTAGAATGCTTGATGAGCATGCTTTTATACCCTTTACAGGTATGTAAATTTATTGATATGAATCTGACGGAAAGATACAAGTTCTCAATCTGCAGTTGTCGTGGTAGATTATTTTAAATCTAGAAGGAGGTAACCGTGTGGACTAAAAGTTGCATCACAATAAGCTTCCTGTACAAAAAGTTTATTTTCAGGGTATACCTGTCTAGCGTGATGTTGAATTTGTGCTTAATCAATCTGGCATTTGAATACTACGATACAATTAGTGTTTTAAAAAATATCTCGTTAACCGTGCACTTGGTGCAAAATATTTTGCGATATAAAGATCACACTCAAATTTTTGTGATGACTTCCCTTGGTGAAAACATCGACGACTGTGTTATTTGATGATTCACCTATGAGACCATCTATAATTACAAGTTTGAATCGAGGATCATTGGTATAGTCTGATGTTTGAGGTTAACCTTCACGAGAATTAAGTCTCTCCCTGTACTCTTTATAGGATGGTTGCCATTCAAATTAATAAAAAATTATGCACGGAAATACAGCATCACACATAAAACGAATATTTCGAAAAAGTTTATTTTACAAAAGTCGTTTTACTGCAACCCGTTGGACCAGAAATTATAGACGTAATTAGATGTTTCCACCTTGTATCCATGTTGAAGAATAAAAAAATCATGCCCCCGCTTGTTTTTTGTTCATATTTTAGGGATAAGTTCCTATCATGACAAGACTAATTTACTCCAAGTGTGAACTTCAAAAAAATTTTTTACAAAAGTTATACAAAAATTTGGAAGAATATAAAATTTTGAATTCCTTAAAATTGGCTCAACCGACTACACCGCTATTTTTTCTGTATTTCAATCATATCTAAGGTGACAAACATTTTTTTTTTTTGGGATAAGATCCAAGGAGTACTTCATGATTAAAAAAAAATATCAACTATTATAGCCCCTAATATGTATGTAATTCCATAAGAACAGAGGGGTAACTTTTTTTAAACTTATAAATCAATAAAGTGAGTATGAGTTGAACAATATACCATATTCTAATATGCTATACACTAAGTCTTCGTCAGTGTCTTCCTATATCACGGGATTCATACTGTTTTTTGTAAACAAAATTTACTGAGAATTTCAGCAGGCCTTACGATTTTCGACAAGTACCTCACGTGTGATAAGTAATAAATAATGGCTGCTATATGGGAATAGCATCCAACTGTTCTTAGACTATTGGCACATTCACAAGCATGTCTTCCAAACCCTACAATACTCTCACTGTTTCATCTGTAATCAATGAAATATCTATATAATTTCCAACTGATGTGTCTTGACTATACCTAGAACTTTAAAATGTTATTCATCATTTCGAACAAGTATAAACCTAAACTTTAACACTGGCGTCAGTACGGTAAAGCCCTTTGACTTCACTACGTCTTTCGCATTGCGAAAATTACGATCTAGGACGAATGTGTCGCCTTTGTTCATTAATTGATACAAGCCATTCAGATCTTCAATAAAATTTTTGAAAATTTGTGCTACATTCAGGTCCTCATGAAAAGTTTCTACCATGTCTAGTGCTCGTTCTGTTGTTGTATAGATAGAAAAAGGCCTGCGTGAAATACCTTTTTTTGACGCGAGTAAGATTTTAGCTGGTACTCATTATTACTGCTTTTCTGATGGCGAGCATATGTACCGTCAATAATTCACATTGCGTCATTATCAGAATTGAATAATATTTCAGAGACATCAGTAGTGTGAAATCAATTATATCACATTTAGAGATAACACTTAATTCAATTCGAGAGGGTGAAACATCTTTTGCAAAAGAGTTCATGATAGATGTGGAATAGTCGGCAAGAGCTTGTGTTACATCTTTATTCTGAGTGTTTCGCATTAACGTTAGCATTTCGCGCAATTTGAAAATATTTTCCCATGTCAAGTATGTGAAAAGATGTATTTGTTCTCCAGATAAAGAAAAGTCTACAACTTTATCATAAATGAAATTTTCGCATACAATACTTGAAATTTCAAGTAATTCTGATAGCTCTGAATCTTTTACTCTTGAAAAATTTGAATATACACGTAAACGACTTGATTCTTTATCAAAGAATCGACCCTTTATTGAATGTGCTCGACAACAACGGTTACCTCTCGGAATATCAATCATTTTTTTTCAGCATAGGATTGTACGCGCACCTATTTCGAAACTACTGTTACATCTTGTGCGTTGAAACAAACAAAACAATATTTGTGCGTTGCCACAGTCCTTTGATCTTGAATGCGAATATGCTCGCAATTTTCGCTTACTTTACAATTTGTAATGCTTGCTTTGAATTGTGTATCTTTGTCGCTTGATTACGAATAATCACTATTTTTACGCTTGTGTACACTGTTGGGAAACTTGCTACAAGCAGCGCATCTTTAATTCATAGAACTTTTCCATGAAGATATGTTGGTACCCACTGATAATGAGGTACGGTCGCTGGATGATGACGCCTGTGGGCCGCTTTCCCACCCTGACCAGCCGCCGATACTGGTGTTCCGACTCACTGAATCGTAAACACCTTTCTTCTGCTGCCACGACGGCATACAATTTCTTATCCAGGAACTTTTCCGGCCATATCCCGTAGCCCGCCGTCACCGCGTGGAGATGCCTTAAATGCAGGCATCATAAGTGCGGGCCAAATTGAGTCATTTGGTCGGTTGCAATGCTGCACTACATGGATCCAAAATCTCCAGACTGACGGTCCGTGACCAACGGTTTCTAATGTACACTCAAAAGGGTCAGAAACTCTAAATTCTAGTATACTTATGATACATCTCAATACAATGAGCAAATTATGAGTTTCTCGCATCAAATATCATAAGAGCGCGCCACATGGAGAGTAATGGCCACGCTATTCTTATACCAGAAAAAATCTTATCCGGACCAAAAAAAGGTTTCTTCATGCAAGCCTTTTACTATATGTACAACAACCGAACGAGCACTACACTTGGCAGGAACATTTCATGCGAACCTGAATAATGCTGAAACTATGAAACATCTTATTGAAGATTCGCATGACTTGCGTCAATTAATTAATCAAGGCGGAAAATTCGTCCTTGATCGTGGCTTTCGTGATAAGAAATATGTATTGATGTCCAAAGGATTTACCGTACTGATGCAAGCGTTGAAGGGTGAGCTCGTACTTCGCTGAAGCGATAAATGAGAATGGGTTTATCAATTTGCAATTTCTGAAAGAACAGGCAAATACTATTTATTACTAATCACGCGCTATGTAGTTATGGAAAATCATTAGGGCTGCTGAAATTTTCCGTAAATTGTTCACACAAAACAATATGAATGCCGTGATAGAGAAAGACTGTGAGGAAGATTAAGTGCATAGCATATTACAGTAAGGTGTATTGTTCAACTCATACTTAGTTTATTGATGTATGATCTAAAAATAAAGTTGAATTACATACATATTAGGCACCATAGTTATTCAATGATTTTTTTTCAAATATGAAGTAATCCTTTGATCTTATTCCAAAAAATATATCTTTTTACCTCGGATATGAGTACATTACAGAAAAAAGGCGAAGTAGGCGCTAAAAATTGATGTAAAAAAAATGGTGACTGAATTATAGTAATTTGCGCGTAAGAAATTGATTGTTAATTTTCTTTTATAGTTTTCTTAATACCCTATATAACGTACATTTAAGCCATCAAAATCCGTTAAGAAAATTTTGAGAAATTCTAATTGTTTGATTTTTCAAGATTTGTTTGTAACTTTTGTAACATTTGTTTTTGAAGTTGACGCTTGATGTAAATTAGTCTTATAATGATAGAAGCTTACCCCTGAAATATGATCCAGAAACAAGCAGGGGCACTTCACCCATGCTTATCAAGCTATGGCCTTTAATCGTCAAGCGTGATGGCAAATTTTATCAAAATTAAGTCAATGACCTTATATTTCATCGCGCGCATGGAAACTAGACAAATAAGCTTATGGGCCTGTTTGCAGCGGCGATGACTATGAGCTTATAACCCTGGGCGCTGTGATGCGGTGACACTGCTATTAGCTCATTTACAGCGCCAGCGGACCGTGCCACGCACGCCAGCCAGGCCGCCCGCGTACTCCCTAGAAGAATCTTTTCTCGCGGAATCAAATTTGAAGGAAACACTTACCTTTAATTTGGTCGCTGATGTTGATATTAGATAAAGTTGTCTATTGTCGTTGGTTGTACCAATTCTAAATGTTAAAAACAAAAAAAGAATTTAAATAGGCGGATATTTTTAAAAATCATGAAAACAATTTAAAAGAGAATAATAATACCAGTATAGAGGACAAGAGTCAACGCAGACAGGAGCAAAAGGACGTTTTAGATATCCTGCAGGAAAGCATTTCGCTCTACGGACCTAACATTGATGATTATGTGTAAGTATAAAAAATTATACATGTTTATTGATGCTTAATTTTTCATTTTTGAGAGAAAAAAAACTTTAAATCAATTTTATCGAAAACAACGTTTTTGAAGTCCGTGAACTTCAGAACTAAAAATCTACTTGACCGATTCTTTTGAAATTTGGTACACTATTTCTAAACATAATTCAACAGGTAATCAGTGTTTCATTCGAAATGCTATAAAAAATAAAATAAAAAAACGGCCTCTGATTACCTGGTTACCTACGTACTCTCTACTTACTCTACTTTACTCTGACTACCTATCACCTTTTAAATAAATTTTTTCAGATGATCCAGTAACAAGTTATGATGGTCACACATAATTATCTACAGAAAAACAAACCAACTGCTGTGAATCTTCCCGGTTTTTTCCCTCTTTGACGTAACCGTAAGGTCAAGAATCTGAATTCTCAAAAAACCTTCTTTTGCAATTTACTGGTTTATAGGTTTTTTTCTCCGTCCTAGTTAAGATATCATGGAATAATGATCAGCGAATTGCTCTGAAGGAGATTGAAATGGAAGGAGCATTGCTGACTACCATTTCTCGAATGGTTTCAAAATTGAAAACTTGTGAATTTTTATAATTCAAAGTTATCCCCTAATTCTACAAACCTGATGACTTTTTCAATCTGGAGATGTTATGTTGTATGCATAAAATTTAGGGCCACCAGATACAAAAGTGTCTATATTACTTACTTTACCCAAAACATCTACCTCATCCGTCATTTGTCCCAGTAATCGAACCATGGGTGGATTGTACTCTGGTACATTTTTATAACGTATATAAATGCACGGATCTGTATCGTAGTACAAAACGCGTCGATCTAACTGATACAGGTAGTCAAAAAGCTTTAGTCTATCTTGAGCAGTGGTATAAGCTGCTATGACTACATTTACGTAGAGTGATGCTACACTTGCCTCGTCTTTATATAACCAAGTGGCGTTGAGAATATCGCCATTGACCGAGGTAATGTCATGGAGTTGCAACCCTGGGTGAGTCAACATCTCCATCAATCTTTTATGCTCTTCAACAACTTCTGTTGGTGGTAAATTCTCTCTTCGACCGAACTTACCCCAAAAAGAGTTGAGGTAGAGTTTTGCAACTGAGCGTCAACCTCAATTTTTTGAAATCATTTCACGGTCTAGCTCTACACCCTTAATCTCGACATGCTCGCGAAGATAAGCTTCTTTTGACGCCTCGTCAAAGCACTCACTCACTGCAAAAGTTTATTCCACACCCTACACCCTGTAGGCGGGAGGGGGGAAGGGGGGTCAATTTAAAATTTCAAATCGGAACCTATATTTTTTATTAGAGATTCACATTTCCGATGAAAAAATACGCAAGTTTTATTTGAAAAGTTTTTTTCGTTTCGCGCCAGATGGCGCTGCATTGGCGACAAATTACATTGTGGGCTGTTCAAGAAATGAGCTTCCAAACAAAAAATAGGAAAGACATGTTGATTGTTTTCAGGACAGATATTCAATTGTAATCAATTTGATTTTTAACACCCCTTCCACCCACCTGGGAAGGGGTTTGAAGTTGAATAGAAAAATCAGAAAGCTCAATTTTATTTTCAAAACGCAAGCTTCTCATTTTGACTCCAAGTATGTAAGCAGTCAATGAATTAACTACTTTTACCGCTACCCAGGAACAAAGACGTGGACGTAGTAGCTCTCTGTTCCCTTTAGGGTGGTTTTTTTCGGCGAGCCTCCTTGTCTCTCACCATCGGGGTGCTTGTTTTCAGTAAGTCCCTCGCCTTTAACTATCGGGGTGCTTGTTTTCAGTTAGTCCCCTCGACTCTCGCTATCAAGGTGCTCGTTTTCAGTGACTGACCTCGCCTCTCACCATCGGGGTGCTTGTTTTCAGTTAGTTCCCTTGTCTCTTACAATCGACATGCTTGTTTTCGATTAGCATTTTACATTAATTGCTCAAAATGGTGTCCTCCCACTTCGATGCTCTTGTTAATCCGCGCATCGAAAGTTTGCACACAACTGCGGAGTCTTCAGGCAATGTTGGTCTTCAGGCAATCTTGGAAGTTCATTTTCCAAAAAGTTACTATATTCATCATCGTTTAAAGTACCATCAATGAAAAACGGACCGATAAGTTGGTCTTCAATTATTTCACGCCAAACCTTCACGGACCAAGGAAGCTGACGCTTAACTTCTTGCAACCAGCCCATTGATAAAATGTCACTCGGTTCTGAAAATCATTGCCATGAAGTTCGTGACCCAGTGTAATATGAAAGAGATGTTATTTATTATGATTTAATACCCTCAAAACATTGCTTTGAGACATTCCAGAGTCACGGCTTAGCTGTCGAGTACTAGCATGGAGGTCATGAGCGGCTGCGAGTAATATCGCAATTTCATTATTAACTCCATTAATAGTTTTTTTACGATTTCTTTTTTTCGCTTTTGCACTTCCGTCAGTGGTGAGTTTGTTGACCGCCCGGTAAAAAGAAGAGCGTGAACGTACACTGCCTGAAAAATGTTGAGCATAAAGAGTGAAAGCATCCTCGATATTCCTGCCACTTTCTCCATAAATGAGAATTATTTCAATTTTCTCTTGTACAGATAAAACCTCCATTGTGAAAGTAATAAGGTCAAGTAATGAAGAGATACAACGACACCCAATCAAACGCAAACAAACGTAAGCAGCACAACCAATCCACCAAAATCAAAGAATCTAAATAATTATCTATGGAATGGGACTCAGGAAAGGTTAGTCTAAGATGTGTTGTATTGTATTGTGCAATACGTAAGTGTAGCCTACGCGAGTCGGTTCGAAGTTGTGTTTCTGTGCACGCATCCGAAAGTACACAAAATGACTTTAACAGTGGCTCCGCGCTATATGAGAATGTCAAAGGACTTTGTAAGGAAGCGGGTGAAGCAATATAAAGAGGTAGGAAACGTGGACGATTTTCCAGACAGGGGTAAGACGCGTGTGAGCACGAAAATGGAGGATAAGATGAATATAAGGCTTTTTGAGGAGCAGCCCACATATAATTTGCGGCAAGCCCAAAAAGTTTTGTGAAGACGATACAACGCCGTTTGAGATCTGCCGGCTATGGATAGAGGAGCACGGTGCTAAAACTCTTCTTGAAAATGGAGCACATTCAAAAGCACATTCAAATTCTGTTTAAAAGCAAGCAACATAACAAATTCAAACAAAACAACCCTTACGAATCAATCCAAACAAACCGACACTTTGTTTTCTTTATCTTTCATTCAGAAACACATTCCTTGAACAGTCAACAATGTCATTTTTCACCAATGCAGTGCCACCTGGCGCAAATCGAAAGAAACTTTTCAAATAAAACTTACATATTTTCCGATGAGGAATCTGAATCTGTGAAAAAATACAGGTTTTCATTTGAAATTTTAAAGTTATCAACCCTCCCGACACTAGGGGGTGGGGAGTGGCGTACATTTTTGCGTGGTCGCTTTTACCCCTAAAAAAAAGTTTTCGAGGACATTTTTTTCATTAGATGTGTATTTCTTGAGATATTTCGCTGTCTTAAGATAAAAGAATCAGTAATTGAGTTCGATGTCTTTATTTAACTCATCCACAACTCATGTTGCTGTAACCTTACGCTGTGCGTCGTCATGAGTAGAATCGGTTTGACTGATAAACTCACAACACTTAAGTGTTGTGAGTGTTGTGAGCTTTGCCACAGGTGCACTTGTGGCAAAGAGGAAACATGAGTTTCCCATGCATCCATTCGCGCGGGTAGCACTGTATGGTATAAATTGCGAGGCGGCATTATACGACATTAATTTGTTTGTAATTTGCATAATTAGGACCAGATAGATCCTTTCACTCCTCATCACCCACTTACATTTTCTGATGTCCCACAGGAAATTTCCTCATTTTTGAAATAAAGGGATATGAAGAACAAGCGTCAATATATCGAATTTTTGCATTATTTCTTACCTTATAATAACATACAGTATTCCCTGTGCGACTTCCGAAAAACGCATCACGAGGGTTCAACGCATCCTGGTGCAATAAAGGCTTATTGTTTAAATATTCATGCATCTGGGTTGAATTTTTCTTGAATTAATCGTACTGATGCTCCCAAATTCCGGTCAATACGTAACCGTCTCTACGTATATTTTTCACTCGTGGCGCAAGTGCTTTTATATCGTGCGTCAAGAGTTTCCCCGGACGTTAATTTTTCATCACGATTTATTTTGTGACAATGCACGTACCCATGCCAAAATTAACCACGAGATTTCAAAACGTGACGCTTTTTATCACTATCTATGTAATACCCGTCAACTGGAGCTCCCTCTGGCAGGTGGAATTCACGACACCTTGCTGCGTGTCTAGTTTCTAACCTAATTTCTCCTTCTACACTCAATAACCATTCAATGGCTTTTAGAGACTGATTATTTGCTCGTCTGTAACCTCCGTGAGGTATAATACCTATGGTTTCAGGGGGAGGAAATTTTTTTCTGTATATTCTTGAGCAGGCAGAGGCTATGGTGGTGCGTTAAGCAAAAGGAAACACATTTGCGCACTTGAGAAAAATAGACCTAAATACAAGGCATGCTCGACGAAGTATCGTTACATCGCTCATACAATAGGACACAATCTCCTTTTTGAAATCAAAAACCTAGTGGTCTTTGCACGAATCGTACCACTCGTAAAATTCTTCTCGGTCCTTGATTGCCATGGTATCGGGGGAGTAGTCCTTAATCGGTGGCAAAGGACCTAGATAGAAATCATTTTCTGGTCTATTAAAAAAAAAGTGGAATAATACTATTCTTCGAACCCTCACCAGTGAGCCCGAATGCTTTAGGGAGAGCACTTAGATGCATAGGCATATTTTTTAAACTATCTACATATTTGCAGCCGCCGACCTGCATGAGCATGATTCTGGTACCATTCGCTATTACATTTGGACGGATTCTGGTACATTTTACCTCCATCAAGTAACGGAGAATAAATTGCAGGTCAAACCCTTTTGCATTGTGCGTAATGCAAATTGTTTTACTCAAATTTTTTCCGCCGCATGTAACGTGCTCTACAAAATCTTGTATAATCTTTCCTTCCTTGAATATCAACTGTTAGATACCGATATATTGACGTGACTCATTAATATTCTCGTTTGACAAACAATCAAAGCAGACTTTCTGAGATACACAGAGATTCGGCTAATGAATGTTTACTGAATTATCCCCTTGAAGCGTTTTCGTTTGTCGTGTTTCCAAGTCACTGGAGAAGAAGCCTTTCTCACTGTGTATGCGTAAACAATACTATTAAAGAAAAATCGATTGCATGAATTGCATTATATTTCCGGTGCATGAGCAAATACTATATCTTCTTCAGTTTTGCAAGGGGGTATTCATAGGCATGAGCTATATTTATTGGAAGATTTATGAGTTGCTCGATTTGCATAACCTTAAGTGCAGGGTATGAAAAGCTCCTGGCTAGCCGCGGCTGCTTTTAAGCACAAAATCGGATCAAAATGGTTTTATCTGAATAAAACATTATATGTACGCTATAGCGTACCGTATGTACCGATTCCGAAATCATGATAGTACCGTCACGTACCGGTAGAGCTTTACTCATGCCGAAATTATTGAATTTAAAAATATCTAGCGCGAGTCGCTTACATAGAAGGTAATTTTGAATTATATTCACTTCAAACAGTCCTGAACTGGATTCAGGGATAGTTACAACCGATTTATGTACTAGCTCAGAAGATAGTACTCGCTGTACTTTTCCTTCGATTTTCTTACACTTTTCTATTTCGCATACAAATATTCGCTGCAAAGTGTACCCCGCTCTTGGTACACGCACGCAGTCACAATAGAATGCGGGAAACAAAGACTATCTGAGTTTTTCATTTTCTAAATTGACTTTTTATTAACACCCACGTGCGTCCAGCACCGCGTATACCTTCTATCGTATTAAAAGTCACAACAAACGATTTGTCTAATTTAAACTCATCGCTACTTTGGATGATTTTAAAAATGAGATCCCAAAGAATCACAAAACTTAAATCACGTGCTGGAAGAAAGGATAAAGTACCAGCACTTTTTTAAAAAAAGCTGAATTAAATTTTATGTGAGCATAATGTTCAGGGCTGTCGACCAAATTCATCAGGTAATCTCAATCGCGCGCCCATTCACATGACACTTTCTAAAATGCTGGAGCTCATGCATGTGTTGCTGCTCGAACAATTGCTGCTGTTGCAACTGCTGTTCCAGTAATTGCTGCTGCTGCATCTGCTTGTGCAGTCGCAGTTGTAAGTGATAAATCTCCTCCATGGGTGCAGATCTCTTTTCCATGTGAATTTTCTTCCCCTCGTTCTCCTGCTCCTCCAAAAACTTCACGTCAACCTCCTTCTCCAAACCCTCCTCGTCAATCTCTTCCCCTTCATCGTCCTAAACAGCCTCATTATGGTGGGCCGAAAAAAAGTGAATTTCGTGCGATAAATTTCTAATAGTAAAAAATCACATTGGTTTGCAATATGAATTTGATTTTACTCAAAAATTATAATTGTTAATAATTACTAAATAAATTATTCACTTCTTATAATTTATCTTTAAAGTAATCGTCTGCGCGAAATTCAGTAAAAAAAATAACAATTGAAAAAAAATGTTGTCCTATTTTTAATTTTCCATATTTTTTTAATATTAATTTTTTCCATTTTCAAAATGCTTGAGGAAGTAAAAGATATTAATTGAATTAAAAAAAAATTGTACTATATATTCAGCTCATAAACAACTAAGAATTTTCTGCTATTAGAAATCGATTACTAGGATTTTATTATTTTCATCTCACCCTAATCCTCATCCACCTCTTCCTCCGATTCTCCATCGAATGCTTTTTCTGAAAAAATTAAAAAAATTGTAAAATTAACTTTTACAGTTGACGAAAACTGTTCAAAAAACAATAAAAAAATTAAAAAAGTAACTACCTTCTTCATTGTCCTCTTCTTCCATTTCAATCTTCCCTTGATGAGGAAAATCTTGTTCCCGAACAAGATTTTGTTCCTCATCGTGCGCTATAAAGAAAAAATAAATGCCTTACTATTGTGATGATTTCGTTATAATTTACTGAATGAACTATTTATTTTGTTTCACTCTTGAATAAAATAGATCGCGATAAATTAAACTTCCGGTGTGAATATTGTATAATGTAAATAAATTATATACTTATTTAATATTGTAAAATAAATTTCTTGTGATAAATGACTAATTTATGCATGGGGAGTATAAGTACAATTTGTAGATATTACTCAAAATAGAACTATAAGACAACATGATCAGAAATGTTGGAAAAATTAAAAGCAAACTAAAACACACTCAGAAACAACCATGTTGCTTATTAATCAAGAGAAACATTGAGTAATTATATATTTCTTAAATACCCTGTTAAAAATAAAATTATATTTTTGTAAATTATCGACAGGAAAATGATACTTCAAACGATAAAGCAATCATTATTGATAAACAAATTTTATGTTATTTTATAATTAAATATTTTAATTGCAGTTATTACTGCAATTAAGATTAATTGAATAATTGTGCTTTTTAAATAATGATGAAGAAGATACAACATTTATAATCAGATTTTTTTTTAAAATCAATGCATCTTTTTTGGTGATATACTGTTTGCACTATATCCTGTGAGCAAAAAGCAAGCTGACATTTAATTTTTTCATGAAATCTTTATTTATTCTGCCAAATCTAATTCGCTTCCTTCAAATTAATTCCTCTTCGACACAATAAACTTATCCCAACATTTTTTCCAATCCTCGAAGCATGCAAAATAGTCATTTTCTGGGAT
The DNA here is from genome assembly GCA_011634705.1 of Andricus grossulariae. Lineage (NCBI taxonomy): Eukaryota > Metazoa > Arthropoda > Insecta > Hymenoptera > Cynipidae > Andricus > Andricus grossulariae. Next base: position 188,374,073 of record JAABKJ010007545.1, on the reverse strand, counting down.
GGCCTTCAGAGCGCACGGCGTGTAACATTATCAAATTCTCTAACCGGGGATCGTTCTTATGTTCACTAATATTTTCAGATTAATTATAACTGCAGTGACTGATTCTAGTTAAAGATCTTAATTTACTAAAAATTACATTAATTTTTAGTAATGGTAGTGATGCATTTTAAACTTATCTCAATAATATTTACTATCATTGAGACATTCGTTCAATTCGCGTTTACTTTTTCCTGTCCAGTAAATCGCAACCAACGATATAAGTTGATCCCAATACTGATAGGACGTTAAAACTAGTCCTTAAAATTTTATAACCAAGAGTGGCGGATTGTGGATTCACTCAAGGGAGAGATGATTGCTTATTTTAAAATCGTTCAAATTAGTTTAGAAAATCACTCTCATATAAAAACAAGCAAGTAGGATTCTCCTCCAATATTAAACCATAAACCAAAATTTCCTTCGCACAACGAGGTCTTTATCACACGATAAATTTCAAAGTCGTTACGAATTCTTTTCTGTGTGAACAATTCTCGATTATCAAATTAAACTTTCTGCATGCTTTAGAGAAGGAAATTGAAAAAATGGAAGATTCTCTGAATTAAAGTTTAAAATTTCGACGAAAATCGGACGGTCAAATACTTACTGCAAGCTTTCGTCTGTTGTTTTCCGCATATTATTATCAAAAGGTGTAAATTCGACGCACGCTTCCACAATTTTCATTATAATTGGAGAACAGGTGAATAATTATGTTATTGGTCTCATTTAAAAGAGGAGATTCCAAGATTTAATTTATCGAAGTTTCAATTTTTTAAATTCAGTTCCCTGAAACATGGAAAAGTAGAACTTAATCTATCGCTGAGATAGACATGAAAAAAGAGGGGCATGTATATGAATTCAATTTTAAAAATTATATGCAGATTATGTTTTAAATATTCAGCTATGTATTTTCGTACGATGTTGTTTTTTCAAATTACTTAAACGTTTAAATGCAAGTGATTTTTTAATCATTTTTATTTTGTTAACTAAGTATCGGATCGGAACATAATTTAAAAAATTATAGGTAATAATGTTTGAAAGATTTAGCGATGTTTTTTGATGCACTGATGTTTAAACTGGGCCGTGAAATGAATATTTGAATTAATTTTCAAAATTATATGTACATATGTTTTAATTATTTGACAATGTATTTTGATACGCTGTTATTTTTCTACGCAAATTTTTATTTTATCTTTTTGAATTAGTATAAGAGTTTATTAATAAATCATATTTTCAGAAAAAAAGTTCAAATTAAAAAATATAACATAACAATTATTTAAACATTTTGATGCAAATACATGTTTAATGATTTTCATATCGTGAACTGAGCATCGGATCGGAATATAACTTTGAAAATTATAGGTGTTCATGTTTTAATGATTTGGCGATGTAGTATTTTCATGCCCTGATTCACAAAAATGGCTCTGAATGTATCCGCAAATGTCATTGTACAAAAATTAAGTTTTTCCACAATATTAAATCACATAACCTAAAAGTACAGCAACAATATATTTCAATGATTTAAGAACATATTTTGATGCGTTATTTATAAATATGGTAATAACGTATCGTTTATATTTGACGTTTCTATCATAATTTATTTTGTTAACATTTTCATGTCTACATTAGCACTACCACGCCGCCTTCCTTCATGATATATTCCGTGAATTTTCTTAGATCTCCATTTAATAATAACATGATAAATTTTCAAAGACACATTATTGGCATTTAAATTTATAATTATATTAATTATTATTGATATTTGTTTCCGGATTTATTACGTTCGTTAAGTCGTGCACTTGAAATCTTCAAATGACGCCTCGCCCTTTACTTTTAATAATATTAATCGTAAATTAGATAATTCTGCGTTACCAGGATTCCCTGAATACATAATTTCAGAATCTAATTTCATCAAGAATTTAAGTGGTCAAAAACTTTGAACAAATAAATAATTACTCGAAAATAGGGTAAATGAGCCAAGTTTGCGCGCGCGTATAATAGTCTAGTATATATTAGGGTTACATCAATTAAAACAATTAGGTAAAATGATTTTTTATCAAATAAATGACTCTATATACTTATATACAAGTTTTACTAATCGCTGTACATAATTTGAATTCTTTTTGCGAATTAAATTCATTCGTTAACAAATGAACATTTATACAAGTTTAAGAATCGCTGTACATAATTTCAACTCTTCTTTGCGAATTAAATTTATTTATCAAAAATGAACATTTATACAAGTTTTAGAATCGCTGTACATAATTTCTCCTCTTTTTACAGAATTAAAATTCATTTATCAAAAATGAAAATGGAATGAAATTGAAATGAAATTCACGAAAGATCCATTGCCTCCTGTGATTGAGTTCTGTAGCCCCATGGAAGTGTGTCGGTTATATGAGGAAGCAGCATCCTCTTATCATCTCACCAGCTGAGAGCAATCTTGTTTTGCTTAATCGAGTGAACTTCATGTTTTCGACTTCAAATCAATCGTTGAGGTCGAATAAGATTTTGATAATGTAAGAAAGTTTGCTTGTAGTCATCAAACGTTATTGTCCTTAATGTGGATCTTTTAATACATTTAGCTTTCTTGTTTCCCTCTTCATTCCCCAAAACTTTATAGGCATACAATGTTGATTTTAGCCCAAAAAATTCAGTAACGATTTTTTCGTTGCATTCGTCTTTAATGAGCCCCAAGACTCTTTTGTTCAGTAATTTAAGGGCATGTGATACTTAGAAAATTATCGATTTTAGCAGTGTTAGGTTCTCCGGCATTTTTCGTACAATAATAAAGATTTTGACTTGAAAATTTAGGAAATGATAGCGAACGTGCTATCGGACGTCCCCGAACTCTTCTGTAGTGGAATAATTTAAAAAAATTTCATTTTGCTGAATTTGATTAACGTGTGTGTATTTGGTGGATAGTCTAAAGTATCAAATTTGTCTGAGTCTTTTTTAATATAATCATAAAAGTCTGGAACTGTAGTATGGTAAATCGAGCTGTCTGTGTCAGTATAAGGTAATTTTGTTTTGCCATTGAAGGTGTACTTCATGTAAGTGTAATGAAAGTCATAAATCATTACCTTTGACATGTCAAGAACAGTGCATCCAATATAAATTGGTTCATTAAAATTAATGTTGGTTTTACTCATTTCAATGATCACCATGTCTTCACGAAAGATAGTGCAGCTATGAAAGTTTGGTTTGGCAATCAGAGCTTTTGCACCCCACCTCCCCTCACACTTTATTACTAACCTAACATCTTTGTGCTTCATTACGTTCTCCGTGGTCTTACCAAAGACTGAGTTGTTCATGAGATTGCCATTTTTTTTTTAAATTCATTTTTTGCCTGCTTTCTTAACTCAGTATTTAAATCAATATAGTCTTTCAACCATGGTTTTTGTTGGAATTGTAAATCTCTGTGAATTTTACCAAGTTTCATCCCCAAATTTAAATATTGTTTTAAGTTTCGATAATGGTGAACGTAATTTGTTTTTGATTTTAAATTGGTTATTAGTTTAGGAATTTTAGATGCTGGAAGATGAGGTACAAAATGCTCAGGGCATAATAGTAGGTCTTTATGCAAAATCATGGAGTTCTTCAGAATATTCCAAATCTACTTCGAAAATATAACCTATTTCTAAATCATCAGGAATATTGAAAAAATTGGGTTCGTTTTTAAAATTTGTAAACCATTTAAAGTCACGATAGGGTAAATATTGACTCATAGCTTTACCGTATTGATTGTTTATATCAAAATACGTGATGGAAGATTCCGGATCCAATGGATTAAAATTTAACCCCATGAATTTATTATTTGCTTTCGCATACCCATTGGAGCACTGAGACACGCTACCTCTGATGACACCTTCAATAAGTAATAACATTTCTACATCTGTTAATGGATCAAGTTCTATTCCAGTATACTTTAACTTAGCGTCAAAAGAAAGCCCAGGTGCTGTATAGTAGTGTAATGGATCTAAATTATAAGTTTCAATACAACGACATCTAAAACTTTCAAAAATGTCTGCCAAAAGAAAAACATCATTTTTTAAGTATAAATCTGAATATTCAGCTAACGTTTTTATATTAAATTTTTCCCAAACCTTGCATGCATGATTATAATCTTCATTTAAATACCCTCATCATTTAATTTCGAATGAAATTCCTCTTTTGCTGGTAGACAATCTTCATCTAATTTTTGCCAATTATCAACATAATCATATGAAAATACACCTTTTCTTGTTAATAATTCAAATTCTTTGAAATTTTTGCAATATTTTCTTGTTATTAATTTTTCATCCTTGCTAAGATTTGAAGCTAATTTGGAGACGCTACTTGGCATAAATCGAAAAGAGTCAATGAATCTTAGTTTAACTTTTGTCTTTTGCACATTTTTGGGAAGGATACATATTTTTCTTCATTAATAGGTAATATTGAGATATCACCTTCAAAGCTTGTTGCAAATTCTTTTATAAAAAAATGAGTCTCGTAGCGAGATAAATTATGAAACACTATGGGAATTATATGTGAGTCTTGGTAATTTACGTTACACCTGTCATGAGCAGGGCCGCGATATTTCCCCGTAAAATGATAGTGATCAAGATTTTTTTCATCATCTCTTGCTTGAATGTTAATGTTTCCATTTGTATAGAATTTTTAAAACAAGAATCTACTTTCTTAGCTAAGTTTTTTAACTCATTGATAAACCACGTGATGCAGTCTTTTTCACGATAAACTTGCGGTTCTGATTGTGAATCATAAAAACTGCATTTTGTGTAGTAAGCAACACTTGTAGGTATAAATTTTTTGATAAGCATTTCCTTGATTGTTGGTAACTGGCTCTAACAAACACTATATCAGCATATACTGCAAATTGAACCCTCTCTTTGTATTTATGATTTTTAAACTTTGAGATGTTATTTTTTTCTGTGGGAAGTATTAGTGTGCAATTATTATTCAGATTATCACAATCAATTCTATGTTTTTCCCAAGGTATTTAATATTAAACATATCAAAGAAATTATGTTGGACGGTTGACTGTTCAATATAATATGACACCATTGCGATAAACATTTATTATATAAATTGTAGTATTTTGGGGCGAAGAACTTCAATTCCGGGGCTAGCAGATATTAATAGCGTGATATTGTGACGTCAGATGTCATGTCCTATTTAATATTTTTGGGTGAAAAAGTTCAATTCCCCGGATTCAAGTATTGATTTTCAATATCGATATTGAGAATCGGATACTTCGACACTATGATTCGTAAGTCAGCACAAGGAGCGAAACCAATCTGACAGCCTTCTATATTCTAACCGCAAGTTTTCTAATCGTACGAAAAAAGTGAGCCAGAACTCTCCCTACCTATATACTACAATTATTGTTTAAAACTTTTTTTTGTAATATTGGCCTTGGGCACTTTTTTTAATATATGATGCAGTTCAAATTGCAATACTAACATGCTGGAGATTATAAATAATGACTGAAAGAATCATGCTTATTTGTCTGTCCCTCGGTTTGTTAACAACTTTGAAGCCTCTATAATTTTAACGAATTTGAGGTGATAATTCGTATTATAATCGATTATAATTATAAAAAATAAGTATTTTCATCAAATTTTTATAACACATGACGTTTCCAGAGTCTCAAAATTGATTAAATCCTCGCAAGTCGTCTGAGAACACGGGGAAAACTATCGGTTAACCTGAATAGCAACTCCGAAGCCTGCCAAAAAAAAGAGGCACAAACGCAAAATAATTGTTTTCAAACAAATTTCTGCATAAAATTTGAAGGGCTGATGGAGCAAAACACTTTCCCAAAGTTAGAATTATTTTTTTTATGGTGTGTTTTATATCACTTAAAAATTGCAAATAACGACTCCGAAACTAACGACTCTGAAGCCTTTCAACCACTCCGAAGCTTTTTTTTGCACTCGCTGGTAAAATGTTCAAAGTCGCATTGAAGAGAAAGAACAATATGTTTTACAAGTACTTTTTTTTTGAAGTTCTTCTTAAAGTTCTTCATAAAATATTGTTCATAGAGATATGTATCACGAAGAACTCCACTTATGCAAATTCACGTGAAAGAGATGAAATGAAATTGTAAAAATCAAATGTGTAAATAATTATTTCAACAAATTTTCAATGAATTAAAAAAGAAATCTAAAAAATTTGAAGAAAAAAAATTCTTTGACAAAAAAGAAATCAAACAAATGTTCAAACAAAATTTTCAGAAAAAATTGCTACAAAATTTTTGAGAAAAATTTCCAAAAAAGATTTTTAAAAAATTCAAACAAATTTTCAAAAAAAAAAAGATTTGAAATAATTTCGAATTTTTTTTAGGAATGCAGACAACTTTTGCACATTAAAAAAAATTTCGAAATATTTTGACCCGCTAAGCCTGCCAAACCTTTTTTTCAACCTTTATAATGATTTACTTTAAATAAAAGAATAATTTAGACACAAATTAGTAGAAAAAATCAATAGTCTAGATCAAACAGCTTTCCCAAATTATAAAGTACATCCTCGTACATATATCTAAGAAAACTGATAACAATTATTGCATAATTTAGAACTAAAATTTTCTCGCATCTCGGAAAACAAAATTGAAATCTACTTGCAGATCGCCCATATAACAAAAAAAAGGGCAAAAGAAAAATCGCACGACTTTCTGTAGACGATATTTCAGGAGGCTTAAATGAGCCTAAAATTATGCAAGGGAAATGAAGAAAAAATAAATTTTTTTGGTAAATTTGTTTTCACAATAATTGCTTAAACAATTTTTGTTTGTTCAAACATCATATTTGGGCAGCCCTGAATGAGCCCTAACGCAGAGTAAGAAAATAAATATGTTTAATTCCTTTTTAATAGGATTGTTTAAACAAAAATTCTTCCAACATTTCTTTTTATTTTGACTATTGTATTCCCAGAGCCCTAAATGAGGCCTAAATTATTGTATGAGGTAAATTTTGTGTAAAATCATTTTTAGTACGTTTTACAGCAATGTTCGTCCAGCTTAACGTTAAGCTAGCGCAAACATTATTTTTTACGAAAAATAATAGAGCCCTAAATTTGGCAATAGGGGCCCAAATTATCCCTCAATGAGCCCTAAATTATGAAATAGGTTACATCTGTATACCTCAATTGTGTTGTGCCAGCTTAACATACCTCTCAACCCCAAAGACTCGGTGAGAGTACACATATTAATTTCCATTGTTACCGGTACAGGGATCGAACCCCAGGCCTGCTGCTCGCAAGCTGGACGCGATGTCACCAGAGCTCTCGAAGCTCTTTAAAATTTGAATTTATATTTACTTATAATAGAAACTGAATGTTTAAAATTCTGTAAATTAGAAATATTGACGGAAAACTATGGAAAAATATACAGAAAGTACATTGCAGTAACTATTCTTGTCATTACTTGAAATTCAAAATATAAGGAAATTACCAATTTAAATTTTGAAAAATCATTTTAGTTGCGACTTAAATTTTTTTTGAATTTCAAAATGATTAAAAAACATTTATGATGGATACAACATGTTTTGAAATGTATAAATAAGTTTTCTCGTGCTATATACGAACTGTATTTTTTTAGTTCTAAATAAATACATTTAAAATTTAAATGTACCATTTTTATCGCTTTTCATAATATTTAGCTTTTTTAACTTGAAACGAATTATTTATATACGCAACAAATATTCGTAGCATTTTTATGACGTTATTTTTCAGTTTTAGTGTGCGAGCTTGTATTTGGGGGCATATAAGGTACTAAATGTTATTTTAAGTTATCGAAGTGCCTCATTATCCGGAAATTCGGGTTGAGTATTCAAATATTTTTCATTATTTTGGCTGGTCATACCGAATTTTCGGTATTACTAGTCCATCCCCTTGTCTAAATCCACCAAATTTTCGGGACGACTCGAGGCGGCCTTTCACGATATTCAGGTTTTCAAATTCTTAATATTAAAGTTCTAGCTGTCATCAAGTAAAGCTGGGGAGGGCGGCGAAGTGAGCAATATTCTAGTTTCAAGTATTTTAAGTAATAAACGATCAAGATTTGCATAAACTTATGTCTATCTTCACTTACGTTCTGGATGCTAACACTATCGAAAAACTTCACTTCGGAGTGTCTTTTTTTTACTTTATAAACTGATGTCATATAGCTACAGTTGTAGATAATATGAATTAGTGGTGCCGACGTTTCATATTTATTGAATGCAGCAACATGCAAATGTTGCAATAATTTTTCATAGACAAAAAAAAATATATGTCTGAAAAATTCCTTTTTCACAGTTTTGTTGCAGGACTAAATAAATAGGAGACATCGGCACCACCAATTCATATTGTCCGGAGCTGTTGCCATAGGACGTCAGTTTCTCCAGTACACAGAAAAGACTTCGAAGATAAGTTTTCCGACTGTGTTGCCACTTTCAAAATGACTGGAGATACAATCAATAGTTTTAACACGTTTTAACAATTTGTATTTTCGTTATATTTTGTATTTTAAATATCAACAAAAATACTTCAGTTGCTCGTGAAGTGCTGTTTTTTCATTTTTGTAGTCCATAATACAAATGCTGCATATATCCACGATATAGTTGTATACATGTAAAAAATGCTATAGAGATATTCTTTTTTTCAGATAAGGAAAATGCTATCTTCAAAATCGATGATAACCATACTCGTGGTAATGGCACTAATTTATAGTGCAATGGCTTGCGATGGGTTCGACTCCCCATGTACTTGACTTATGGTTCTCAAGGCAGTTGTTGTGGAGGCATGCATTGTCAGAAGAATGATCCCACTTGGGCACAAGGACGGTGCTACTATAGTCCTGGCAAGTAACTGCTAAATATGCTGTTCTAAGGCATAGTAAGATAATTATTAAATCATCGATAAGAATAAAATCGCACTAAATACAACGTTAACATTATGTGATTTGTTTACTATGCCTCTCTGTTGTATCTGTTGTACTCCCCCTAATGAAATCCTGTGAAATCCATTGATATCCACTGATATCTTTCAAAATATTTCAACATAAATAATTTAATTATTAAATTATAAAAATTTGAAAGTAAATCCAAAAAATTATTACTCAATATTTTACTGCACATGTCTTTAATATAAGAATAATATCCCGAGAATATAAATATACTATTCCAAAGTATAGTTAACGTGTGGTAAAGTAACACCATTTTAACAGCGTGCACACTGAAGAGTAGGAAACACCAACTGTAGAGGATCAATAAATCGAATTCATAATTCTTCTGTTAGCATGAACAAGGTTTTTTCTCGAGTAAATGTAATTCAAATAAAGTGAAGCATGAAGAGAAGGATCAGGAGGATGATAACATGAAGAATGTGATCAAGAAAGTGGTACATGAAGAGAAAGATGAGGGTATGGATGTAATAATTGAGAAGATGAGGCTATGGAGTTAAATGAATGGGAAGATAAGGGTATAGAATTAGAAAAGTGGAAATTAGATGAGGAAAATAAGCAGGAAGTATCAAAAGAGGATGCTGAATTTTATGAAGAACAGGACAAATTTTCAAAAAATAGAAAAAACTGTTTTTATGATAGATTGAAAAATTCTTATCGAAATTTAGCTGGATATCAAATTATTTTAATGACTTTTTTCAATTTGACACAAATTTAAATAGTTCTAGATAATTAATAATCAAGTATATTACCTGTATTGGGGTATTTTTGAAACTCAGTGAAATGATTGTCACTATCTTTTTCAAACAGACTATATATTTTTGTAGAGTTGCCTAGTGGGCACGAAATTTAAGAATGTAATTGGAACGTCCTAAAAACGTTTCTTGGACGTACAAGTCAAAATATGTTATTTGAAAGTTTCAAAAACTGTCCTTAGTTAGACCAAATAATGAATTGAAAATGTTTCATGTTCCAAATACGTCCCTAAAACGTCTCTAGAACATTGTATGTTTAAGAAACGTTATTTGGACTGACTTAGGACGTTTTTGAGCCATTCTAATGATGTTCTTTAACGCGTGTGCCCACTGGGTGACTTAGAACCGAACTTTGAATGAACGGAATCAAAGTCTACGGCTTACTGTTGCTGTTAATTATATAAAAAAACATTATTTTATTAACACTATATTGAAAAACATAAATACTAATCTATAACTTAATTGTCGAATGAGAAACGCGAATGTCGCAATGAGACTGTAATCAGCAAAGCCGCAGGTGCTTTGAAAACCGTCTTTAAAAATAAATTGAAAAACAATTTCAGTTCCAATTTATGGCTATAGTCTACCAGGCATTTAAATCACAGTTTTCGGTTTAAGTTACAATGTATGAAAACATGCACAATGAAAATATGCACACTCAACAGGCATTTTTATATATAATGTAGTAGTTAAAAAGAACGACGAAATTTGGGTTTTCAGTCTCCTATGGTGGAAGCTTTTTTTTAGTCCCGTTTTCCTCGGGGATGGCTTAAATTGAAGCTCTTGCTACCTAAAGACTTGTATCTTAACAAAAAAAATGTTAATTCTAAAGGTATCTTTTTATACAAAAATAATTCAAAAAAACATATTCTGAATCCGAATTATTCGAGAGTTGATAGGGCTCTTTAGATGTATGAAAAAAAAATTTAAAAAGTTAATACTTTTCGAAAAAAGTATCTTCAAGAATCGTCTTCTGTCATAAAAATGTAGGGGAGAGGAGAGCACGTTGGCGGAACTGAAAGAAAAAGTGAATTAGAGAGAAAAATACATAACCGTAAACACTGGAAAGTTGTGCTTTAGGTAGCTTCATACCTTGTCTATAGTAAGTGAAAGAATATTTTTTATTAAAAAACACATAAAATATCCAGGTGAGAAAGTTTTATATACTTTATATATAGCGGTCAACACAAAGATATTTTTCATTTGTTTTATTAATTTTTCTGTATAAAAAAAATTAAAAATATAAGTGTTTGGTCCTCGTAACATACTTACGGAAAAGAAAGGGGAAATGAGAAGAAACGACCAGGAAATTGTTAGAAAAAGAGAAAAAGGAAAACAAGCTTGGTAAGTTGGTTGTGTATGAAGCTAGAGGGTGGGGAGCTGGGACCGCACACTATCATCTTTTGAATCCTCTGTCCATCGCTGTTTTAACAGAGAGAGTGTAGGGCCCAAATCGAACCCAAAGTCCATAGCAGGAGAGAGTCCTAAGTCCTAATAATACATTGACTACTTCCTAGCTACAAAGGGCTTTCTCTCTCCAACATAAAACCCTTTATTTGAAGAGATAGATCCAACCCCAAAAGACTACTCTCAATTACCTAGAATAGTCTCTATGGTCGTACAGCAATGCTTGGATCACCTCGTCGGAAAATCGAAATCCTGAGTGGTGTGAGAGAGTATATGGATGTCTAAAATAATAGAATATGGATGTCTAAAATAATAGAATATTGAGTGAATCCAATTAAGTAAAGGTACAGCTGAACCAGTTCTCTATAGTCGGTCCTGGGGAGGACTCGTAAGCGTTTGCAGATATGCAATTGGTAGTTTTCAAGGCATGTCTGTTCGCTGAGGTACGGAAGGCGCGGACGCTGAAAAAGCACCGACGTCTGACCATAATGGCATGGGACCATTGACTCGCCATCGCGGTGCCCCTTACACTCAATAGTCCCGCGGCATTAGTCAGCCACACGCCACACATCAGGCCTGACTGTACCAATCTGGGAACGTTAGTACTCCGTGCCAGCAGTGATACTGTCCGACCATGGCCAAACTCACAGATGGAGCCATAGTTTATTTTAACTACAGGATGTCGGTATTACTATTAAATAATAACTCATCTAGCAACCGTAAGTACGTCTTTGATAATTTCACGTCTCTTAAAAAATGTGTAATTTCTCCAAAAAAAAGTATCCTGACCAGTAACCGGCCGGCTCCCGACCATGACATATAATCAGGGTTGGCCCGGCCGGTAACCTATGAAGAAAACATTGAAGTCGACGACAGCTGGTGAATTTTTGAGGCGCAAAACTTAATATCATGCAGAAGAAATATCATATGATGTCGCGTTGTGCGCGCAGAGACATCAGCAATAGTCATAGCCTGAATCGCATCAGAGACCGAAGCAGAAGAAATATCCGAAGCATCCGTATAGCAGATCTCAAGCGAAAAAGGATCATCAGGAAAAGCGAAGGCACTATTACTAGATTCTGTCAGTCAAATAGCAGAGAGACTCAGTCATTTTAGTCAAAATTAAATAAAAATTATATTTGATGAAAAAATTTAATCTTGGATTACAGGTTATAAAACAGCTGTTTAAGTAAAACTTTTCAACATTTTGAGCCGCGAGAAAGGAAGTGTTCCAATTATGAAAGCAATAATAGTATATTACATAGCTAGTGGCGAAAGGCGTTATTCGCCACCAGCTATGCATGATATTTTTCATAACAAGCGCATCGGAAATGCGGCTTTTGCTGCCTTTTCAGTGATAGCAAGATAAAAAATGGCACGGTCAGAATTAAAAAGGGGTCTGGAGAGACCGGATTTTCCGAGATTTCGACGAGATACTCGTTTCCACGAAATGATAACACTGTTCCTGCATGACACGTGAGAATAATGGAAACTACGAGGCTTACAAAAATAAAGAAAAAGTTTGGTAACCCAAATATCGATCTATTTGCGAATAGAGTAAATTCTAAATGTGAAAAGTTTGTATCTCGGAAAAAGAATCCAGAATCGATAGCTATTAGTCCATTTAATATTTCATGGAAACATTATTTTGATGCGTTTCCCCCCTGTTCTGTTATTTTAAAAACTTAACAAAAAAAGACCCGAAAAACGCTACGGTATCATGGTGGTACCAGAATGGCCTGCACAGCCATGGTATCCTCTATTTTGCGCAAAAACGGTATTTATTTTTCTAATAGGGATCAAAACGTTTTTGGGACGAGGCTAACCTGGTGGTCGGAATCTAAACAGGGAATCGTTTAAATTATGAGGTACACCAATGTAGGCATCGATAGAAATTACTGTGTCATCATTAAATGATTCATCGTTTAAACAATACGAAACATTTCTGGAAAATGGTTGAATTTCTACGTCCAAAAGATCAGTCATATCTCTACTCGTTGGATCGGAGGTGGCTCAAGATCAGGGGGGTGACTCGCCATGCAAATGCGCTGTCTCAGTTTTGTGAAGGACGCCAGAAAATGAAACACTGGCGCCACTAGCGCGACGCCCTACATTTGAATGAAAGCAGATTAGAATGATGGAAGATTTAGAATTTTTCGCAGTTTTTGTAATATTTTGGACGTTTGTTGGTAATTTAAAAACACTGAGCTTGAAGTAAGCAAGGATTAACTGTTTTTGGGATAAAAAAATATCTAGGATTAAAAACAGACCTTACATATCTGGGAATGTCGGCTTTTAAGGTTTTTAAATTTCAAGTAGAGTAAAATGGTAAAATATAAAGATCACGTCTTTAACGCTTGAAACAAATAAACTGAATGTTCTGAAATAATAATATAAAAATATTCTTTCTATTTTTAATGAATTGAATGATCCTAATGTATTATTACATGATGATAAAAATATACAAGAAATTAAAAAAATATTAATTTTTAATATTCAGTATATTGTATTGATCGACAGTAGAAGGGTATATAGGAGTAATAAATTCCAGGTTGATTCATTTAAATAAATATAATTATTTAAATTATTTGCAAATATAATACAATAAAAGTGTAGCAATTATTATGCAGACAAAACATAATAATTTATTCTATATAATTATCCAAACCTACGCTTTACAACATTTTTAAACTTTCTTTTTCGCGATGGTTTTTTATCAGCCTTCGAACAATGCTTAGGGTAGTTTTGAAACTGAGATAGCAAAACGCCTGGTTTTAATTTAGGTTTCTTGTACCATTCTGAATGCAAGAAAATCATTATTTTATAATTATAATTTACTTTATGCTTGAATTTATTAATAAATTAATGTAATTGTACATAAATGTCGAAAATCAGCGATAATTCAAAACTGGCATTAATTTTACTTTTACATTTTTCTTAGAAATAGGCAGGGTCTTAAAATATTTTTTAAATTCCAAAAACTATTAGAACTATAATTTTACACACTATCACGATAATTTGAAAGTTCGTCAACGAGAAGAATATATGAAAATTTAAAAGTCAATGTAGGCATGAAACCGTCACAGCCATTCGATTATTTCAGGTTAAAGGACATCGGTGTAAACAAATCGTAATACTTACCGCCATATCCGTTCCATCAGGAGCTAAAACTTCCTTTTTCAAAATTATCTGATTCTTTAAAAAGTGATCATCACACACTACATGTTTACGTTTAACAAGAAAATCCTTTTTGTCACGGTTAATTGCTTGTTGCCAATGTTCAACCTCATTTTTTGGAACGGAAAAAATATTTGTTTTACTCCGTTTGAGCGGGTTGAGTCGTATCCTGATCGACAGTTCGGAGCTATACATCGATGCCCCCGTTTTTCTAACACATTTATTTGTAACTAAATAAAATACGGCAAGTGGACAATAAATAAATGACATGTCAGAAGTTTTTATATGCAAAATAATAATACACAACGGGCAGAGCGGACGCCGCAGAGGTGGCGCAAATGTTTCACGACTCGCCGCTCTTCACAAAACTGACACGTGCCTCTAATGAAAAAGCGCAAATCGTGTCACCCCTCTGCTCAAGATCAACGAATGGCGAGATTTTTTATGGTTATTTCAAAATTAAAACTCTGAATGCTAAAATACAATTTGACTTGAAATCCAAATATTAGCTTAAAAGCTTATTTGTTTATTAGTGTAACCGCATAAACTTTAAGCCATTGGCTGAAAGACGTCCTCGATAAGAGTGGAATTATTATTATTATTATATCATTAAGCCGTTTCCCTTTCGGGGTAGGCGTGAATTGCTCGCTGGTAAAGTAGTGATGTGTGGATGGGTATATAGGTGAAGGGTAGATAGGTATATAGGTTTAAGGTATAGATATTTTACAAGAGAGGTTCCTTTTTGTTGCAGCTCCTTTGGAACCAAAAATTGGTTCCAATAGAAACCCCAGTTTTTTCTGTGCGATTTTTCATTTATTAGCAAATGAATACTTTAAATTTAATAAACAATCATTTAGTAATAATAAAATTATACGTCAAAAGATCTCGTCCTGTTTTATGAAGTCTTATCTCGTCTGATATACAGGAGCTAAATATCGTGAATTTCGATCAACTGTCATGTCAATGTAGAAATGGACATTTGTGAATAAAAAATGTCAGAAATATAGTGATTAAATATTAAAAATTTTAAATAAAACGTAAAACGCGAAACTGAATTGACTCCTGTTTCATCAGTTTTTATGTTCAAAACGAATTCATACTTTTGAATAACTATTTTTCTTTTCGATATTGTAGAAAATATTGCATATTGTTATAATTATTATCACATACTGACAAATTTTTTACTCTAAAAAAGAACTTGTACAGAAAATATTTGAGAGAAAGTACAATGTCTTTTCATATCGCATACAAAGTAGATTAACAATAAGAAAATCATATAATAAAGAAGTAATTTGGTTGAAATACATGTTTTTCTGCGTGGCAATGTTTAGAAGCAAAAAGTTTACGTATATAATACAAATCAGTTTCGTCGAATTTAGATTTTTGAATAGAAAATTCTTTATTTGATTTTGATTTTTGTATTGAGAGTAAATCTCGACCTATTCAAACTAGATTTGGTACTACTCGGAACTTTAAATTTTGTTAGTAACAGTAACACGTTCCTTATTTAAAAAAGCAACCGTAACGTTAACGCGTTACAATTTTTGGGTAACTGTAATGCAAAGTAACGTACATTACTCTATGAAATTTTTTAATGATCTTAATTCATAATTATTTTAATTTAATAATTAATTATATATCATTATAATCAAGCAGGAGACGAAAAAACAAATTTTTTATCAAAACATTCCAATAGTGTGGAAACGTTCTTTTGGACAAGAAGAAAACAACTAAAAATATGTAAAAATCAGATAATATCTTCTGCTTCCCATTAGAATAGGCATCTTTTACATTCAAAATCTGAACAAAATTATTCGTGTTAATAATATTCATTACTTGCATATGCCTTAATCTTATTTCTGTTCAATTTTTTAATTAAATTTAAAAAAGGATGCTTACGAAACTTAGATAGTACTTTCAAATCTAAAAAACGGCCAAATATATATAAAAAAATGAAATGAAGCACCTATTTCAAAATCGATTCATCAAATACTCACTTAAAAAATAAACGAACAGCTAATTTATTTATTTATTTTAATAAATGGAAAAATACGCAAAATGAAACAAATGGTTCGTTTCAGTGATCTTCATAAAATAATCATTTAAAGACATTTTTGTCGTTTTTTTCTGCTCATTCAGTCAAAAAAGGCGCAAAAAAATGCCCTATAATTGTTTCCCTCAGAAAACAAACTAAAACATACGTATATTTACGATTTGAGAAAAACATTTCCATAAATTTACAGATATTATCCGTGATTATCTTGCATCGATTGCAACAAAAATTCTAAAATTATATTTCCAGAAAAAAAATTCTACTGAATTACAAAATGGTTTAATCCGTATAAAGATGATAGGATGCATTCCCTATGCGGAAACTTTGAAGAGATATTGTAAAAAATATAAAGGGTGGGCTGCAGAAGATTTTCTGCAAACGTCACCTTTTTATTTTTTCCAATTTTGAAAAAAACTTCTGAATAAGGTAAAAAAATATAGAACTTTAAAGACAAAATGTGTTATTTTTGAAAAATGGATATCAAGATTCAAATATCCATAACTTTGGGGGAAAATTTTGGTTCTCAAATAGGAAATATATGTGTCCCCTAATTTTCTCTAAAAAAAAACACATTTAGTCACTGACAGATTCTGCATGTAAAATAAAAACTATTTGCAGATTATTAATGTAAAATTTATTATTAAATTACATGAATTGAAATATAATTGTTAAGTTTGAAAACGCATTCGAGTACAAAATTTAAAAACTTATTAAAGCTTTTTGGAATTTAAAATGACGCATTAAAAATTTTATTTAAAAAAAGCAACGCCAAGGTAAGGCGTTACTTTTTCAGTAACGGTAACGGTATCGCATTATTTTTGGAAAAATTAACGGTAACGTTAACGTGTTACTTTCGACTGGCAACTTGTCAAACGCTGATGCTCTATTATTCATAAAAATGTTAGACAAGTTCTTTTTGTTTGATCGTTTTAAAATTTTTTTTAAGTTTATCAACATCCGAGAGATACATATAAATTTTTAATGTTTCAAATTAAAAATTCAAAAATTATATTATTTAAAAAATTGTAAACAAATTTAAAATACATTTTTTGATATTCAACAATAAGAAATCAATTAAATCAATAGAAAATCGGATCCAGAAAAAAGTTAAAATAGGATAAAATACAAAGATACTACTAGTATTTTTGTCTTGTTGCATTTAATTTATAAACTATTCAAATGAATCACAAGTACGTACATAATTATATGATTATTATTTTTTTATATGAAATAAAAATGAAAGTACGTAGATTAAAACTAAAGTAAAAATTTCGAAAGAAAAATAAGAAATATAAAATCAATGAAAATTTGTGAAATAAAGCTTCGCTAGGAAAGATAATTGGTCGTTATATGGTTAAGAAAGTGCGAAAGTTAAGAAGAAGAATTTTAACATTATAAGACTATCGAAAAATTTTAGATATACATATGTAATTACCATATATATATAATTAAAAAATAGGTCGAACAACCCACGCACGGTGCCACTGAGAGCAACTGCTATTCATGAAAATGATACCGGCTCCCAGTTTAACCGCGGTAAATCACACCTATGTCCACGTCTCACGTCTGTGAGATGAGTGGCCATAGGTCACGACGAAATCATAGTCTTGATGATGATTTCGTCGCGTCCTGTATCCACCCATGTAATGGCCGTGAGACGTGGCCATATGTTTATTTGAAGCGGGGACAACTCAGATCCTTAAATATTGCTTCACGAAAGGTTATGCACATGAACAAAAGCATGCATCTCAAGTCTTCTGTTCCGCGACTTTACATCTCACGCCGTCAAGGTGGTCTCGGACTGCTGAATCTCGAATGTCTTCACAACAGGCTCATTATGGGTACAGCACATATCGTTCAAAATCGACGAGACTCTCTTCTTCAAATGGTCATAAAACACGAAGAAGTGAGCAAAGGAGCGTTTCCGTACAAAGTAGCGGAGAAGGCTGGGAAAACACTTGGCCTTGACTTCAACATCGCGGGTGAGCAAAATGCGTAAAACATTATCCATTTCGAGCTCTCACTCCTTACGGCCCAGATCAAGAAAGTACATAAGAAAAACTTCCACCTCAGCTGAAAATTCCTGTACAGGTACCTCGGAGGATCCTGCACATGTTCCTGTACACGACCCTGCACACGAACCTGTACAGATATTCTTGACGGTTCCTATGCAGGAATTTGGCGAAGGACCCTGTACATGATCCTGCACAGAAACACGTATGCAAGCCAACCTTTGAATGATCCTGTACAGGTTGCTTCACATAGTGAATTAAGGTGTGGGTTCATGTACAGGATCTTATTCAGGATCCTATACATGAACCTGCATAGGAACTAATCCGCGAGGGTTCGCTAGTGACTTGGCTCTCTCGATAGTGAGTTGGATCTTTAAGGGGGAAAAAGAAAGGCAACTCTATGGCTGTAAGCGACATGAGTTTTCGCGAGAGCTTTATGTAAGAGATCCTATACGTGTTTCTGTACAGGAACTCGCGCCTCAACTTACTTGTCAAAGGAACCTGTACATGAACCTATAATCGATCATTCAAAGGTTCCTTTATCGGTGCAGGTTCCATTGCAGGATAATATTCAGTTTCCTTCGCCAAATTCCTGCACAGGAAACGTCCAAATTGCCTGTGCAGGTTCGTGTGCAGGATCGTGTCCAGGAACATGTCCAGGATCCTTCAAGGTTCCTATAGAGGAATTTTCAGCTGGGACGAACAGCTCCTTGACAAGAAGGTGCACGGCATCTTCCACAGAAATGTGGAGGATCAGTGGATGTCGTATGAGCTAACGTTTGCTTTCCTCAGATCACCCGGATTGAAGTCGGGCACAGGGGGTTTAATTTTGGCGTGTAAAGATGGTGTTATTTCAACTTAAGCATACCGTCACCACATTTTAAGCCAAGACATTCCCGATGATAGCTGCAGAGCGTGTCACTAGGAGCACCTGGGACACATACTATCTAGTGGTTCAACTCATGCGGGAACGACGTACATCCAAAGGCACAATACGGTACTAAGAGTGTTCTATTGTCATCTCTGTCACTCTTACGGCATTAGCCCTGACACTACTCCGCCAAAAGCTCCTAGGGAAATAGAGTCAATATTTTCGAAAATGAGAATTGCCGCATATGCTGGAACTCCACTTTCTCGACAATTATTTCTGTCGCGTACTAGAGGCTTGGCATAGTTCTCCTTGACTTCGAGAAACGAACCATGTTCGTTATCGAATTTTCGGTATAAGCTAGTCGCCCGGATCATCGGTGCTCTTCGAGGTGCCAAGCTTTCACTGTTTAATAGCCTGAAAAGCATCCCTGCATGACAACGAAATGCTAAGACACTTACAGAGAAAATGCAGAAGGCGGTCATCCTTAGGTCGCTCCGTGTCCTCAGGGCGCACGAGACTTTTGCCGGATCATCGTATTTAATTCATCACAGACTGTAGCCACCTATCTCACCTATCACAAGTCTCGCGGTTGTCTTTATGACAACATTTTTTCATGTATAAAGCATGAGAAATTACTTTATTATTTACTGCAAAATTTTAAGGAAATAGATATAGGCTTGGGTTGTTTACAACAACCATAAAATTGTCAATCCTTTAAGATTACAAAATACTTTGGGGGATTGGCATTTATTTAACATCTTCAATAATTGCTTCTTTGTGGTACCAGCAGCCTTTTTATGTAAATCCTTTCAATCTAAATTAAGGTTGAATTTCGACATTTCCATCGAGAATTCGGACAAGGAAAAAGATTAGATGAAATAATACAAACAAAATAGAGAATGAGAATCTCAATTTAATAACATTTTAATTTATTGTGCATTATAATATTGAAATCGGGTTTCCAGAGGAAACATAATTAGAATGTAAATCAAAATAGCAATTAGTAATTCCGACTTAAATATTAATATCAATTTTATTATTAATGTGAATTGAAATCGAAGTGTTAATTTGTATTCGTATTTCAATATGCAACACAAAATTTTGATTTTGAGCCCAATTTCAATAAAAATTGCACTAATATCTTCAATCGAAAGAACACTATCCTTTCAATTGAGGCCAAAGTTACTTATATTTTTATTAGATTTATTCGCAACAAAATAATATATTTATAAAAAATGAGTGCTTTTACAGAATTTGTAATTAAAATGGGGTCATAGCTTTTTTATTCAACTTACAGAATTTTCAGCATTTTTTGAAAATTTCTAATATTACTGAAAATTCTGGAAATTCTGCGGAAAATTAAATATTATACAGTCTATAATTTCTACTGCTGCGTGCAGTGTGGAATCAAGTTTATCAAAGTTCTTATAGAGAATAAAGTTACGGCTTTTGGTGATGAAATAAATAAAACTTTACAGCGCGTACTATAATTTTATGGAATTCTTGGCAATATTTACTATTATATAGAATTTGGTAATAATCATTGTATTACATGCTGCAGAAAGGTATGTTTGATTATATTATTGCGAAAAATCGAACTGTCAAAAACTAGGCTTGATTCCATATATGTGAGCGTCCGCATGAAAAGGACCCTTATGGTAGATTCTAGTTTAGGAGATATTCGCGTTTTTTTAAGTTGAGGTCAAAATGATAATTTTTGGGTTTGAGTGGGGGATGATACTGGGACCTATAGTGAATTAATTAGGATTATACTCTTATTCAGATTCTAATCAGAAGTATGCATATTTCATGTTCAAAGAAAAAATATACCATGTGTGCTTATGGCGCTCGCTAAGTTTAGATGCGTTTTTCTCGAAAAACGGTTTTTCGAAGTTCCAACTTCAAAAATGCTCCGGTGACTCAGAGCAATTGTAACCTGATTTTTATGCGAAATAACCGTAAGTTGTTTCTTTATACGAATTTAACGGAACTTGATTTCATATGACATAGAGATAAATTTCAACAAATTTTCATCACTTCTATAACAGAAATATCATATATCATTGATGTACTTATCACCGACTCGTCAATAAAGTTCCTCTCCTCTTCCCCTCTGCCCATAATATACTATTTTAATACTAATTGAAACTAGATTATTTAATAAATAAATAAAAATTTTTACAGCCTCCCTGACGATGGCTGGGACAGCAACTTGCATTGCTTGGTCAACAGCAGCCATCCCTCATCTCAAGAGTGAAAAATCTAAAATTCCCATATCAGAAATTCAAGGATCCCTCATAGCATCATTAAATTATGTCGGAATGATAGTGGGTTTTGCATCCAGCCCTTTCCTGATGAACCGACTAGGTAGAAAATACAGTCTCCTTTTAGTGGGATTATCTCAAATAGCTGGTTGGACTCTAATAAACCTCTCCACATCAGTCCATGGTCTCTACATTGCCCGAATAATATCTGGAATCAGCGACTTCAGTTTCATCGTCACCATGATTTACGCAGGAGAAATTGCTGACAAAAAAATCAGAGGGACTCTCTCTTCCATCCAGATCCTATCATTCTCTCTGGGAATTTTTTACATGATAACAATCGGTGCTTTCCTTCCCTATGAAACAATGAACAAAGTGGGATTTATCATCCCCTCAATTTTTCTTCTAACAATTTTATTTATGCCAGAAACTCCATATTTTTATTTGATCCAAGGCCGAGATCAAGAGGCTATGAAAACTCTAATGAAGCTGAGAAATACCAATAATAAAGAAGATGTAAAACTCGATTGGGAAAGAATAAAAAAAGCTGTCTTGGAAAGCCAAGAGAATAAAAAAAGCAGTTTTCGAGAACTTTACAGCGTCAGAGGTAGTCGCAGAAGCTTGATTGCTTTAATGTGTCTGAAGATTACAAAACAGCTTTCAGGAATTGCAGCTATTGTTGTGTATGGTCCAGAAATTTTGGATAAATCGGGATTTTTTTTGGGATCAGAATATTCGATAGTGATCTTAACAGCAGGAAAAGTAATTGCTGGTTTGATAGCGACGAGTTTGATAGACATTGTTGGAAGGAAGAGTATTCTTCTTTTTTCTGCATTAGGGACTTCAGTGGCTTTAACTGCAGTTGGAGTTTTCTTTTTCTTAAAAATGTACCTCGAAATTGATGTAAGCTCTATTACTTGGCTACCATTTGCAGGTCTCATGGCCCATGTGACTACTTTTAGTGTAGGATTGGCACATGTCCCAGCTGTATTCGTTGGAGAAGTTTTTTCAATAAAGGTTAAAGTTCTTGCGGCTGCTATTGCCTTGACTGCAGAAGCATTCGTTGGATTTATTGTAATTCTTGGATTTGCACCAATGAATAAAATTATTGGAATTTATGGGACTTTCTGGTTTTTTGCTATTATATGTATTTTGGGCCCTATCGTCAGCAATTGTATTGTGCCTGAAACGAAGGGAAAATATTTAGAAGATATACAAGCAATTTTGAATAGAAAGAGGAAGAAAAGGCAGAACGAGGCTGTTTCTAAATCTTTATTAGTGTGATGGAACATTTAGGAAATTATTTTTTTTACGATAATGATAAAGAATATTAGATATTTCAGAATGAATCTTATGAAATATTTGATCATAAAATTATTGTAAACTAGAAAAAAATATATTTCTTTTATAAAAACATAGAAAAGATGAAAGAAACTTGTTACGTTTACACTCATATTTTATGAGTAGAACAAGATAACCTTTAAAATAATAAAGATCGCAAAGTTATTTAGTTGTTATGATTAGTATTTTATCAATAAATGTTACGACTAAGTTGTAAGATGAGAAATATTATTTAAAATAATAATTACCTTTATCTCCTTATTTTTGTCGATTTCTCCATTAACTTTCCATTTTTTTTTGAAATGCAAAATTTCAGTGCCTAAATTAAATGTTAATAAAATAATTTTACCACTATCGATTTAGATGTATACCTGAATTCGAGAATTCAAAAGACGTCAAAGAATTTAGGAAGTTCAACGATTTAAAAGAATTCCAAGGAATTCAAAGTGAATTAAAAACACTTTAAGTCAGTTCCAGATAATTCAATTGGATTCAGAAGAATTAAGTAGTTCAAGACGAACTCGAAAGAATTTTTGAAATTTAATGTAAATTTAATATAATTCGTTGAAAAGAATTGGTACGTGAAACTCTGGTACATGCCCTTAATCAGACTTTAAGAAAGTTTAAACATTCAAACTAGATTATAATAGAAATAAGCAATACTGATGTTTCTCTATTTAAGAAATTGTATTTTATAAATGATTTTATCACAACAGAAATTACCTACACCAAAAATTACCTTTAGATGTTGAATCTCACATCCATTTTTTATCCCAAATTAAGAGAATGTTTTTTTAAAAGAGAGAACGTTTTTTTAAAAGTCAATTTTTAATTCAATTTTGGTCTTCAACACGTGCTCAAATCCATAGTTTTTGGACTTTCATTATAAAATTTAGAGAAAATATTCCTTATATTATTTCTTCTTATGACAGAGACAAAACTGTTTTTGGTCTTCGCGGCGTACGACAAGATTTTACTAGAATATATTTTATCAGAGGAGATTCTGTTCCGCCGAATCGTCGTCATGATAAATATTATTTTTTTCAAACCAATTCTTTGTAATTTAGTTTGGAATGGAAGTTTCTAATATATCCCCTGAGGGTTTACGTTTTTCTTGTACCTTTGCACACCCCCGCACGATTAGTTGGTGGTGGAGGGGGACCTACAGTTTAAGGTGGATTCTGAACCATCAAGAACAACGGATTTAGGATAGCTGTTAAGATCTTATATAGCGTGTTCGAACAAGTTATTGGCCTGTAATTCTCTCGGTTGGACAAGTTGCTTTTTTTCGGTAGGAGTATAGTGCGTCCTAACACGAGCCACTGCGTAATAGACATTTCCGAATTTAAATATGAGGTAAATATGCTGGCCAGGTGATGGTGTGTAGAAGTAAACTTCTACCGCCAGAAGTTCTTGATACCATCTGGTCCTGCAGCGGAAAAGTTCTTCGTGCCCCTAAGTGTTTTTTTCACCTCTTCGGCAGTGATTGATGTGCTTCAAACGAGTCTCGGTTTCGCTTGATCGCCATGCGTCTAGAAGGATGAATTGTTGAACGTGATATTTTTACTACATAATCTAAAAGCAATTATACCGGTTTGGACGGAGAGCTTTTACCGGAAAATGTTCTTGTTCTTTTTTTTTTGAAATTGAGAATGGAGTATTGCCGGTTTCGAGGCGCAAAAACACTTAATTTTCAATTACAAAAAAAAAATAAGAACATTTTCCGGAAAAAGATCTCTGTCCAAACCGGTATATTTGCCTTTAGATTACATGATAAAAATATTACGTTCAACAATTCATCCTTTTAGACGAATAATGGATCAAGCGAAACCGAGACTCGTTTGAAGCGCCTTAATACGAGGATCTGGCAAAAGTCTTGTGCACCCTGAGGACACGGAGCGATTCAACGACGTCCGCCCTCTGTATTCCCCCCGCAAGTATCTTAGCATTTTTTTTGACACTCAGGGATGCTTTTCAGGCTCTAAACCAGTGAAAGCTTGGTACCTCGAAGAGCACCGACGATCAGGACGACTAGCTCAGCAGAATATTCAGCGTATACCCGTCGCAACTCCGTTATAAGGTCTTTATAACTCTGTTTCTTTTCATTCGCCTTAACATCTCGAAGTCAAGGAGAACTTTGTAAGGCCTTGGGTGCGCGACAGAAACAATTGTCGAGAATATGAAGTTCCAGTATATGCGGCACTTTTCATTTTCGACTATTGACTCTAGTTCCCTAGGAGTGTTTGGCGGAGCGGTATCAGGGCTAATACCATAGCAGTGACAGAGATGAAAATAACGCACTCTTAGTGCCGCATTGTGCCTTTGGATGTATGTCGTTCCCGCATGAGTTAGACAACTAGATAGTATATGTCCTAGGTCCTCGGGGTGTACATGACACGCTCTGTAGCTATTATCGAGAATGCCTTTGCCGAAAATGTGACGACGGTATGCTAAAGCGAAAATGACAACGCCTTGACACGCTAAAAACCATCTAAAACCCTTAAAAACCCTGCGTGCATGACTTCAATCCTGGTGATTTTAGGAAAGCAAACGTTAGCTCATACGACATCGGCTGATCCTTTACATTTCTTTGGAAGATGCCGTGCATCCTCTTGTCGAACAGCTCTTAACGAAGTTTTTCTCCTTTGCTTTCTTAATCCGCGCCTTCGGGAGTGAGTACTCAAGATGGATTATGTTTGACGCATTTTGCTCACCCGTGATGTTGAAGTCAAGGCCAAGTGTTTTAACAGCCTCCTCCGCTGCTTTGTACGCAAACGCTCCTTTGCTCACTTCTTCGTGTTTTATGGCCATTTGAAGAAGAGAGTCTCGTCAATTTGCAACGATATGTGCTGTTCCCAGAATAATCCTGTTGTGAAGTTATTCGAGATTTAGTATTCCGCGACCACCTTGACGGCGTGAGATACAAAGTCGCGGAACAGACAACTTAAGGTGCATGCCTTCGTTAATGTGCATAACCTTTTGACACCCGATTCCGAGGGATCTGAGGTCGTCCTTCGTCCATGGAACCAGTCCAAATGAATAGAGTACTGCCGAGACGAGAAGCAGGTTTGTTGCAGACACTTTGTTCCTCGCCGACAGTTCGGAGGACCAAATCTGTCGGATAAGACGTTTGTATCTGCATCGGAGAGCATTCTTCATAGATGTTACGTTCTGAATGGGGCTGTGTAGCACGACCAGGTATGTATAGGTCTCTCCAGCGCCAAGGTGCAGTATAGCACTTCTTTCGACGAGCTCAGTGTCTTCGGGGATGCCATTAAGTTTTCCTCGTTTCAAATTAACCTTGGTGTGGCCAACCCAGGCCATCGATAGGCAGCGCTGATAGGAATGTGCGTCGCTGCCTACACATCTATCGATGAGCAGGTTCTCCCTCGACATCCTGCTACGCCTTTTTTTGAGCCGCATTGTTCGTACATCTCTCGCCACACAGGCCCGATCGTCCAAACAATCCTATCATTCACGATAGATGTGAAGATCTTATACAGCTTTTATAAATCTCCTAGCGTCAAATAGTATCCGTATTCTATCAAAAATATGCTGCCTGATGGTCAGCAGCTTTGACTTTTTGAGTGTGTGATGACGGATCCGCAGCCTAGCCTATCTTTGTGCTGAGTTGATGCATTTATCTTTTGGTCTTATGATCAGGTGTTGAGTTTGTTTTACGGTTTGCATCCGCCAAAGTTTTCGCTGCATCATTATAGACAGTACAATTGATGGTCCAGAGGTCGGGCTCTTTGGAAAAATCTCCGCGAAACGCCCCAGATAACAATGCGTGCTGCAACACGCGGGTCGCATGGCGTGAGAGCGTGATATGTCTGCGGGAGTACCGACACAGTGCCCGCACGTCCTGCAGATCTTACGTAAATCCGCAATGTGTACGCACACGCTGTGCGTGATGTGCCACGTAGCATGTGATCTCCATTGCGACAAAGTGTCGGAGTAACGAGCGAATTAAAAAAAAAATCTGTAACTTTCATTTAAGTCTTCTGTTATATCATTTTGTAAAATGAAAGTAACATTTGAACATTATTTATAACGTTATAATACATTCTTGCGTATAAAAATCAGTTTAATCAATATATTTAAATTTCTTTCAATATGTAAAAAAAGTGGAAAATCTATACATGAAATAGGAAAACCCATTACACGAGGGGGCTCTTATTATCAGAACATACAATGAATTATTATGAAAATGTAACAAACCTAAATGTTTAAAAGTTTTCTTTTAAAGATTATGTAACGTATTTAAGTTATTTTTATGACGTTTAAAGAAGTCGAAATTTTGAGGTATAATTATTTTTTGATTCAACATTTGGAACATTATTTTATCATGTCATTAAATAGTTCTTAAAAAATAAAGCCTATTTTTCCAATACACTTATATAAAAAAAAAAAATTAGTTTTTACGAAGTATTAGCAAAATAGGGCAAAAATGAACCGAATCCCATGAATTTGGTCCATTGTTTCCCCCTCAGTACTCAACGAAGTGAAGTTAGCTGGTGATTGAAGTGAAAATACCTAATAATACTTTTAAGGCCGTTGAAACCGTGACCCAACCTCGAAATTGAATTGCCTCATTTTAATCAATAAATACTAGAATTACATAGTGAATTCAAAGCTTTTTCGGGTTTCAATCGTGTGCAAAACTACGAATCTTGCCAGTCCATTGTATATTTCGCAGTTTTTGCACACACTTCATTCTTACAAATGTTTTCCTAGTCTTATAAGTATCTTATTACATAGAGGCGCTCTATATGGTTCTATATATCCTTTTGTCCATTTTCATAAGTTTCTATAAGACATTTAATAGAGGGGTTTCCATTAAATCAAAAGCTTGTTTAAATTATGTTCGTTTTTATATGATTATAACTTTATATCGTTCACGGACGATTTTCATAAGTCTCGACACTTGACGTGATCTGGTTTGTTATAACACAAAGATATTCCTAAAACTGCAAGAAAATATCAATATTATTTATGAAATAATACTTTCTTTACCTTTTTCCTTGATATTGTACTGTTTTTCAGTATTTTAAACAGTGATATGACAGGAACAATGTTGTGCTTCGCATTTAGAGTAGATATCTGTTTTTCTCAAAATTGTAAAAAAAATAGCTTTTGAATTAGGAGCCTCTTCTAAAAAC
This sequence comes from Andricus grossulariae, assembly GCA_011634705.1. NCBI lineage: Eukaryota > Metazoa > Arthropoda > Insecta > Hymenoptera > Cynipidae > Andricus > Andricus grossulariae. The sequence goes on along the minus strand of JAABKJ010007545.1, from coordinate 188,346,057 downwards.
GCCGTAAAACATTGTTCTTGTCACTGTTACAATATTTATTAACACTTTGTAAATTTTGTAACTGTGTGAAAGCAAATATGCCGACGCTCGCGTGCTACACGCCAAGCAGCGCATATGCGACGCATGCGTGCTGACATACCAGACGGCGCATATGCGACTCAATTGTTGACAGATCTGTCTCTTCATGCCCTCGCGACGTGCCGATTAATCTGCACGTCGCGCCCGCACCATGCGATCCCCATGCGGACATTTTGCTATCTGGGGCGCGTCATCCATTTCAGCCAGATCTTTGGGCTTGAGAGAAACCTTGATGTTGATGTTTTTCCTGGTCCTAAAGCATCGCTCTTCCTCTATTGGATGTCTGCCCGTGGTTGGTATAAGTGTCGCCTCTCTTTCTCTGATGCCAGTTTGTTCTGGCTGCGGTAGAGCGGTGAATGTTTGACAGAAACTAGGAGGGAGCTGAAGAGACGCGATGGGTCAACGAGAAACTGTTGATTCTCCCTGACCCATTCCTCTCTGTTCTGTATCCTTCTTCTTGCGTCAGATAACACCCGTATTTTTTCAACAATGTGCTGCTTGATTGTCAGCAGCTTTGACTTGTTCAGTGTGTGATTCAAAATCCTCAGTTCTTGGGCGAACTTTCGAACCCTTTCCGTAAAAGTTTCTACCAGATGTTATGTAGTCAATCACACATTGAACACGGGACGCATTCTGTCTTACTTATCTAATATTCTTGTTCAGTTGATTTAGGCGCCTTTTGGTATTTTGGTCCATCGTCGGTTTGAGCCTTCGATTTGAATCAGCCAAAGATCTCGCAGCAACATAAACTGAGCAATTGATGGTCCAAATATCGGACTCTTGTGAGATCAGCCAGATCTTGGGACTTAGGAGGAACTTGCATGTTAATGTTCCTTCTTGTCCTGAAATCGTGATCATCTCAGAAGGTGCCTGCCTTCCGCGGTTGGCCCTAATGTCGCTTCCTCATCTTCGGCTGCAGCTTGCTCAACAAGCGATTTGGGGAAGCGCTCCGCATATATTTCCACTTATCCAGAGATAGGCACGTTGATTTCGCAATGATTGAGTCGAAGCATGCTGAAGCTCTGGGTGTTTCTGGCACCACAGAGTGTGCATCCACGCTATAAAGCCTCAGTGAACAGGGATAATGCGGGCATCGTGTCAGTCTAGCAATTCATCATCAAGTTGATTCGTCGACTCAATGTGGGCGTTCCGCCGGTTCGTCGTCGTGTTTCCATCTAAATTATTTCTAGCACCCCGAACTCTGGGATGATTGGCATTGTTTGCCGACTCATTGTCGGGTGCTTTGCGCGTTCGGTCGTTTTGAACCGCATCTACAACTGTTTGGTGTTTTGGTGGTGTCATTGTTGTTCCTAGGGGCAGCTAGAGAAAGGGGTCGTCCATGCTTGTGGAGTCCCGCGTGCAAGGATAAGGCTGCACACTCTAAGAGGTCGCGCGGTATCCCAGAGTCACCGTTCAAGACACCTCACCCAGGTGCCATTCAGCTTTTGGCACGGTTGTTACGCCTCCGCTAGCAGCCTGGGTCGGAGCAGTGTTGTGGAATGAACGTGTTATTTAAATAAGTAACACGAGAATTCTAGATCAATCTAGAATATTTATATCTTAAACCTATATACCTATCTACCCTATACCTATATACCCATCCACACATCACTACTTTCCACCCGAGCAATTCACGCCTACCCCGAAAGGGAAACGGCTTAATGATATAATAATAATAATAATAACCAGGGCCATTAGAATGCTTATTGGGGCCTTAGGCCCAATAAAGTCCCCAATAAAATCAGTGGTAACTATATTACAAGATTGGTCAGAATTACTGAAGATAGATTTAGAAAATATAGAAATTATATTTAACGCTATAATTAATTGTCATACAAAATTTATGTGAACTATAGGCTTTGATTCCGTTCGTTTAAAGTTCGGTTCTAAGTAAGTCAACTCAACAAAAATTAGTAATCAATTTTAGAAATATATTAAAAATCCTTTCACTGCGTTTAAAAATATCCAGATGTAGGTAATCTATTTGTTTATTAATTATCTGAAATTTTTGAATTTGTGTCTAATTGAAAAATATCATTAAGATAATTTATATACTTTTGAAAGTGATCTCATTTTTTGAATTTTGTTCTAATCAAAATTAGCATGCCTTTTTGTCATGTACTAAAAAATTTGACAAAAATTTTTTAAACTTTAGAACTTTTTTTTTAATTTTGAAAATGCTCTAAATTTTTTAATTTTGGTCTAAAATGGCTGGTTCAAAAACTTGACCTTCATTTTGGGACCCTCAAAAAGCGTATTAGAGGCCGACTTGATTGAATAAATTCTTCAAAAGTGAGCGTGACCACAACATTCAGGTAACCAGACCAGTAACCAGGTAATACAGACAGACATTTATTAGAATTTTAACCATTTTTACAATTTTTAGATTTTCGGACTTTGTGAGTGCCGCAACGTAAAGATCCGTTAAAAACTAGAGATAGAAAATTTGGACGATTACATTACATTCTCATGAATGAGAATGTAAAAAAGAAAAAATCATGGGAACATGTAAAGAACGGCCCAATTTCAGGGAATCAACTTGAGAAGTAAAGTATGATAAACAAACGAACGGCCCGTTAAAAAGAGCCGAAAAAACTCTGGATTCATCTCGGATATATATGAATGTTCTTTTTTGTAAACAATTATTTAAATAGTTACAATATATTTTTTAATTCTGCAATTGTTATAAACAAATATAATAATTGCACACCAACTTTGAGTATTTAAACAAACTCAACACGTAAACATATCTGGACTTACAACAATTTCCAAACTTATGCAAACGTACGTTGCTTTGGCAAAATCGGTAGCAATAAAACTGTCTTCTCCAAACCTCCAAAGTTAGTCTGTTTAGTCTTTAGCTTAATTACTTACTCTGTCCATAATCAATTACAAATGTTTGAAATCCGTAGATGTGGGCAACTTAAAGGTCGCAATATTTATAGATATATTGTAACTTGAAATGCATTGATCAAAATTAAATTTGAAATGGGCTACTATAATCAGTTAGGCTGTCAAATAAATTAAGTGCAAGAATCGATTTTCAATGTAATACTGTCTGGAAGTTATTAACACATACATTCAAATGGATTTACGTAGTTTCAATTCAGTATAAAGGCATATTGTACACAGGGTTAGTGTTAATTATATTTTACATTTTTGATAAGTTTTATTTATTTAAGTATTCAATCCGCAATCAGAAATAAAAAATAAAATATTATTTTATGGATGCATGGTGAATTCGAGAACGAAATTTTTTTCGCCAACTCGAGTTTACTAATCGAATTGATAATATTCCAAACATAAAACATATCACTATCGCTTACTTCTCAAGTGTCCTGAGATATGAAAATTTATACACCTTACAAGCAGAAGTCTTAAATGCTCTTTTAACATTCGATCCGATTAATTAACAATTTTAAGATTCGAATCATTAGACTATGCAAAGGAGAAGCTTTTCTTTGTAAAATTTGTTTTAAAAAAGGTAAAGTATTTTTATTTTTAAGAGAAAGCTTTAGAACATTATTCGTCAAACAAATATATGGAAGATTGGTTTTGTAACAGAACGATTTCTTTTATCAAAACACAATAGAAGAATTTTTTTGTATTGTGACGAATTTGTAGTGGATATAGGGAAGAATTATGTATCTCGTATCACAGTCTTAAGCAGAGGTTCGAGGTGCTAATCACTAAGAAATCTTAGATTGCTGCTCGGGAAACCTTAAGAGAATTCTTGGAGGAACTTTTGGAAATCTCTTATCAATCTAGCATTCAAGAGAAATCTTGGAAATCTTTGGCTAAGTGTGGGCAGAAGTGAGATGGTGTGTAGCAATCCGACATACGGTCCTATGCTCTGATCGGAGCAGAGTCGGAAATCTCGGAACTCCCGGCAATCTCAACGAAATCTTGGAAGTCTCTTTAAGAATTTAATACAGATTGCCGCATTCACAGTTTTAAGATTTCGTAGTGAGTAGACCCTCGTATAAGCTTGAGATGGTGGCGGACGTTCAAAACTCTGTATGCCTACGTTATTTTAATTTGTATTATTTTTTACTGGTTCTTAATTACTACTTATGACGCTGTTTTCCTACTTTTTGTACATTTTAACCGTTTTGTAAAACTTAAAAATTTATATACATTCTCTCTTGACCTGTGAGCACCCAAGACCATGTTTTTATCATTGTCGCCTATTCTAACGACTATTATCTACATTTGATGTTTTATGAGAATTTCGCACCCAGCTTCTTGGTCTTTCTTTTATTCTTCGTTATGTTGAAGGCTATGAGAAAATCTGTCCGATTCCGAAATGTCTTAATAAAATTCTCTGGACGAAGTCGAAATGAAAAAGTTTTTTCCTTTATTAATAAATACCATTGTTGTTTCTCGGACATAAAAATCTAAGAATATTCACCCTCGTATTTACCACCCCATTTCTCCGCTTTTTTTATTAATGAAAAAACTTCAAATGACGTTTCAATTTTGTATATTGCTTAAAACTCACGAGGTCACATAGCTAAATAAAAGATATGAAAATCCATAAATTGGGAATACAGTTGGAAGTTTTATAGATTTGATTTTTCAGTATTTATCTAATATAAAATTTGTCCATGTAGTTATCAATCCATAAGTCTAGTATTGGTTTTCAATGGTTTTCCATGTTAATATTTTCAAGGTTCCATGTGGATTCCACTTGGAAATCTACGTGTAAATGTACATTGATTTCCAAGTGGATATTGTCACATAAGAAATCCTTTTAGGAGGGTTCGAATAAGGTTTCTGATTCCAAGTCTGATGAGAAAACTACAGAATTCAAAATGGTGAATCCAATATGGCGACTATAATGTCATCGTTACGTCTTTTTTTATATAAAATTACGGTTCACCGAGAAAAATCTTTTCCCAATTTCGCAAGCAATCATATATCATACTTAAGTCGCAACACATATAAGTAACAAGGTGTTCGTTCCGAATCTGCTTGTAGAAGGTGATCGTCCTGAACTTGTTCGAAAAAGGCGTTCGTTCGCCGAAGTATTTTATTCTTCAAATTTTTGAGTGGTACCACTGACGCAGGGGATCGAACTTTTCTAAAATAAATTTTCCTTTTTATATTTAAGCTTTTAATTCATACTTTTTTGCATAAATATATAAAACTAAGATAATACACTACTTTTTACATTTATTTTGAAATCACTATATTATCAATTAATTATAGTATGCCATAAAATGTGGTGAGTATTGAGTTTGCCAGCATTGAATATTATGTTATTTATAATAAACCTACTGGTATCAGCGAAAGGAAGACAAAAATTCAAGACAAAGTGACAAAGGATGGTTTGCCTTCAAATCCTCCCAATTATAATGTGAAGTCTTGCGTTCGATTCTTGGTCTTGGTACCGAAGGAATAAAATGTTCATTCGATGAGGAGTATGTCTTAGATAAAGGAAAGTCGTATTCGTTAATTTAAAATATATTTGTTTAATTATTCTCTTATTATACGCACTTCATACCAAGCAATACGGGAATGTAAGACTTGTGCGAAACTTAATACTGTTTTCCTGGCCAGGGTCATACTATCCCGGGTAAAAATATTTGGTCTTGATTTTGACTTGAACGTCTTCAATATGTCTTCAGGACCATGATGTCTGACGCTGTCACGCAGGATAGACACAGGTCCGACCTCTATAAACTATGGACCCCACCGGCAGGGCCTACCATTTCCAGGAATCAGGTAGCTAGGCTAGGACCAAATAGTTGACATCTGCTGAGGATTAAAATCTTACAACCGCTAAAACTTGTAATTTTGTAATAACTAATTTTTAAATAAGAAATTCAGAACTTTTCTGTCTCAACGACTGCAGGCGAATAAAATTTTACATAAAAAGATTAAAACTGTCATTTTCTAGAGATATCTAGTGAACTGATGGAGATAGGAGAAAATGGACAACATTTTTAGATTCATCATCCAAAGAACATAATTATTGCAGATAAATAAACTTATTAATACACAAGAAATAAATACCATGGAAATAAATAATATAAATATTCTATAAGGTTCAAAGCGGATTAGTGCCCTCAGGGGGTCTGAAGGCACCAAAAATAGTATGGTATCGTCTCACGAGCTGGACATACAAAATAACTTGAAATTGTCTTGGATTAGTCTTCACCCAAGACAAAATCAAGACCAAATTTGGCCTGGTAAGGTACTTACCAGTTTGCCCTACTTTTTATATGGCCCAGATCAGGTTAGCTGACACTGGCCATACTCGGTTTGTAACGCTTTTGCAAATAATAATGATCTTACTTAGGGAAAACTTTTCAGGACCTTGCCAGATTTGTCAAACAATGCCCTAGTTTCTAAAATTACAATAATAGTACAGAATAGTTGTAGTAGAAACTTCTACGCCCGGCAACCAATCAGAAATATTATATTTATAACCAACGCTCCTGATAGGTTACAAAGCGCAGTAATTGAATAAATAATATGGATATATAATGGAATTTTAACTTTCCTGGCAAATTTCTTTTAAGTAAGTTTTGTCATGCTTTTTCTTAATTTATATAATCAATTTTTCAACCAAAATATTTGTTAAAGGGGGATATTATTTTTGTGCCAATAAACTTGAAATTAGAGCAAAAATCGAGGAAAAATTACTAGGTTAGGTTAGAATTGTGGCAACCCCGGCCAAAATCCCACAAACGAAATTTTTAATATCGTTCGTGTTTAGAGGTCATCCAATCATGTTTTCGTTGGCTCAGGGATAGTATATATTTTTAAGTAATTAAAGATGCCTCTATTTTGAAGCCCCATTGATGCCCGATTATAATTTAACAGGTTTTATTAAAAATAGAATTACCGGTAAGTGCCTTGTCAGCGTTCCTTTTTAAATGGGTTAAGTACAGTAAAACCTCGTTTATCCGAGGTAATGCGGAGAGGAGCTACCTCGGATAAGCGAAAACTCGGATAAGACGGAAGAAGTACAAAATTTGAAAACATGAATTATTTTTGGTATATTTGAAATGGTAAAATGAAATTTGACCACAAAAGCATATAAAAGTTAACAACTAACGAACGTAGATTAATGTTTGGTTTACAAAGCTGAAAACACCACTTTTTATTTTCTTCATTTTTTATATATAAATAGCTCACAATGTCCTCTACAAGCCCCGTAAATATAAAAATGGGATCACCTTTATTTTTCGAGAAATAATTAAAAACGTACGCCGAAACGATGCACACGATGTGAAAAATCACGTAAATAATAGACGAGCAATAGAAGAATATTATAATCGTTTGCAAGAACTTCAGAGTTCAGACTCTCGGGCGCTGGGCACAATATACCACGGCGTACGTTGTTAATTATTTACCGGAAACTAAGGGAGATCCCATTTTGGTATTTAGAGGGTTTGTAGAGGACACTGTAAGCTATCTATATAAAAAATTGAAGTAAATAAAAATTTCGGTTTTTTCAGAAATTCATTTTGAAAAATAGTTTTTGAAAAATCCAAGAATTTTTTGAAATTTTTGTCTCCAAAAAATATTTTTTCAAAACTGCGTCCTATTGCCAATAATTAAAAAAAATAGACCTTAATACATCCTAATATCATTAAAATCACCAAAGTTATGAAAGTTAAAACAAAGGACCTAAATTTTCTATTTTGAATATCTCTTAAGTTTTTTTAATTTTTCAGTAATTATTTTAGGGATTTTCTTTCAATACTTAAGGGAATGGATACGAGAATTTTCATCAAAATTACTAACAATAAATTAAATTCTTCAGGTGATTTGACATGCGCTCACCAGTCCCTCAGTACTTTCTTCACCTCGTCGGCAGTGATTGGTGGACATTACTCCTCAGGCGTTATGAGGTTGTCGGAAAGCTCTTTGAAGTGGATGATATTCTCAGTCTTCTCCTCGCGTCGATCCTCGTAAATCTCTCTCCAAAAAGTCTCAACCTCCAAGGGCGTGGACGGATTTTTTGACAGGAACAGGGAGATCGCTCAAGAGGCGCGATGAGTCAGCGAGATACTGATGATTCTCACTGACCCTCTTCGGTATTCTCCTCCTTGTGCCAGATAAAACCCGTAATTTTCCAAAAATGTGCTGGTCGATTGTCAGTAGCTTTGACTTGTTTAGTGTGTGATAGTGGATCCTCAGTTCATAAGCGAACTTTTGTTGCTGTAAGCGCTTTTCGGTCTTTTAATCGGTGCATGTCTGCTTTCCGCGATTAGGCTTAGTGTCGCTTCCTCTTCTTCGACTGCGGCTTGTTCTTGCAAGACTGCATACTACAGGATGCCGTTCGGTATCCCAGAGCCACCGTTTAAGACACCTAACCCAGGTGCCATTCAGCTTTTGGCACGGTTGTTACACCTCGGCTTGGGTGTGTTCCTTCGGGACTATCTCTGTACATTTGTCCACGACTGCTTATAAAACTATGTAACCGTAATTAGCAGAAACCCTTGGTACAGGGACCCTCTATCCGCAAACCGAGGACGCGTCCTGTGGTTGTATCATAGGCCCTCTTGTTCGAAAACTTAATTTTTGCATTGAAATTGGTTTCAAAAGCGAGGAAATACCATTTCTAAAGAAAACTCAATTTATTCGAAAAGTGGACTTATATAGGGTGTCCCAGACTCAAGTGTTTGGACTTATATAGCTGTATAGAATAAAAATAAAAAAATTGAAAAATCCTTTTCCAAAAATAAGTTGAAGTTTTAGTTTTTGAGCTATAAAATCTTTAAGCAGTGTTATCGAAGCGAGCGCAGAGGTGGGGTCAGCGACGGGAGAACACTGCGTTAGACTCCCGTGCACGCACACACGACTATTTATGCGGCGCTCCTGATTGGTCCAGCTTAAATATTTTATAACTCAAAAAATAAAACTTCAACTGATTTTTGGAAAAGAAATTTTCGATTTAATTTTTTTATTTTTATACAGCTATATAAGTCCAGATACTTGAGTCTGGGACACCCTGTATAGCACCGTTTAGCTTTCTATGATTCATTTCGCATACAATAATGCTGCTCAAATTAGAAAAAAATTGAAAGATCGTATGGTAAAATTAAATATATTCCCAGCATTTTCGCTTATTTGCTTGATAGTTAAGTTATTGTGTCAGTAGAATCGATTTATCTTGCGTGGTTCCATTAACTTTAGATTGTTAGATTGTTAGCATATGCAACACTTATCAGCAAATAAGTATGAAATATGATAGTGAAAATATTTCTGAAAATGATTTTACAAATTCTAAAGGTATATTTTGCTATAGGTTTGGTATTTAGTATAAAATTTATTTGGGCTAAAAAAGTCTCCTTAAATTTTAACATATTTTGATATACTGCTATATTTTTAAGAGATATTTCATATGAATTTCTGAACTCCAGAAAGATTTTAGAAAAAGCATTAGAAATAAAATTTCCAACTTTTCACGAAGTAAATTAATATAAAATACGCAAAAAGTTACACTTACATTTTACAGTATATATGACTTGATCTTTGAATTTCTAATCTCTCAGCATTTACCTGTCTTCTTGGCAATCTGTTAAGATATTATTTATACATACATATCAATCAGGATACAATCCACCTTGTTTACGTAAGCTGACTCAAAAAAAAATGTTATGCATAAAACTCGGTTATTACATTACAATTCCATATTTAAGCTTCACAATAGGCGCTATGAAAATATATTTGAAAATTTCCACTAATTAATCTCCCTTTAAAATTACTTTAAAATAATAGAAACCACCTCCTAAAATTTCAAAATTACTGTATTCCCTTATTATATAATATTTTTAAGATATTTCTTCTTTGAGAACTGCCCTATGAGTTCTTCTACCTATTCCTAAAAGAAACAGTTCTGAAAACCATATAACTTACGAAAAAATCCGGAGAAAACCCCGGTGACCCGTCCCGCCCCAGTCTCCCCTATAATTGAAGTTGCAATAAATGTTCGATTTCTAAAAAATGGCATGACATAATTGAGTTTCTTCAAGAAAATCTTTATTGTTTAATCCACAAACAAAGATATCTGCTTGAAAATTATGTCCCTCGATTTTGACATTTCGACACTGAAAAAGAAATTTTTGAACCAAGTAAATGCATTTACTTGAATCGTTTTTCTTGGGATCAAGAACATATTTTTTCATAGAAGTAATTTTTATTTGAACCAGACAAATCTTTTGTTAGTCTAAATTAATGAATTCTTTGGCTGTATTTTCTTGATCAAAATAAATATTTCGTACATTCAAGAAAATGATTTCTTTGACTCAAAAGTTCCAGATTAGTTGAAATCTGATTACTCTTTCAAAGAAATATTTATTTGATTTAATAGGTTCGATTCTTCGAACTGATCAGGACACATTCGAATCAATTGATTTGTCCATACTTGAAGCAAGTCTTTAGGTTTATTTAAATCAAAGGAATAATTTTTTTAATTCGAATGAATATTAAATAAGTTGAAAAGATATTTATTTGATACAAAGAGTTAATGCATTTATACTAATATGAAGTATTTCTTATGGATGAATAAAGTATTGTGTTTACATAATTATTTACTTCATTAGCTATAAGGAATGTTTCTTGCGATTAGTACAATTAAATTATTTATCTCAAATAAAGATTTGTTTCAAAAAAATAATTATTTTGTTGAATAAAATATTTATTAATTTGTTCGAAAAAAATGTTTCTTTCACTAAAATAAGTCCATAAAAATCCATGCTTCTTTAGATTAAGCAAACATATTGTTAAATTTAAGATCTATGTGTTTGTAATCGTAGTAAGTAGTCAAACGGCCAATTGGGGGTAAATCTAATCAAACATGAGTTTATGGTGTTACATGACGTTTCGCCAGATTGGTTTTCTGGCCTCATCAGGCAATATGGTCCAGAAATTTTCAATTAGTCAAATTGCCTGATGAGGCCAGAAAACCAATCTGGCGAAACGTCGTGTAACACCATAAACTGATGTTTGATTATTTACCCCCAATTGGCTGTTCGACTACTTACTACTATTATTATTATTATATGGAGGGTGATTTACCAAAATTTGAAAAATTTATGCGTTTGATTTGGAGACATATTTTTGTTTTTTTCATCGAATTTTTCTGTTTCATGTTCATCAAGATTTTAAATTATGTGAATTGGTTAAAATGAATAAGGTAAGCGTCTCAGTAATCGTGGCGCCAATTTTCTTGATTTATATCTAAATTGAATTAATTGAAATTCCATTTGACACTATAAAATGCTAAAAATGAATGGGTTTTATCATTAAATGTTAATTATAGCGTATTTTCAATAATATATTCCAATTACAACCAAGTTTCAGGATTATTGGGACCGTCACAATTACTGGGACAATTACTTCAGTACAATATAACAATGCTAATTTTATTTTAAGCTAAAAGAATCTACGGCCTGTTCAAAAAGTTTAGGCAGCTCGACTTTTGTGCAGATTTTCATGAACATCTCAGCAAAAAAAAAATCTAAAAATATAAGACAATATGCATGTTGCAGGTGAAGATTTTGCCAATACTGATACCAAGTTTCAAAATTTTCATATAATTAGCGATTATTACCTGGCGATATTTACAGTCAGAAATAATTATTTGTTAATAAGTTATTGACAAAAGAGTGAGGAGGTGTCATCTCCGGAACTAAGGAACGTACAGAAATGATTCTTGAAACAAATTACACATTTTTGGCTATTGACAATGTTGTGCGCATTACCAATGAGCAAAAAGTTGCACTTCAATGTTTAAAAAATTATTTTCTTCTTGGAAAAATACAAAAGGCTTAACGATATTCGAGGCTACCGCACACTCAGCGTGGGACCTTTCAGGCGCTACTGCTACACGTGGAACACGACCTTCTCTCACACTCACACAGTTACACAGCCTCTAATCCTAGATGCAAAAAAAGGGATACGATTGCCTCGATTATCACAAAGTCTTTTGTATTTTTCCAAGAAGAAAATAATTTTTTATACATTTAAGTGCAACTTTTTGATCATTTGTGATACTCACAACATTTTCAGAAGCCAAAAATGTGTAATTTGCTTCAAGAATCATTTCTGTACGTTCCTTAGTTCCTGAGGTGACACCTTCCCACTCTTTTGTCAATAACTTATTAACAAATAATTATTTCTGGCTCTAAATATCACCACTGGGCACAGAAAGAATCAACGAACCCTATACGTTTTAAGCAGATTTTAAATAATTTTATTCAGTGACTTACAGCCATTCGAAGTTGAGTATTCTGAAATGATCATAGGATTATTATGCTTTCTCACATTTCACTCGCCCGGAAATAACCGCTAATCATTTGAAAATTTTTAAACTTGTTATTAGTATTGGCAAAACCTTCACCTGCAATATGCATGTTGTCTTATATTTTTAGCATTTTTTGTTTGCTGAGATTTTCATGAAAATCTGCACAAAAAACGAACTGCCTAAACTTTTTGGACGGACGGTAGTTCATGTAGGAAAGTATATACTACAATAAAATTGAAGCACGAAATACTTAATTGCTCTCGCGCATGTTTTATGCGGAAGAAATATTTATTTTATTGAATGAGGTATTTTTTGCTTCAAATATTCAAAAATTTGATTGGGAGAAAATAAGTTTTTGAGCCTATTAAACATTTCGTTCTATCAATTCACATTTCCTCAGTTCAAAGAAAATAATGTTCATTCCCATTCATGGCACATTCATTTGGAACAATGAGTTCTTCATTTGGTTTAAAATTCATATTTTTGTCTTCAATTAATATTTCTTTGATTCAAAGAAATATTATCCTCTGACGAATAGGTCGTACTTTTGAATCAAACAATGTTAACTTAATCCTATTAAAATTTATTTGGCTGAAATAAATTATTTTTTCAATTCAAAGTGCACATATTAATTTGCCTCAAATAAATCTTCGTTTGCACATATTCAGAACTTTCATTTACTTGAGCCAAGTAAAATTCACTTGCTACAAGTAACCTTTTCTCATGGACCTTTATGGTTATTCATAAATCTCGAGTGACGTCATGCACACTGAAAAAAAAATAATTTTTGGAAAAAAGTAAATGAATTTACTTGAATCCTATTTTTTAGCATCAAGAAAATATTCTTTAACATTAGTAATTCTTATTTAAACCAGACACATATCTTTTGTTGATCTGAAGAAATTAATTCTTTGGCTGTATTTTCTTCATTAAAATAAATAACACTTTAAAATTAGAATTCCATTAAAATGTGAACATATGAAATTAAAGTCTAAAATGAAAAGTGGATGTTAAATATAAGTGGAATTAAAATGAAACAATGTACTTAATAAATTATATCAGTCAATTCCGAACATTCCGCCTGCTTTGTTGGGACAATGATAAAAAAGATTCACACAGTTCATTCCAAAAATAATAAATTGATGACAATAAAAATTAAAAATTTTAAGAAGAAAACCGATTGCAAATTTCTAACGGCGATCTGATAAATAAGTGGTTAAAACTGTCATTAACAGAACAAGACAGAAATAAATAATTTGCAAGATTCGACTAACACAACCGAAAATAAAGTACACGGCACTTTAAGACGAGATCTAAACATTTTCCTTCGCTCTTGGTAAAAGACACAATTTTACTATAGGGCGTTTAAAAAAACCACTCTCAGTGCGGAGAGACACAACACGCACATGACCTAAAGATCCGGGATGAAGCTCAACGACACGACCTAAAGGCCACTTTGTGGGTGGTGAATTTTCATTACGGATAAAAGCAAGGTCACCAACTTCAAGTGATGGATAAGGAGTCCGCCACTTCTAACGAGGTTGAAGCTCTTTCACGTAACCTGAGAACCAACGATGCCAGAAATGTTGACGCATTTGTTGTAACAATTGCCATCGAGATAAGCGATTCGAGGCAATGTCAATGTAACTTGGCTCGAGGATACTGTTTAGAGATTCTCCAATCAAAAAATGACCTGGAGTAAGAGCCGTAAGATCATCAGGATCATCGGACATGAATTGAAGAGGTCTTGAATTTGAACAGGCCTCTACTTGAACCAGAAATGTGCTCATTTCTTCGTATGTAAGGGTAGCATCCCCGATGACTCGCCGAAGGTAGTGTTTCGCTGACTTCACTGCCGGTTTCCAAATTCCCCCAAAATGCGGCACACCTGGTGGATTAAATCGCCACTCTGTGCCATACGAAGCGAGACACGAAGCTAAAAGTGTTGACTCATTTGAAGCTGCCAAAAACATCGCTCAAGTTTAACGTCTGCTCGAACGAATTTTGTACCTTGATCGCTGGTCAATGTAGCACAAATACCGGATCGAGAAATAAATCTGTGGTAGGCAGCTAGAAAGGCATCAGCCGTATAGTCCGAGACAGCTTCCAAATGGACAGCTCGAGTAGAACAGCAAATGAAGATTGCGATGTAGCCCTTATACTTTCGATAACCACGACTCTTAGTTGTTCGCAAGTAAACGGGTCCAGCATATTTGACGCCAGTATGTAGAAACGGTCGACTCGGAGTAGAGCGAATTGCTGGCTTGTTGAGGCTTTGAAGCTCGATGTCGTAGGCATAGTAAACATCGATGAATAAAGGCCCTCACAACCGATCGACCACGGAGAATCCAGTACGTTTGCCTCAAGGTTCCGAGAGTGAGCTGGACACCACCATGAAGACAAAGTCGATGATGAAAATCAATAAGAAGAGTTTCTAGCGTTCATTCAGAGCTGAGAATAAGAGGATGTTTCTCATCAGGGTCCAAGGCTGAATTCTTCAACCTACCTCCTACACGAAGCAGCTGTTCGAAATCTAAATAAGGTGTTAAACGACCTCACTTGCTCTTGGAAGGAAGAGACCTTCCTGATGATAGAGCCTTGATGTCTGCTTCAAAATAGAATTGCTGTTCGTGTTGAATCCAATCTAGATGAGCTTTCTTAAGTTCTGAAGGTGAAAAGAATGATGACTTTGAGCAGGATTGCTGAAAATAAGGTTGGATAAATCGTTGTAACCAGGCAGTCGGTCGTAGAAGTTTATCCAAAGAAGAGTAGCGATGGAGAAGCACCCACGTAGCTGGAACACAACTAGGAGTATAAACTTTTAATGTTCGCTCTTCTAAATCCACTTCAGGATTAACTGATGATAGAATTTGTGGCCAAAGATCTGGAAACCGCAATCAATTTGGGTCTTGCCATCAGAGAGAAAATGATGATAGCTCCTTGGCAGAGAGACCTCTTGAAGCACAATCAGCAAGGTTATTTGATGAAGAAACGTGATGCCAAATTGCTGATGGTAGTGTGGTTTGGATTTCGGAATCCAGGAATGGAATCAGGAATGGAATCCATGGAATCCAGGCTAGCGTGACTGTTGAATCACACCATAGATGATTGGGAACATCTAACAAAAGTGTTTGCTGAACGTGATGCACAAGTTGAACGAAAAGAACTGCTCGACACAGTTCTAAGTGTGGTAGCGATACCTGTTTTAAGGGAGCGACCTTAGGTTTAAAAGTTAATAGCGAAACTGATTTCATATCAGAATCAGAGGTCACAATAAGATAAACTGCTATGGCGAAGGCTCTCTCCAAAGCATTGCAGAAACCATGCAGTTCACAGGAGCCAGAAGATGAACTAAATTTTATCCAACGAGGCACTTCGATCGAGGATATGTTACGAAGACCGTTTCGATGTGCAAATTAGCGTTGGCGAGCCTCGTTCGGAAGAGGATCGTCCCAGGAGATCTTTAAAAGCCAGAGAGTTTGAATAAGGATCATAGCTGTTATGAAAACTGGACTCAACTATCCTAGCGGATCCAACATTTGAGCTATTTTACTCAAAACGCTACGTTTAGTGATGACATCTGGACAGGCTGGTAACTGGACGTCGAAAGTTATCATATCTCGTTAAGGATTCCAAGATAGGCCCAGCATATAAAACGATTGCTGGAATTCCAAGGACAGAGGCTGAGGCGAAGCTCGAAGTTCGTCTGGAATTTTCTGTAGTAGATCAGTAATATTGAGTGGTGGGAGTTGGATCAGGGTATAAAAGAGCTGTATTTGGCTGAAAAAATCAGTCTCAGTTGAGATGAACTTCGTTGTAGACGTTCAGAGCTTCAAAAAGCCTTAGAACGACTTTATCTTCAAGGAGCTGGCCATCCTCACTCTCCAGGAAGATGCTGTCCTCCTAGTCTTCCTCTTCGAACCACCCTGCAGCTGGAGTTCACTACCTGCAAGGTATAAATGCACTAATACATGGTTAACACACAATTTCCATGGGATCAACTGGTCTGGTGGTGACGTGCCCTACGAAGAAGTTAGACCTATACTTGAAGAAACATGGATGACTGCACGCACAATCTTCGTTAAAGGTCTTGAGAAGAAACTGGAACTATAGCTAGTGCTTCTTCTGTCATGATGACGAGTAACTCACATTCATCCAGAGAGATGGTTCGACGCTGCTTTGCTGGCTTCTGCTGCTGCTTACAGGTCTTGCGCTTCCCAGGCATTTTTGAAGTTGGTCGCTGCTGCTCTCCAGACATTTTGGAAGCTGGTCTCTGCTGTTGCTTATTACCATCAGCCAGGTCGTCTGGTTGATGAATGAAGGAATCGCTCCGGAGACGCGCTTTTATAGCCAGAAATTTACACTCTGCGCATGCGCAACCTTTTAATAGGGGATTCGCGTAACATTGTCACCCCACCCCACCTCCACTATGATCAAGCACCTGTGTATCAAGCTGCGCATGCGTAATCTTTCATCAGTGGGAACTCCCTCACAGTACTAGTATTACTTGATATGTGAGCTCCCTCACAACACGCAGGGCGCACTGGGGCGTCACACAGTATGTCGGTAAGGTACGGACAGACTGAGAATCAATTCAACGGCCAATAAATGCATTACCGTCTGTCGATGCATTGATATTAGTGCTGACAGAAAGTAATGAGTGACGTCATCAGTCATTTACACCCTATTGATAAGGTAGGCTCCTGATAAAGCGACTGAGGCTCCATCTGTGGCTGGAGATGTACATTATCGTTGGCCCCTATTTTACCCACCTATGGTAAAATGATAATATAAAAAATTACCGACCTCCCTGTGTTACCGACTGATTGCAACATGGTTCCCTACCTTACCTACATATAGAAAAATGAAAATATAAAAAGTTACCTACCTCCCTGTTTCACTGACTGATGGTAACATTGTGCCCTACCTTACCAACGTGAAGAAAAATGATAATATAAAAAGTTACCGACCTCCCTGTTTCACCGAATGATGGTAACATTGTTCCCTACCTTACCGACGAATAGAAAAAAGATAATATAAAAAGTTACCGAACTCCCTGTGTTACCGACTGATGATAACATTGTTCCCTACCTTACCGACATATAGAAAATGATAATGTAAAAAGTTGCAGACCTTCCTGTTTTACCGACTGATGGTGACATTGTTTCCTACCTTACCGACATATAGAAAAATGACAATATTTAAAGTTACCGACCTCCTTGTATTACCGACTGATGGTAACATTGTTCCCTACCTTACCGACCTATCGAAAAATGACAATAATGAAAGTTACTTACCTCCCTGTTTCACCGACTGATGGTTACATTTTTCCCTACCTTACCGACATATGGAAAAATGATAATATAAAAAAATTACCGACTTACCTGTTTTACCGACTGATGGTACTAAACTGTTTAACCGATCGATGGTCACTTAGCAGAGAACAGAACCTTATAATGTTGAATTATCAGGAATCTCCATTACCAATCTCACTGTTTTACCTACTTAGCATGGAACAGAACCTTCATATTACGTACCTCTCTGTTTTACCAACTGGTGGTACAATTATATCATGGAAGTAATCTGCATTACCGACCTCACTGTTTTACGGACTGCCGGTAACTTGGCACGGAACAGAACCCTCCCTTTGTCGGTGGCGCCATCTGTTGGTACAATACTGCATTTTCGATGCGCAGCTAACTTCAGAGTGGAGCCACACCGGCATAGCCCTACTACTAATAGCACCTCCAGAGGCATTTTTTAATGCTCATACTTTTACGCACTCTATCGGCATTTTAGAAAAAAAATTTCCATGCGCAGGGTATATTAAAAAAAAATTTAAGAAAGAAAAGATTTATGAAAATAGGAACCTAAACAGATGATTACGTGATCACTCAAACAATATCCCGTCCCCCCATGTAATCATTCGTAATCGTACACATGACCCCCTACCCCCCCTATGATGATTACGTAATATATGGACGGTCCCTTACTTTTAGCGGTAGAAGCCATTCTTTATATTCAAAATTGATGAATTCTCACACTTTTGGTGTACCCCTGAATGTAACGTTCCGTTTTGAGCTCTCAAAACAGCGCTTTTCACTCGACCGAGTTTTACATTCAAACTGGAATATAATTACAGGTATAATGGGTACTGACCCCTCTAGATTAAAATAAGACCTTCAGACTAGTACTCTGAAGAAACCATTATTTTAAGCCTCTGAAATCGAAACTGCAGTTTTAGGATTTTTGCCAGCTTCTTGGGATTTGGCGCCACTGTGACAGTGTACAGAACATGTCAAGTGTTTGCACTCTTCATATATAATCTTCTAGTTGCCGTACCTTAAACTAGGGATCGATGGAAATTCTGCGGAATAATGTAGTTTCGTACCAAAAGAAGAAATGAAGGAGTGATTTGATGATTTCTTTCTGCATATGAAATTGTATTCCTTGTGATTGGAAATATTTTGAAAACCCCGTAGAAACTGAAACTGTTCGAAGGGTAACTGCTACATGTCCTTCAATATACTTTACAATATTCAACCCTATGTTTCTTAAAAGGAAAAGGAGATGGATCTTATTTAGAATTAGATTCATAGTCTCATATTACTCCAACATCTAGATAACATCGAAAAAATTAAAATCGGGCACGCAGTGCCTTTATATCCGACTTTAATAGTTGGACAGTAAATATACTGACTCACAGTAAACATTTTCCGAATAAATCTGTCGTTTTATATGCAAATACTAGATACAATACTATAGTCCTTGTAAGGTAATCAAATCTAGCACCGTGAAATTGTCAATGATCCTAGAATTCGTTTGCGTGCTGCGCACAGAGTGTAAATTTGCTGTTTGCACATTAGTGGTCAGTGAATAGGTATTTATAACGGCAAGATAAATACTCCTATGGATTGTCGTCACAGGCAATATTTCATTGCAGCGAGTGGACGCTCAGATGCGACGAATAAACAATCTCGCTAAATGCACGTGACGTTTATATCCGTATTTTATACCTACACGATTTCAACCTATGAACTAGTCAACATCCGTCTTTGAAAATGGTGCTTTCAGATTTGATCTAAACAAAATAATATAATGAGCCTGGCGTAAGCTCGAGGTGTCTTATCCGAACTACCGAGATGCTTTATTCCATTTCCATAGTAGTAATTGACAATTACATGAATTACAAACTGAAGGTTTCAACTAATTTCTCACCTTTTAACCTACATGTCAACTCTTTAGGAATTATTCTAAGTATATAAATATATATAATTGTCCCAAAAGTTTTACAAAATCTTTGTGATAAGAGGCCGTTCAAGTATTAAGAACACGCTTTTCTTATGTACGCGTTTTTCTTATTATCACATCAACTTCATTACTATCTTTACTTAAACAAAAGAAAAACTTGTTACGTAATATGTGAACGATCCCTGATTAAAAATATTTCAAAACAAAAAAAAATCGTTTTTGACACATTTTCGCGGATAAAAATGTCCTCTTATTTACTCCAACTTGTCGACCCCCTTTTTAGCTTCATCTTTACGAGATATTATCATTTACATATGCATTTAATTTGGCATGTCACCTAAAATTATATGTTGTGTGTATGCTCATTTGCGATTGGACAACTCTCATAGTGTGAAAAAAAACCAAGGCAACCTCCCTCAGTGATACTGGATGGGATTGCAACTATGCGGAAAAGAAGACACTGGTAAGCCGGGTGAAATGCCTGCCACAGCTTGAGAAAGCACATCCGTTTAAAGTAATGACATCGCTACGGTAAGCTATAAGAGAGGCACGTTGCGTCGTATACGAAATGCGTCCATCCGGAATCTGCAGTGGATAATCATGATAAATGATGATGGCTGGAACAATGTCCGTGAATTTCACGGAAACAAATGTTGAGAGAATCAATTAGGTACCGTCAATTAAACGCGAATTCAGACAACTAAAATTTAGAAAAAAAATAATCTGTCAAAATCTGTACTTAATTTCAGAATAAAAATATAAAATATTGTAATATTTCAAAAACTTGACGATCGTCAGTTCTTATTCATTTTTTTTTTCAGTTTGCGCGAATTTACGAGAAATTTCAAACACCGTTGCATCATAGTTTTCATAATTATAGAATAAAAAGGGAATTCTCGTTCTTCTTTGACATAAATTAATATTAGAAGTCAGATTTGACAATAAACTACTAAACGAATTATTTTATGTCTTCTGATACTTTGATTTATATTTTGCGGAATTTTGCGCTTATTTGGTGTTATAACTATTAGGCATTTATAATAATTAGATAAGGCGTTTAACGATTGAAACTTAGAACATCTATTCATAATTTCCTTAGTGTTATTGCTGCGATTTTCTGTTGCTTAAATATTTTGGTTTTTTTTTGGATTCGAATTTTCGAAATACTCTGAAATTCGGAGGAATCTCAGAAATTTCTGATGTGTTTTGGATTACCCAGGAGAGTTCTAAAGTTATATCATATGCTGTGGCATGTTTTAGAATGTTCTGAAATATTCTGAATTATCCTATATTTCATGAGTTTGCTGGAATTTTTTAGAATATTCTGCAATATTTCGGTATTATCTTTACCTAATGTTGTTGAAGTTTCTAAATTCTTCTACAGAGTTTAGAGCTTTTTCAAAAATCTCTAGAGTTTTCTAGATTTTTGTGAAGTACTAGAAATACTCTGAAAAGATTCAGAATGATTTAGAATATTCCGGTATTTTTACAAGTATTTTTAAATGTTGAAGAGTTGCTGAAATTCGCAACTTCTTCAGAATATCCTGGTGTATTATAGGATTATCTGAAATGTAAGTTTACATTTGAATTTTTTAAATTATGAAATATTTTGAAATTTTCTAGAATGCGTTCAAACTTGTTATATTATTTTAAAATATTCTTGAATATTCTAATGAATTTTTGTAGAATATTTTGAGCTAATCCTAAATCTTGTTGACTTTCCGAAAATATTCTGGAGTGTTCTTTATAACTTTTGCATGTAGAATAACCTGGAATGGTCTACATTATTTTCTGAAGACAAAAATCCGTATCGTATGTTGTTGATCCACTGGCTAATTTTTGGAAAAATGAGCGAAAATTAAATGGTTTATCGAATGATCGTTAGTGCATTAGATCATGCGCCTTCTTAAGATAAGTGAAAGCTTCCGAATCGTAACCGGGTTGTAGTAGATTTCCTTACATTTTTCTAAGCATTTGACCAGCTGACCCGCACAATGTAACATAATTTATTACTTTTCAAAACAGATAATCTATGTACAAAATTATTTAATGATTACAGAAAATTCTATAAGCTCTACATGAAAATGTATGATGCGCTATTCGAACATAGGATTCCTGTAACTTCAAGAGATTTTATCTGCGTGTAACCAATGTCACCAATAGATTGGTGTTCTGAGTTTCGATTTTCAAGCGGCTTCGCTCTTTGTTCTCTGAAGTGTAAATTGTAGTTACTGAAGTCATAAAATATATTTTTTTGTAGTTACTGGTCAAACCTGACTTGTACTATTAATTTCTATTTAAAAAACTTGAGTCGACATTTTATTCAATAATACTGCACGCAAAACAAATAGGCATTGAATCATGAATATATTGTTCTGAATACGAACGATGCAATACTTTATTGATCCCGGAAAATTTTGCTTGTCTCAAGAAAATGTACTTGAATGAAGAAACTCAATTTTTTGTAATCAAGTACATTTCATTGAGACAAGAAAAACTTTCTTGGATCAAGAAAATATTTAGTTGTCCGTATTCAGACCAATATTTTTTTGATTCAATTCTTATTTATTTCCCGTGTGTTAATTCTGATCATTCTGTTGAAATTCTGCATTTCTCACAAATCATAAATCACGTTATCGTCCTCATAGAGCGAAAAGGCTTCCTCCTGGGCTTTCTATTTCCGTTCGATAGCAATCAACCAATCGGGTCGCCGGCCGCAGGTTCAAATTATCCGCCTCATTCCCGATTGTCCCTTTCATCGCATCGTTTCTGCCACAGACACGCTGCACTCGCTGTTGAACTATTTACGCTCACAGCAGCCTTAACAAATCTCTCTTCCCGGCTGAAGAAATCTCAAGAGTGCAGATTCTAGCTTCGAATTTAAACTTTTTCCAAGTTCGGCAGTGCACGCCATTTGTATCCTTTTACGTTCACGAAACTATGTAGCTCTTTTCTGTGCAATGCAATTTCGTTCGTCTAGACGCTGGCACTGACTGAGTGAGGAATGAGTGTAGAAACAAAATGCTTAAAACGGGAGTGCTAGGCATTGTGTTTTTTTGTTTCGATTCATGATTGTTGCAAATAAAGGTTGTGACCCCAAAGTTAAACTGTGAAATATCAAGAATTCAATATTGGGCCAGTTTCGAGAAATAGACGTTTGCATCCTTGGTGAACACGACACTTTATGTAACAAAGGTATGATCCACAAGTTTATCACATCTGACATTTAAGCTTATGTTGACGGGACCATAATCGTGCATGGGTGACAGTAAATGCGCATGTGCGGAGTACGATTGTGTTCCCTTAATACTCCTAGGAGTAATATAAACTGATTTTTGTACTGCGCAAATGCGCATTCGCCATCCCTCCTCCTTTTGTGTAAACGGCTACTTTCAGAAAAAAAAACCCTGATAAATCTCATAAATCAGCGTCTTTTTACGTAGGGGCCTTCCATAAACCACTTGATTTATTTAGGGGGTTGGGTCGACAAAAGACCACGTTGGTATATATGGGGGAGGGGGGGGGGCGCTGGCTCCGAGTTCGGGCCACATGGTTTCACACTTAGGTGTTAAAAAAATAAATAAAATGCATGTCCAAAAAACAGAACAAAATTTGCGTCGACGAGAATGCCACGGCGGACTACATGAGAGGAGGGGGGGGGGCAAAAAGTGGCTCAAATTAGGCCTTGTTGTTTATAGAAGCCCCTTTATCTCTGAAAGTAGATTTTACACAGCAGGTGGAGCGACAGCGAATGCGTATTAGCGCAGTAAAATTATAATCATAATCGTACTCCGCACATGAGCATTTGCTGCCGCCCTTGTGCAATTATAGCCTTTGTTACGTATATGAAATATCTTGTACACCAAGAGATCAAACGTCTATTTAAACTCGCGTGTTTGCAAAACTCACACGCAAGTAAAAATACTGATACTGTTAAGTTTTCGCACCTAGAAGAATGGATGGTCAAAGTTAGAGGGTCAAAATTTAGAGAGCCAGTCCGTTCATTTAGATGTTCTAAAGAACCATCCAGAATTTGTTTAACATAGTCGGAGAGGCTCTCTTTTTATGACCGGTCTGACTGTTATAAGAAATCCAGACTCACTATCAGGGATAAGCAGTATATCCTTTCAGGATGGATAATACAATCATCTTGTTTTCACTCATTTCGACCATCCACGGAAGAGCAAATGACCCAGCGCGGAGGGCCGACCTGATTAGTTACCGTTGGCGTGTTTATTCAAAATGATTGAATGTCTAAGTCAAATGCTCACAACAAATAATAAATGTAGAGTGCATACGAATATTATGAAAAATTGTACATTAATATTTAGGATAAAAAAGATATATCTTTCTTCAAAATTAAAACCGATCATTTATTTTTAAAGAGAAAGTCTAATAAATAATCAAATTTCACTTTATAAGTCTTCCTTGTGAGCAAAGAATTATTTTTAATGACTTTACTTTATTATTTGATGTGCATAATTTGCTTTTTACATTTATTCATTTCAAATAAGCGCGCCAACCTTATAACCAATCTGGTTATCGACGCGATACATGCAGTGAGAGTTGGGATTGGAAGCACCGTGGTCTAGACTCTAGAGTCTAGAGGATTTTCGGAGTGAGTGAATGTCATTTTTTTCATAATTTCAAACTGCTTTTCGATATTTCGAACATTTGTCGAGAGTGAAGTGCATAAGAATTTTCAACGTCAAATTTGATGCTTCCGAGGGATTTAGGATAGAGGCGTAACTGGATGTTCAGCTATCAATTTGTTGTCAGGAACGTGTCGTTTTAAATTGAAAACGTGCAAAAAATTGCAGCATTTATTGATGATGCAGAAAGTAACGAGGAGTGGGATATTGGTTTCTGAATACACTTTAATGTTTGAAATCTTACAATTCAGTGTGACACCGTTCCGTGTCCCTAGCCTCTCGTGCTCCAAGAAATATATTGTCAATGTGCACTGTTTTTGCACATCAAATTATGTCTCATATACCTCACTCTCCACAAAGAATAAAAAATGCTTTCAGAATTCATGTATTTCATGTAAATTTTCAGGTTTGATAGGCTCCATTTAATTGTATAATTTCCAGGCCCTTATAAGAGAGAGACTGGAATATGTAGGAAAAAGACAATAAAAATATAGAAAATGTAAGATATTCAAATCGACCCCCTGAGGTGGTCAGGTCGCCTGTCCGAGGAGATCAAGTCGACCAATATGGTAGGACCAAATCGACCCTCTATAATGAGCGATACGACCCTTTATAATGATCAGTCCGCCCTTTGTGATGATCGGTTCGACTCTCTATGACGCTTGAGTCGACCGTTCGAAATGACACCAAGTCGACACTCTCAGATGATCGATTTGAACCTCTTATTTCAAACTTCTAGATATAGTCGCCTTAGCCATCTTCAAGGGTTCTCCTATAGTTGACCCTGCAATAAAGTCTGTCTGCACACTTAGATGGCCCAACTGTCCTTTCATTTTTCTCCGTGAAATGCTTTCAAATTACGTTTAAAAACTTGATTTTTTGCAAGATTGATGTTTTTCTTCTCTCAAAAATTCTTTTTAAATATTAAATTATTTAATTAATTTATTTATATTGCATAAGCATTTATGTTTATACCTAAGAGAGAAAAAATTAATTAAATGGTATTGAAAATACAGTTTTTCGTGCATGCTCTCATTTTTAAATATGTAAAAAAATTTTTAAGAAAATTATGAAATTCATAGAAAATTAAATGTTTATTTTTATGTAATTCGAAAAATAGAACAAAATTGAATATTTTAACATTTTAATAAATAAAATACAACAAACAATTAGAAAAAGGTATAGGTAGCGAGAATCGAGCACGTAACATTGCAACTACAAACCCGAAAAGCTACCGCCTGAGCTACTCGGTCAGTTGGAAGAAACTTTCTTCTAGTCTTTAGCCCATGAGACAAATTTTTCGACTCATTCAAATATTAATTCAGTGTGGCCACTGAGATAACCTGGAAATGATCTGGAATATGTTTAGAGTTCTCATAAAATAAAATAAAGATTTCTGTGAGTAGTTTTTCCTTTCATTTTTAACTGTTACATTCAGAAGATTACAAAATAAAAAAATAGTTCTGAATATTTATTATTTCGAGCTCAAAAACATCGCAATTTTTCTGTTGTTTTAAAGAGGATGAGAATGTTAAACGCTATTCAAAACTTGAGCATTCAAGTTTAAAACACATAAAGAACCATACTAAAAATAATAGACATAATTGCTTCCAAGTTCTGTTGAAAATTTTCTTCTGGTTTTATAAACTTCAAAATAAATGAGTGTCAGTAAAATTCACTGAAGGCCTTTTTCATACATTTTCGGGACCCTTTGAACTATTTTTAAGTCAAGTCATTCATCAAATGACACTGTCTAATATTATAGAATTTTTCGTGAGACTAACCGGTCAAGTATAGCACTAGGGCTAGAATTACGGATAATTCCATGCTCCTAGACACTACGTTATGAAATACTCTAAATTAAATCGTCAGAAATTGAAAAATTTCATATGGAAAACCATCATATAAAGGTAAAGAAAATGTAAATAGCCTGATTTGAAATTTAAGCGATTAAAAATGGTATAACTTCAAATTCAATGTTTTATAGATCTAAAGCTAGGAGCTTTCCGGATTGTATAATTGACAATGAAAAAAATTTATTTACTTAAAACATTCAAAATTAAAAAGTGTCGAAATGGAAACATTTTCATTGAAACAATTTTGAATATAAAGTGGACAACATTGAATAATTTTCAATTGAAACCTTAAAAATTGTTTTATTCCAAATTTTATAATTTTATAATCAATCCCATAATACTTTAACGATTTTAAAATATATAAATCTGCATTGCTAATCATTTTGGTTGATGAAATATGACGATCAAGCTGATTTCCACAAGGTTTCATGACAATAACTTTCGGTTTGGTAGTAAATTTCCATTTGAATATTTTTCATATAAATTTTTATAAACAACAAAAACTAGTTATTGTTAACCATTTATAGGTCTAACGAAAATACAAAATCTGACCCTCGAGAGTATAAAAATATAAAACTACGAGATCAAGGAATATATTTGTAATGGGTATGCATATTGAATAGAAATATATCCTACCTGGACTACCTTTAAATTCATACCAGAGAATTGACACTTGATGCTTTTCACAACTAATGTGAATGGTCTGACTTTTTACATCATCTGCCGCGAATAGTACGTCGATTGACAGCAAGAATAAAATAAGATTCTCAAAAGGTTCAATGAAAATGAATTTTTTGGTCAAAAGTACAACTTTTGACATTAAAGAAATATTTTGTCGTTAAAAACGTTGACATTAACACCTTCCCGAGTAAAAATAATTCGATTTGGCTAAGTCTTCAATTACCCTCCAATTAAGAAATAGCCCAGCTATGCTCAAGGCGCTTTCTAAGTCTCCCTCTGGCCGCAAGCGAGACGTTATTTTATGTCACAAAATCCCACTCAAAATAAGGACAACATTATCCCAAAGGGCTCGCAAGGCCTCTGAGGGTAACCATGAATACGCTTTCAGTTGTACAGCTTGTTTATATTATTTATCTTCATGGTATTTTTGTATGCATTAATAAATTTGTTTATCTGCAATAATTATGTTCTTCCGATGGCGAATCTAAAAATGTTGTCAATTTTTTCTCATTACCAACAATTCTCTAGATACTTATAGAAAATTGCAATTGGGTATACTTTCGAAAAGGTCACCCAAGAATATTGACTCGATACTTGGCCTAGGGGTTCCTCTTGGACCCCAATTAAACGCAGTAAAAAACCTTTTGGCGCAGATCAATATAAATTAGGTTATTAATAATTTTGACTTTTTTTCTTAAATTAGTCTTTTTTTCAAAATCTCCAAAAATATTGATTTTGTAAAAAAAATATTGTTCACAAAAGTTGTGGATCTCGTCAAAACACAGTTTTTTATATTCAGACTTTTGTTCTAAAATTAATATTTTTCGATAAAAATGACAAAAACGGATTTTCAGATTTTTTATTGAGAAAAGGGGCGTTGGAAAAGGGGTCGGTATGAGTGGTGGGAGGGATGTGGGCCATTCAAAATGTCCGAAATCAGGACACGTAATTTTTTTTTGGCTGTTAGAAAAGGGGATCGGCGTGAATGAATGTGAACCACGCCCACTCACGCCGAACCCCTTTTCCAACGCCCCCTTTTACAACAAAATATCTGAAAATTAATTTGTTTCATATTTTTCGAAACATATTAATTTTAGAAAAAAGTATAAATATTAAAAATATGTGTTTCGGTGAGATCTACAACTTTTGGGAACAATATTTTTTTCGAAAATAAATATTTTTCGAGATGAAAAAAAAAAATGATTTAAAATAAGTCAAACTCATTAACAACTTGATTTATATTGATCTGCGCTAAAAATCTTTTTAGTGCATCCAACTAGGGTCTAAAAGGAAATTCTAGGCCAAGTATCAAGTCAATATTCTTGGGTGACCTTTTCGGAAGTATATCCTTACAATTGTAATATTTTTATGGACAATTTTAGGGATGAGGTTCCGAAAAGTACTTAGCTCCGACTTATTCGAAACTTCGTATACCGATGTATTTTGACTCTTCAGTTGCCCTTCTTGCGTATATTTTATTTTTTTTTATCATTGATTGTAGCTTATGTGCATATAGTTGATTTTGTGTTTAGATTAGGTTAGATTACTCATTTAATTTCATCATTGAGTATTGGTCTGAAATACAAAAGATAGCACCGCAAACATAAACAGGATAGGAATCATAGGTTCGCTCTTTATAAGTATAGTGGAAAGCGTTTAAGTCAGCAGGAAGTAGTGTAAGAGTCGTGTAGTCAGCCAAATTAGCAAAAGCGAGTATTTGATTACCTAAAAGTTATTATCATACGTTTCGAAGAAAGAACAATGAGGCCTCTCTGAACCCACTTTCAAAAAATTAGACAATATTTAAGTCAAAGTAAGAAGTTCATGTGCTCATTAGTATGTGAAAATAGGGCGATCTTGATTATAATTTTCCACTGTTATTAAAGCATTTGAGAAGAAGTATGTAAATTACTGCAAAGAATTATGACAAATATCTATTTCGGCATCAATTTCTTTCTATAAATCACAAACAATGTACTCACACTGTACGCTTAGAGAGGGCGTAATAAGCGTACATCGTAAAAAGCGTACATCGTAAAAAGCGTAGGGTAAGTTAAGTCTCGAAAGACGCGTAAAAGCAGGCCTGCCAGCATTTCCGCAATTCGGACTCGTCGGCCAAGTTGTGTTGGCTCGTGACAAATGATTACGCCTTTTGTTGTCAGGATCCACATTATTTGTGATATTCATTTTAGAAAAACAATTATTCTTATTTTAACTGGAAGTATTCTTCAATAAAAAATGCAATTGCGTATGAAGTAAGTGTTAAGTATAACCACACATTTTGTGAAAATCATTATTATTCCTACCTTGAAAATGTATTGAGGTTATGTTCATAGTTTTGTTTTTGAGTTTATTTTTTATATATTTTTAATTGAAAGTGGAAGTGGAAGGTTTGCTTATTGAAAGTAACTTACTTTTTTTTTGTAAAAGCTTCAAAAATCGCCCGAAACGAGGGGCACTGTTTTTTTTTGGAAGAATAAATGGTTACCTTCTTTAAAAAAAAAATGAATTGGCTATTGTTTAAAATAGAGAAAAAAAATTCATATCAACTGAACCTTCTACTTTTAATTAAAAGTATATAACAAAATAAACATAAAAACAAAACTATAAACATAACCTCAATATGTTTTCAACATTGGAATAATAATGATTTTTACCAAATGTGTGGTTACTTAGTACTTACCGCGCACACAACTGAATTTTTTATTCAAGTATTCTTTCAGTTAGGGTAAGAATAATTGTTTTTATGAAATATATATCACAAACACTGAATGCTGACCACAAAAGACACAACCACGTGTCACGAGACAACACCACTTTACCGACGATTCCGAATTGCGGAAATGTTGGCATTCCTGCTTTTACGCGTCTTTCGGGACTTAACTTACCCTACACTTGTTACGATTCACGCTTCTTACGCCCTCTCTAATTGTACGGTGTAAGTACATTCATATTCTGTGTAATGCTCTCTCTCAAGTATGAATCTGATATTTAAGGTTTAAGACGTAAGGCAAAGCAAGAGAGCTGGACCAACTTTTGCACAGACATCGAGAAGGGAGCTGAGGTAGCTATACTGGACAGGATGCTTTCTCGAAATCCGGACGCTATTCTCGGCACTCTGAAATTGTCCGGCGGGGGTTACTCAGAGCCGGACGGGGACACCTTGGCTCACCTGATCAAGGCACACATCCCGGGCTTTTCAAGGTTTGGAGAAGTGGGGACGGCACCTCAGAGGCAAGCAAAGTTGCCTGTGGCCCAACTGGGCCAGAAACGGCGGCTTGCCAACGAGATTTTCACCCCTGCCAGGGTCAGGTGGTCCCTGAAGTCCTTCAGCCCTTACAAGTGTCCTGGCCCAGATGGCATATACTCAGGCCTCTTACAGAGGGCTGGAGAGGCCATCACAGGGCAGCTAGTGAGACTTGCTAGGGCCAGTCTGAGGATGGGACATGTCCCAGCCACATGGAGGGGTACGAGAGTAGTCTTTATTCCGAAAGCAGGCAGGATCGGTTATACCTCACCCAAGGATTTCCGTTCCATTAGCCTAACATCTTTCCTAATAAAAACAGTGGAAAGACTCGTGGATAGATATATCCGCGATAAGGTCTTGTCAATGAGGGCACTTCACAAAGAGCAACACGCCTATAGGACCTTTATGGACATCGAAGGAGTCTTTCACAACACCTCTCGTGAGGTGATCAGGGCGGTCATGATCACACATGGTGTGCCTACGGTAGTCGAGGAATGGACGTGCCACATGTTGGCCAACAGGAATCTAACTACGACTAAGGGTGATACCACTTTATGTGGAACCGTTGTTGAAACTAAAATATTGTGAAATTTAAAATTCCAAATTTACAAAAATTAATCTAAAAATTAATTTAAGAAAAAACTTCAGTTTGCTGTCATTCTTTTGTTTGAAAATTAATTTTTTAACTGAAAGTTCAATAATTCTATTGTTGGTTGAAAATTGATAGTTTTTAGTTGAAAATTCATCTATTTTGTAAAAAAATCGTGTTTTTGGCTGAAAAAATCAACTGTTTTGTTGAGAATTTTTCTTTTTGGGTTAAAAATTTTATTATATTGGTAGAAAATTCAATTATTTGATTGAAAATGAACTTTCTGGTGAAAAATTCATATTTTCTGGTTGAAAATTCAACTGTTTTGTAAAGGATTAGTTTTTTTTTGCTTTGAAAATTTAACAATTTGGTTGAATTTTTTTTCTGTATTGAATAGAAATTCTATGTAGAAAATTCGTCTATTTCGTTTAGAAATTCGTCTCTTTTGGTAGAAATTTGAGCTTTTTTATTCAATATGCAACTATTCTATTTTGGCTGAATTTTTTAAAAATTGAAAATGCAACTACTTGGGTAAAAGTAGAACCACTTTGTTAAAAATCTATTTTTTTCTATGAAGGTTCATCTCTTCAGTTAAAAATTTAACTATTTTGTTGAACAAATTTTATTTTATTAAAAATTTATTTTTACCTGAAAATGTAATTTTTCCATTTTTTGTTGAAAAATGATATTTTTTCATTAAAAATTTATATTTTATATTTATATTTTCGGGTTGAAAATGCAACTGTTTTACCAAAAATTCATATTTGGCTTAAAAGTTCAACAATTTGTATGACAATTTTTTTTTGACTGAAAAATCTTTATTTGTTGAAAATTCGTCTATTTGGTTAGAAAATTTCACTTCTGGGTTAAAAGTTGAAGTCCTTTGTTAATAATCCTTTTTTTTGTTATTAAATATTCAACAGTTTAATTTAAAATTCATCTCTTTGGTGAAAAATTTAATTAATTCGTTAAAAATAAATCTTTTTAGTAAATAATTAATATTTGCAGTTGAAAGTTCATCTGTTTTGTGGAAAATTTGTCTTTTTTGGATAAAAGTTGACCTACTTTATTAAAAATTATTTCTGTTTGAAAATTAAACTATAATCTTTACAAAAAATTACCAAAAATTGATATTTTTACTTGAAGATTCAAAATTATGCTGGAAATTCGACTATTTGGTTGAAAATTAATTACTGTTAGTAGAAAATTCCAGTATTCTGTTAAAAATTCAACTATTTTGTTGAAAATTCAAGTATTTTCTTAAAAACTCATCCTTTTTGTTTGAAAATAAAAATATTTTGTTAAACATTCGTCTATTTGGACAAAAAATTCGTCCTTTTGGATAAAAGTTAAACTTTCTTCTAAAAAATGCAATTATTTCGTTGAAAATTCAACTTTTTTTGATTCAAATTTAATCATTTTGTTTAAAGTTTGATAATTTGGTAAAAAATGTATCTTTATGGGTTAAAAATTTAAGAATTTGGTTAAAAAATCAACTATTTTATTCAAAATTTAATTATTTTATTGAAAATGGAAACTAGCTTAAAATTTGATAACTGAGTCATATTTCAACGAATTCTAACAAAAAAGAAACTCATTACATTGTCGATTGTAGCGTCGTGATTTTTTACTATGACAAAATGAAAATCACCAAAAAACGGTTTTTTCATCATAAAATCAATGTAGAACTCGATGCGAAAGAAAAACATTATTCTGTTTTATGACTAAAATGCCTACTAAAAAAGTATTGTAATCAATTATTTCGATTTCCAGGACAAATAAAAAAATTTACAGGAATTGATCAAGAATATCAGATTCCAACAAAATTTGATCTTAGTGTTAAGACCGAAAATCTCACGATTGAAGAATCAGCCTCGACTGTGATCGATCTTCTCGAAAAGAGAAAAATAATTCCGATTCTTCCAAAACCTTGGACGCCTATAAAGGAATTATTTGTTACCGAATCGAGAAGAAAATCTGCGAGAAGTGAAGCTGAAAAACTTTGCAGTCTCGAGATTTCGGAAATTGAAGTTCAGTGGCTGCAAATTTTGGCTGAAGGATGGGCTGATCCTCTAAATGGATTCATGAAAGAGGACCAGTATCTTCAAGTAAACTAAAATTTTTTTAAAATTAGAAATAAAATTCCACTTTATAAATTTTTTTAAACTGAAATTACTTTTAGGTCCAGCATCTGAAAACCCTCACAGAAAATGGAGTCGAAGTAAACCAATCCGTTCCAATTGTCCTCTCGGCATCCACAGAAGACAGAAATCGTCTCGAGGGCAAATCGTCAATTTGCTTGAGACACGATGGAAAACCTCTTGCGATTCTGAAAAGTCCAGAATTTTATTTTCACAGAAAAGAAGAAAGATGTGGATGGCAATTTGGAACGACGAATCCGGGGCATCCTTATGTGAAATTAATTCAAGAATCCGGAGATTGGTTAGTGGGAGGAGAGATTGAAGTTTTAGAAAAAATCAGGTGGAATGACGGACTCGATGATTATAGATTAACGCCAAACGAAATTAAAATCAAGTGCAAAGAGATGAACGCTGATGCGGTTTTTGCATTTCAGTTGAGAAATCCGATTCATAATGGTCACGCTTTTCTAATGCAGGTGAGAAAATAAACTAATCTTGCAATTCAAATTTCGCGCCAGAATTTGTAGACATAAAAGGGCGCGTAATTTAAATTTAAAAAAAATTTCCAGGATACAAGAAGAAGGCTTTTAGAAGAAAAGGGATACAAAAATCCAGTTTTACTTCTTCACCCTTTGGGAGGATGGACGAAGGATGATGATGTGCCCTTAAAAACGAGAATCGCTCAACACAAAGCAGTACTTGATGAAGGAATTCTCGATTGGAATTCTACTTTGCTGGCCATTTTTCCCAGTCCAATGATGTACGCGGGTCCAGTCGAGGTTCGTCTTACATTAAAAAAACAAAAAAGTTCCTTACATTTAACATTTTTAATTTCGCGCCATAATTTTTTCCGAAGTCACACTTAAACATAACCTCCAAAAGAATAGAAATTAAATTTCGGAGAAATTTAAATACCTCTTTAACGTTCAAC
Source organism: Andricus grossulariae (assembly GCA_011634705.1). Classification (NCBI taxonomy): domain Eukaryota; kingdom Metazoa; phylum Arthropoda; class Insecta; order Hymenoptera; family Cynipidae; genus Andricus; species Andricus grossulariae. Next base: position 188,312,366 of record JAABKJ010007545.1, on the reverse strand, counting down.
ATTCAAATGTAACCAAGGTGCTTACCCAAATCCTGGAAAAAAAATTCCTGACAATTTCAAGTTTTTCCAGGTATAATTTTTCATAGTATGAAGCTACCAAAATATTTCACATTTTTGTAAATACTCGACTCGGAATATGTATACAGTTTCGCCAGTTTATTATAAATAATGTTTTTTTTCAGTTTCTAGAGGTTGAATTAATATGTTTAATTTATAAAGCTTTGACATATTATGTTTATATTACAAGATAAATTTGAATAATTATTCAAACAAATTTTATCATATACTTTAAATTCAGTGCGTTCTTTGATAAATTAATGTGAATATTGTTTTAAAATCAATTGGAAACACTTCAAATTCCTACCTTTTCAAGTAAAAATATTAAATATTTAACAAGATAGATGAATGTTTAACCGAATAGTTGAATTTTAAACAAACAAGATTATTTTCCAAGTGAAATTATGAATTTTCAACTGGAATAGTTTAATATTAAAAAAAAAATTAATTTTTAACCAAGAAGATTAGTGTCTACTAAAAAATACGGATTTTCAACAAAATAATGAATTTACTTTTTGAAAAAATTAATGTTCAAAGTGATGAATTTTTAACTAAAATGATGAATTTTCAACTGGAATAGTTGAATTTTAAACAAAGAAGATTATTTTTCAAGTGAAATTATGAATTTTTAACTGGAATAGTTTAATTTTCAACCAAAAAAATAAATTTTTAACCAAGATTAGTTTCTACTAAAAAAGACGGATTTTCAACAAAATAATGAAGCTTCAACTATAAAAGGTAAATTGTCAACTAAAAATTGAATATTTAATTTTTCAGTTTAAAAAATTAATGGTTAAATAAAGTTATGAATTGTCAAATAAAATGATGAATCTTTAACTGGAATAGGTGAATTTTCAACTAAAAAATTAATTTTTATTCAAGAATATTAGTTTCTACCAAAAAAGAATATAAAAAAAAAGAATTAATTGTAAATAAAAAATTGAATAGTTCAATTTTCATTCAAAAAAATTAATGTTCAAACAAAGTGATGAATTGTCAAATAAAATGATGAATCTTCAACTGGAATAAATGAATTTTCAACAAAAAAAAAACGAATTTTCAACCAAGAAGATTAGTTTCTACCAAAAAAGGCGAATATTCAACAAAATAATGAATTTACATTTAAAAAAATTAATGTTCAAAGTGATGAATTTTTAACTAAAGTGATGAATCTTCAACTGGAATAGTTGAATTTTAAACAAGCAAGGTTATTTTCCAAGTGAAATTATGAATTTTTAACTGGAATAGTTTAATTTTCAACTAAAAATGGAATATTTAATTTTTCAGTTAAAAAAATTAATGGCCAAATAAATTGATGAATTCTCAAATAAAATGATGAATCGTCAACTAGAATATGTGAATTTTCAACTAAAAAAATGAATTTTTAACCAAGAAGATTAGTTTCTACCAAAAAAGAAGAATTAAAAAAAAACAATTGTCAATAAAAAATTGAATAGTTCAATTTTCATTCAAAAAAATTAATGTTCAAAGTGATGAATTTTTAATAAAATTATGAATCTTCAACGGGAATAAATTGTTTTTTCAACAATAAAAATTAATTTTTCACCAAAAAGATTAGTTTCTACCAAAAAAGACGAATTATTAACAAAATAATGAATTTACTTTTAAAAAAAAGTAATGTTCAAAGTGATGAATTTTTAACTAAAATGATGAATCTACAACTGAAATAGTTGAATTTTAAACGAAGAAGATTATTTTTCAAGTGAAATTATGAATTTTTAACTGGAATAATTTAATTTTCAACAACAAAAATGAATTTTTAACCAGGAAGATTAGTTTCCACTAAAAAAGACGGATTTTCAACAAAATAATGAATCTTCAACTAAAAAAAATAAATTGTCAACTAATAATTGAATATTTAAAATTTCTGTTAAAAAAATTAATGGCTAAATAAAGTTATGAATTGTCAAATAAAATTATGAATCTTTGACTGGAATGTGAATTTTCAACTAAAAAAATGAATTTTTCACCAAAAACATTAGTTTCTACCAAAAAAGACGAATTTTCAACAAAATAATGAATTTACTTTTAAAAAGTTTAAAAAAAGTTCAAAGTGATGAATTTTTAACTAAAATGATGAATCTTCAACTGGAATAGTTGAATTTTAAACAAAAAAGATTATTTTCCAAGTGAAATTATGAATTTATAACTGGAATAGTTTAATTTTCAACCAAAAAAAATACATTTTTAACCAACATAAGTTTCTACTAAAAAAGACGGATTTTTAACCAAATAATAAATCTTCAACTAACAAAGATAAATTGTCAACTAAAAATTGAATATTTAAATTTTCAGTTAAAAAAATTAATGGCTAAATAAAGTTATGCATTGTCAAATAAAATGATGAATCTTTAACTGGAATAGGTGAATTTTCAACTAAAAAATGAATTTTTATTCAAGAAGATTAGTTTCTACCAAAAAAGAATTAAAAAAAAACAATTAATTGTAAATAAAAAATTGAATAGTTCAATTTTAATTCAAAAAAATTAATGTTCAAACAAAGTGATGAACTTTCAAATAAAATGATGAATTGTCAACTGGAATAAATGAATTTCCAACAATAAAAATTAATTTTTCACCAAAAACATTAGTTTCTACCACAAAAGACGAATTTTCAACAAAATAATGAATTTACTTTTTGAAAAAATTAATGTTCAAAGTGATAAATTTTTAACTAAAATGATGAATCTTCAAGTGGAACAGTTGAATTGTAAACAAAGAAGATTATTTTTCAAGTGAAATTATGAATTTATAACTGGAATAGTTTAATTTTCAACCAACAAAATAAATTTTTAACCAAGATTAGTTTCTACTAAAAAGACGGATTTTCAACAAAATAATGAATCTTCAACTAACAAAGATAAATTGTCAACTAAAAATTGAATATTTAATTTTTCAGTTAAAAAAAAATGAATGGCTAAATAAAGTGATGAATTGTCAAATAAAATGATGAATCTTTAACTGGAATATGTGAATTTTCAACAAAAAAAATGAATTTTTAACCAAAAACATTAGTTTCTACCAAAAAAGGCGAATATTCAACAAAATAATGAATTTACATTAAAAAAAATTAATGTTCAAAGTGATGAATTTTTGTCAATAAAAAATTGAATAGTTCAATTTTCATTCAAAAAAATTAATGTTCAAACAAAGTGATGAATTGTCAAATAGAAAGATGAATCTTCAACTGGAATAAATGAATTTTCAACAAAAAAAATGAATTTCTAAGAAAAAAAAATTAATTTTTAACCAAGAAGATTAGTTTCTACCAAAAAGACGAATTTTCAACAAAATAATGAATTTTCATTAAAAAAAATTAATTTCCAAATAAAGTGATGAATTTTCAACTAAAATGATCAATCCTTAACTGGAATAGTTGAATTTTCATTTAAAAAAATAATGTCCAAATAAAGTGATGAATTGTCAAATAAAATGATAAATCTTTAACTGGAATAGGTGAATTTTCAACTAAAAAAATGAATTTTTAGCCAAGAAGATTATTTTCTACCAAAAAAGAACAATTTTCAAAAAATAATGAATTTTCAACAACAAAAATTGTCAATCAAAAATTGAATAGTTAAATTTTCATTCAAAAAAAAAATGTTCAAACAAGGTGATGAACTGTCAAATAAAATGATGAATCTTCAACTGGAAAAGTTGAAATTTCCACAACAAAAAATTAATTTTTAACCAAGAAGATTAGTTTCTACCAAAAAATAATTTTCAAAAAAATATCGAATTTTCAACTAAAATGATGAATTTTCAACTAGAATAGTTTGAGTTTAAACAAAGAAAATGAATTTTCAACCTAGAAGATAAATTTCTACCAAGAAATACGAATTTTCATCTAAAAAACAATTTTCAACCGAAAATTAAATAGTTAAATTTTCATTTCAACAAATTAATTTTCAAACAAAGTGATGAATTTTGAACTAAAATGGCGAATCTTCAACTGAAATAGTTGAATTTTAAACAAAAAATATGACTTTTCAACAAAAATATGAATCATTAGCTGGAATAGTTCAATTTTCAACCATAAAAATGAATTTGTAATTAAGAGAAAATTAGTTTCTACCAAAAAGACGAATTTTCAACAAAATAATGAATTTTAAATTATAAAAGATAAACTGTCAACCAGAACTTGAAAAGTTAAATTTTCATTTAGAAAAAATTAATTTTCAAACAAAGTGATGAATTTTCAACTAAAATGATGAATCTTTAACTGGAATAGTTGAATTTTAAACCAAAAAGACGAATTTTCAACTGAAAAAGATAATGTTTCAACAAAAAATTTAAATTTATTTAAATTTAAATTTAAAAAACAAAATTAATTTTTCTTAATTTTTAAGATTTTTGTAGAAATTAACTTGATGTAAATTTAGGTTCAATGGCACGCAAAAGCCCGAATGAACGCAGGAGCAAATTTCTACATAGTAGGAAGAGATCCTGCAGGAATTCCTCATCCTGATCCGAATTCTACTCCCGACGGAAATTTGTATGATTCTACACATGGCGCTAAAGTTCTTTCAATGGCAAGAGGCTTAAGAACTTTGGAAATAATTCCATTTAGAGTTGCAGCTTATGACTTAAAAAATAAAAGGATGGCTTTCTTCGAACCAGAAAGGAAACAGGATTTCGATTTTATGTCCGGCACCAAAATGAGAAGTAAAATTTCTTATTTAAAAATTCTCTTAAAGTAAAAAAAAAATAGAAACTAATTATTTTAATTTCAGATCTCGCAAAAAATAATGAAGATCCCCCCGATGGTTTCATGGCGCCAAAAGCTTGGAAGATTCTCGCAGAATATTATCAAAGTTTAAATTAATAGTAATATTAAATTAAGTAATAGCTCAGAGAAATTTTTTTAAAGCTTATTCTCTGAAGTTCAATATTTTTCTTTTTTACTGTTAAATAATTTTTTATATTTTAGACGGGAGAAAATATGGATAGTTTGTAGACTTTATGACGAGCTGCAATTCGTAGAGAATTTGTTATTTTTATTATAAATTAAATATGATATATTTTTAAAAAATATTAAGGGGATGTGAAATTTTTATAATTTATAGCTCGAAGGGAATTTACCGACGACAAAGTATTATTATTGTAATTTATGTTTTTACAGCAAAGGCTTTTTTAAAAAGCGTTAAGAAAAGTGTAAATATGTGAGATGCATCAGTCTTATTTATTATCTATAATAAATATAAATGATTATTATCAAATCTTCAAGATGAAAATTTTTTGCTTTTAAGTTACACCTCTTTCAACCAGAAAATTGTTTACTTTTATATCTAACCACTTTTTAGTCAAAAAATTCTTTACTTTAAAATTTCCCTCCTTTTGAGTCGAAAAGTCGTTTCCATTTTCAATTTTTCCTCGTCCAAGTTGAAAAATTGTTTGCTTTTAAAATTATCCTTATTCCAAGTCAAAAATATGTTTAATTTTTCAATTTCCCTTCATTCACGTCAAAAAACTTGTTTACTTTTAAAATTTTTAAAATTTTAATTTAAAAATTGTTTACTTTTTAAAATCTCCCCCTTTCAAGCCCAAACATGATTAACTTTATAAATTTTCCCTCTTCCAAGTCGAAAAATTGTTTACTTTTGAATTTTAAAATCGAAATTTAGTTTATATTTTCGATTTTCCCTCTTCCAAGTCGAAAAATTGTTTACTTTTTGAATTTTATTTCTTTTACGTCGAAAGATGGTTTGTTTTCTAATTTTCCCCTTTTCAAGCCGAAAAGTCGTTTGCATTTTCAATTTTCCCTCTTCCAAGTTGAAAAATTATTTACTTTTTGAATTTTTCTTCTTTTACGTTCAAAAATTGTTTGTGTTTGAAGTTCCCCCTTTTCAAGTCGAAAAATGGTTTATAATTTCAATGTTATCTCTTCCAAGTCAAAAAATTGTTTACTTTTTCAATTTTTCTTCTTTTACGTCGAAAAATCGTTTACTTTTGAATTTTCAACTTTTTAAATCGAAATTTAGTTTATATTTTCGATTTTCCCTCTTACAATTCGAAAAATTGTTTACTTTTTGAATTTTATTTCTTTGACGTCGAAAGATCGATTGTTTTTGAAGTTTCCTGATTTCAAGTCGTAAAGTCGTTTACATTTTCCAAGTCGAAAAGTAGTTTACTTGTTCAATTTTCCTTAATTTATTTCTAAAAATTGTTTTCTTTTGAAGTTTCCCCCTTTCAAGTCGAAAAGTAGTTTATACTTTTAATTTTCCCTCTTCCAAGTCGAAAAATGGTTTACTTTTTCAATTTTCCTGATTTGACGTCGCACAATTGTTTGCTTCTGAAATTTCCCCTTTTCAAGCCGAAATGTAGTTTATATTTTCAATTTTCCCTCTTCCAAGTCGAAAAATTGTTTACTTTTTCAATTTTCCTTCTTTTATTTCTAAAAATTGTTTTCTTTTGAAGTTTCCCCCCTTCAAGTCGAAAAGTAGTTTATACTTTCAATTTTCCCTCTTCCAAGTCGAAAAATGGTTTACTTTTTCAATTTTCCTTCTTTTATTTCTAAAAAGTGTTTTCTTTTGAAGTTTCCCCCTTTCAAGTCGAAAAGTAGTTTATACTTTCAATTTTACCTCTTCCAAGTCGAAATATTGTTTATATTTTCAATTTTCCTTCTTTTACGTCGCAAAATTGTTTGCTTTTGAAGTTTCCCCCTTTCAAATCGAAAAGTCGATTTAAATTTCCCCTCTCCCAAGTCGAAAAATTCTTTATTTAGAAAAATGTCCCCTTTTCAAAATTTTATCTTGATCTGCGATTTATAGAAAATTGATTATAATAAATATAAATGATTATCAAACCCTCAAGGAAAAAAATTAATGAAACAAACCTCGCTGAAAATTACTTTATTTCTATTAATTAGTATTTATCTATGTTTCTCACAATTTATATAAAGAAAAAGAACTCGACAAAATTCAACTAAGTTAATCAAAATTGATTGCAGTCCAAAACATCTAACTCACTTTATTCTCAAGTGTCATTAATTCTTAAATAACTAAACTTACATGTTTGATATTTATTTCACGTGGAATAAATAAATATAATCTCAGCCTTCAAAATGCTTTCAAATTGATTCGAAGTACTCCAGACTAATTAACAATGAGCGAAAACTTAGAAAAAAAATTTCCTAATTAAACAAAATGATTCCCAAAAGAGTACTTTTTACATCTCGAATTATCACATTGAAAGGTATCGTTCCAAAATGGAATAAACGCCATTTTTGCGAAAATAAGATTATTGGCTGAAAAAAATCAGATAAATTCCAACACTTAGTTTATTCCAAATGGAAAGCCACCCTTCACTGGTTAGAAAAATAAACTACACCAAAAAATTATGTACCTTAATATTATGCGTCAAGTGCTCAGTTATTTAATAAAGAATTAACTGATGAAAAAAAGCTATACGGAGTGATTTTAATTTCACTCTTCGTTATTATACATAATAGAAGCGGTTGCGAGATTGACTTCCGAAGTTTCTCCAGTTAAATCAGGAAGAGAAAGAACGACAGGAATAACCTGGATTTTTCCTTCCTCGTCATGCTGTTCAATATGAACCACGGTTCCTGATTGGAGGATTTCGTTTGCCATAATTTCGTCCTCAATTATGTGTGTTGTCTCGATAGTCTCTGCATTTTCTGCTGTTACTTCTTCTGTATAAACCGCCGTATCTTCCATGCTCATCATCACCTCCGTGGCATCCGAAGCTTCTCTCGAAGTTTCTTCGTAATCCTGCAAAGAAAAAAAAATCTGCTTAAGTTTCAAGTCTTTAAAAAAAAAACTGAATTTTTCAATTCAAATTTCGCGCCGAAATTTTGTAATTAGGGATTTCACTTTGTGACGTCATCTAGCAAGATGTCTGCACACCGAGGGTCAAACAGTAATACCAATTGCATGGGACGAAACATTATTTTTTAAATAACTTGGTGAAAAAAGGATTTTTTACAATGAGTGTATTTGGATATTATTTTATATTTTTAAAGCTATATACTCGATCAAATAATGAAATCGTGAAAAAAATTATCGATTTTATTATTCAATGGAATAACTTTTAGAAAATAAAAAATTAGGGATGTGAGTAAATTAAATGAATTTTCAACAAAATAGCCGAATTTTCAAAAAAAAAAAAGAAAGAAAATTGTTAAAGTTTAAAGTAAAAACATTGTATTTTCAACAGAATAGATTAATTTTTAACCAAATATTTGAATTTCCAACCAAAAAGATGAATTTTCAACTAAAATGATCAATCTTCAATGAAAAAAAAAAACAATCCTTAACAAAGTAGTTAATCTTTTAACTGTATACTTGAATTTTCAAAAAAAAGAAAGAAAGAAAATTCCTAACATTTCAAGTAAAAACATTGCATTTTCAACAGAATAGATTCATTTTTAACGTTATATTTGAATTTTCAACCCATGAGATAAATTTTCAAGCAAGAAGATACATTTTCTACAAAAAAAATGAATTTTCAACAAAATCGTTTAATGCTTAATAAAATAGTTACATTTTCAAACGAAAAGATGAATTTTCAATTAAAATGATAAATCTTCGATTAAAAAAACACAAACCTTAACAAAGTAGTTCACCTTTTAGCTAAATAGTTGAATTAAAAAAAAAGAAAATTGCTAAAGTTTAAAGTAAAAACATTGTATTTTCAACAGAATAGATTAATTTTTAACCAAATATTTGAATTTCCAACCCAAAAGATAAATTTTCAACCGAAAAGATGAATTTTCAACAAAAATTATGAATCTTCAATAAAAAAAATGAATCCTTAAAAAAGTAGTTACTCCTTCACCTTAGTAATTGAATTTGCAAACAAAAAAAGACGAATTCTCAACGAAAAATGTAATAATTTATATATAAACAAAAAAGATTTTTTTTTAAATTAAACACAGTTGAATTGAACCACAAAAGATTAATCATTAAAAAAAGCTGATTCACAGCTAGAATTTAGTCATTACTTTGAAATAAGAAAAATTGTTAACTGATTCTTTAGAGAGAACCAAATAGTTGCATTTTTAACCAAAAAGATAAAATTTCTACCAAAAGAGATGCATTTTTAAATCAAGCAAGACGAACATTAAACAAGAGGGTGGAATTTTCAATCAAAAACAATTCTTCAATTCAGAATCAACAAAAATTGCAATCAAATTGTTAAACTTTCAAACCAAAAAAATGTGTATACATAACTGTCGACTTTTTTATCCGAGAACAATAATTTTTAATAGAAATGTTAATTTTCAACCAAATAGTTCAATCTTCAAACAAATAGATGAATTTTCAACCAAGAAGAAAATTTTAAATTTATATGATAAATCTTCAACTTATATGATGAATCTTCAACTGAAATAGCTAAATTTTCACTCAAAAAATTTTATTATTCAATTCAAAAAAATCAATTTCAAAAAAAAAAAACTTAGACAAAATGGATACATTTTCAATCAAAGAAATCAAAGGAGATGAATTTGCAACTAAAATAATGAATCCACCACAAAAAAAAAGAATTTTGAACAAAGTAGTTCAACTTTTAAACAAGTAGTTGAATTTTCAAATAAAAAAGATGAAACCTTAAGAAAAATAGATTAATTTTCAACCAAAAGAAAATGAAGTTTCTACCAAGATAGATACATTTTTATACACAAAAGATTTGTTGTTCAAGAAATAAACAAAAGGCTACTAGGTTTTGAATTTTAAAGTACACAAGACGAATTTTTGGAAAGCGTTTGAATTTTTAACAAAATAGTAAAAATTTTTTACCAAAATAGTTAAAGTTTAAGCCCCAAAAGAAAAAGATTATTTTAACCAAATAATTAAATTTTCAAACAAAAAAGATTAATGCTCAGTCAAAAATATAATAATAAACTTTTGAACTAAAAATAATAATCTTTCACCGAAAAACAATTTCACTTCGCATTTAAGTAGTAAGCAAGAAAACAAATAAAACGAGGAGAAAATGGAAGCCTGCGATAAATAGACAGGAATTTTGTTTATTTTTTAATACTTTAAAAATATTAGTTTGGAAAACTGGAAATTTTGCTCAGTAAATAAAGTTAATTTTCCTGTTAATATTAACATTGATATATCAATATTAATATATATTAATAGAGAATTAAATGTTTAAATTTGATACTTAATACCATTTTTTAAATATTTTAAATATTCCCGCCTTAATATTTAAAACTTTTTAAAGTTTGAAAGGTATGAAAGTTAAAATTTTTGTTATAAAGTTTCATGAAACTTTACAACCTTACAAAAATAATATCCAAATACACTTATTGTGAAAAATAATTTTTTTCGAGTTAATACAAAAAATAAAGTTTCGTCCCACGTACGTCCCTTGTAATTGTTATTATTGTAAAATAAAGTAAAAGAATAATACATTCAGTATGACGAGAAAAAATTTAATATTTTAATTACTGGTCATTTTTTCTTCCGTAGTTCTGAATTTTACAAACATAACATTATTTTTTACTAAAAGAAATTTAACGAACGTGTTTCGATAACATTCTCTATTTTTTTTTTACCAAATAGTTGAACTTTCAACTAATAAAACTAATTTTGAACCAAAAATGAAATAGTTCAATTTTCAACCAAAAAGATGAGTTTTCAAATAGGCTGGATTAAGTTTCTACTATAAAGACAAATTTTCAACAAAATACATAAATTTCTAACTAAATATTTGAAGTTCTAACTAAAGAAGGTGCATTTTCTACTAAAAGAAAACGAATTTTCTACTAAAAGATAACGAATTTTCTACTAAAAGAAAACGAATTTTCAACCAAAAAATAAAATAAATTTTCAACCAAAAATAGAATAGTGAAATTTTTCGATAAAAAAATTGAATTTCTAACCATATAGCTCAATTCGCAACAAAAAAAGAAAACATTTTCAACCAAAAGTGAAATAGTTAAATTTTCTGTTAAGAAAATAACTTTTCAACTAAAAAAAAGCGAAACTTTCCATAGAATAGTTTATTTTTCAGTCATAGAGATGAATTTGCAGCTAAAGTAATAAATCTTCAACCAAAAAAATTACTTTTTAACAACCAAAAGAGATGAATTTTCAACAAAAAATACGAACTTTTTAAACGAAACACTTCATTTTTAAGTACAAATATTAATTTTTAACAAAAAACAAATTTTCGATAAAATAGTTAAATTTTCATCGAAAGAAATGAATTTGCAACTAAAAAAAATATGTAACAAAAAATAAAAAAGTTCTATTTTCAGTTTAAAAATAATTTTGAACGAAAAAAGGCGATTTGAACAAAATACTTAATTTATCAACCAAAAAAAATGAATTTTCAACCAAAAAGATGAATTTTCAAACAAGAAGATTAATTTTCTACGAACTAATTAAATATCCAACAAAATGAATTTTCAACTAAAATTATGAATCTTCAACCCCGAAAAGTACTTTTTAACAAAATTGTTAAATTATAAACAAATTAAATGAACATGTAACCAAATAGTTGAATTTTCAACCAAGAAGATTAATTTTTCACAAAAAATGGAATCGTTTAATTTTCGGTTGAAAAATCAATTTTCAACAATAAAAAAAACCAATTTTCAACAAACTAATTAAATATCCAACAAAATGAATTTTCAACTAAAATTATGAATCTTCAACCCCGAAAAATACTTTTTAACAAAATTGTTGAATTTTAAACAAATTAGATGAACATTTAACCAAATAGTTGAATTTTCAACCAAGAAGATTAATTTTTTCTCGGAAAAGAAGAATTTTCAACTAAATACATGATTTTTCAACAGAGTAGTTGAATTTTATACTAAAAAAGATAATTTTTCACAAAAAATGCAATAGTTAAATTTTTATTTCAAAAATCAATTTTCAACAATGAAAAAACGAATTTTCAACAAACTTATTAAATGTCCAACCAAAGGGATGAATTTTCAACGACAATTATGAATCTTCATCCCAGAAAAGGTCTTTTTAACCAAATTGATACATTTTCAACAAAATTAATCTACTTTCAACCAAATAGTTGAATTTTTAGCCAAGAAAATTAATTTTTCATCGGAAAAGATGAATTTTCAATTAAATGCATGATTTTTCAAAAAAGTAGTTACATTTTTAAATAAAAAGGATTAATTTTTCAAAAAAAATGGAATCGTTTAATTTTCAGTTGAAAAATAAATTTTCAACAATAAAAAAACGAATTTTCAACCAACTAATTAAAATCCAACCAAAGGGATGAATTTTCAATTAAAGTTATGCATCTTCAACCCAGAAAAGGACTTTTTAACAAAATTGTTGAATTTTAAACAAATTAAATGAACATTTAACCAAATAGTTGAATTTTTAACCAAGAAAATTAATTTTTCCTCGGAAAAGATAACTTTTCAACTAAATACACGATTTTTCAACAAAGTAGTTGAATTTTCTACTAAAAAATATTAATTTTTCACAAAAAAATGGAATCGTTTAATTTTCGGTTGAAAAATCAATTTTCAACAACAACAAAAACGAATTTTCAACAAACTAATTAAATATCCAACAAAATGAATTTTCAACTAAAATTATGAATCTTCAACCCCGAAAAGTACTTTTTAACAAAAGTGTTGAATTTTAAACAAATTAGATGAACATTTAACCAAATAGTTGAATTTTCAACCAAGAAGATTAATTTTTCAACGAAGTAGTTGAATTTTCGACTATAAAAGATTAATTTTTCACAAAAAATGGAATCGTTTAATTTTCAGTTAAAAAAACAAATTTTCAACAATAAAAAACGAATTTTCAAAAAACTAATTAAATATCCATCCAAAGGGATGAATTTTCAATCAAAATTATGAATCTTCAATCCAGAAAAGGAATTTTTCACAAAATTGTTAAATTATAAATAAATTAAATGAACATGTAACCAAATAGTTGAATTTTTAACAAAGATTAGTAATTTTTTCTCGGAAAAGACGAATTTTCAACTATATACATGATTTTTCAAAAAATTAGTTGAATTTTCAAATAAAAAGGATTAATTTTTCACAAAAAATGAAATCGTTTAATTTCCAGTTAAAAAATCAATTTTCAACAACAAAAGAACAAATCTTCAATAAAATAATTAAATTTTCAACCAAAGGGATGAATTTTCAATTAAAATTATGAATCTTCATCCCAGGAAATAACTTTTTAACCAAATCGATGCATTTTCAACAAAATGAATTTACTTTCAACCAAATAGTTGAATTTTCAAGAAAGAAGATGAATTTTTTAATCGAAAAAGTCGAATTTGCAACAAAATACATAAATTTTCAACGAAGTAGTTGAATTTTCAATTAAAAAACATCAATTTTTCACCAAAAATGGAATAGTTCAATTTTAAGTTATGAAATCAATTTTCAAACAAGAAACAAGTGAATCTTTAACAAAATAGTTGATTTTTCAATAAAAAGTATACCTTTTGACAAAATTGTTCAATTTAAAAAAAATATAGATTAATTTTCAACAAAATTGTTGAATTTTCATCCAAAAACATAATTGTTTAACCAAGAAAATTAAATTTATACCGAAAAAGACGAATTTTCAACCAATTAGTAGAAGTTAAAAATTTTTGTTTTATTTTTCAACCAAAAGGAATTCTTATTAACAAAGCTGTTCAATTTTTTTACAAAGTGGAACAATTTTCAACTGAAATTATGAATCTTCAAACCAGAAAAGGACTTTTTAACAAAATTGTTAAATTTTAAACAAATTAAATGAACATTTGACCAAATAGGTAAATTTTCAACCAAGAAGATCAATTTTTTAATTTAAAAAGTCGAATTTTCAACAAAATACATCAATTTTCAACGAAGTAGTTGAATTTTCAATTAAAAAAGATCAATTTTTCACCAAAAATGGAATAGTTCAATTTTAAGTTAAAAAATCAATTTTCAAACCAGAAAAAAACAAATATTCAACAAAACAGTTCATTTTTCAATAAATAATAAATAATAATAATATATTAATAACAAAATTTTTCAATTTAAAAAAAAATAGAGATTAATTTTCAACCAAATAGTTGAATTTTCATCCAAAAACCTAATTTTTTAACCAAGAAAATTACATTTATACCGAAAAAGACGAATTTTCAAACAATTAGTGGAAGTTAAATATTTTTATTTATTTATTTTTTTGGCTGAATTTCGAACCAAAAACATAAATTTTTAATCAAAAAGATTAATTTTCTACCGAAAAATACGAATTCTCAACCAAATTAATAGTTTCATTTTCGACCAAAACGGATAGATATTAACATAATTGTTTAATTTTCTACAAAGCAGATCAATTTTCGACCAAACAGTTGAATTTTCATCCAAAAACGTAAATTTTTAACCAAAAAGATTAATTTTCTAGCGAAAAAGACGAATTTTCCACCAAATATTTGATTTTTCAACTAAAAAGATGAATCGTTAAGTAAAATAAATTTAATAATGTTCATTTTCTACCAAAAAAACGAAATTTCAAAAAATTACATGAATTTTCATCTATAAGTAACTCAAATTTTCATTAAAAACGAAATACTTAAATGTTTAGTTCAAAAAATTAATTTTTTAACCAAAAAACGAATTTTCAGTCAAATAGTTAAATTTTTAACCAAACCATTTTCAACTAAAATCAAGAATCTTTAAATATAAAACTGAATTTTTAACAAAGTAGTTCAACTGCCAATCAAGTAGTTGAAATTTCAACCAAAAAATAATACTCTTCCGCCAAAAATGGAATGGTTAAATTTTCATTTAAAAAAATTAATCTTCAACCAAAAAAATTGTATTTTTCAGCAAGATCGTTAAATTTTCAACAAAAAAAAGAACCTCAATTAATTTTTTACCAAAATAGTTGAATTCTCCAAATATTCTGAAATATTTCAAATCCATTGAAATCTTTTGAAATTCCTCGAAACTTTTCAAAGCACTTAAAAAATTCTTTGGGTGTTTCAAAAATACACAAAAATATTTTGAAAACTCTTAAAATTATTTAAATCTGTTGAAAATTCGTCGAAATCTTTTCAAAATTTTCGACAATATTTCAAATCCTTTTGAAATCCCTTGAAAATTTTAAAAGTTCTTGAAAATTCCTTGGAATTAAAAAAAAAACGTTGAAATCTTTTGAAATCCCTTCAAATTAGTTAAATCTCTTTAAAATTTTAGGAATCTCTTAAAATACCCTAAAATATTTTAAAAGGATTCAAGAAAATACAGAAAATACCCTATGATATTTCAAATATTCTAAAATCTATGAATAAATAAAACTAATTCTAAAAGTAAATAATAAATAATCATTTAAATCTCTAAAATCCTTTGAATATTTTTAATGCTCTTGAAAATTTCTTGGATTTTTTTTAAATTCCTTAAAATCTTTAAAAAAAAATGATATTCCTTCAAATAATTGAAGTCAATAAAAAATTTCTCAGGTTTTTTAAAAATATCTTAAGATTTTTAACATTTTTCAAAATCATTGGAAATATCTTGAAATATTTAAAAATCTTTGAAATAATAAGCAATCTCTCAATTTTTTTTAGTATATTCTTGGAATATTAATAGTAAAATATTAGAAAATCCCATGAAATTTTATGAAATCTGATATTTCCTGAAATCCTGAAAAATTCAATAAAATACCTTGAGAGCTTACAAAATCTTTAAAAAATTCTAGTAAAGTATTAAAACCCGATGAAAATTTTTTCAAATCCCTGAAAATCATTCAAACCATTAGAAATTCGTTAAAAAATTTTAATCTCTCGAAAATGCCTTGGATTTATTTTTAAATACCCTAAAATATTTTAAATCCTTTGAAATCTCTTGAAACTTTTTAAAGCTCTTGAGATTTTCTTGGGATTTTTAAAAATACTCTAAGTTTTTTAAATTCTTTGAAATCTTTCGAAAATTTTGAAGGCTCTCACAAATTACTTGTCTTTTTAAATACCCTAAAATAATGAGAGATCCCTTGAAATTATTAAAATAGTTTAAAAAATATTCGTAATCATTTAAAATACCCTAAAATATTCCAATTATTTCAAATCTCTCGAAACTATTTAAAGATCTTGAAAATTCTAGGAAATTTTCTGATATACCCTAAAATCCCTCACAATCATTCAAATCCTTACAAATTCCTGAATTAAATAACATGAAAATGCATTGGAATCTCTAAAGATACTCTAAAATATTTCAAAAACATTGAAATCTTTTGATTTGAAAATTTTGAAAGCTTTTACGAATTTCTTGTTTTTTTTTCAAATACCCTTAAGTCCTGTGAAAGCCCTTAAAATTATTGAAATCTTTTAAAAATGCTTCGTAATTAATTTAAAATACCCCAAAATATTCAAAAAAAATTTAATCACTCGTAACTTTTTAAAGCTCTTTAAATTCGTTGAAATTTTCAAAAATACTTTTAAAAACTGGAAAATCATTGGAAATCCCTTCAATTTGGGATTGAATCTGGTAAAAATTTCAGGAATCTTTTAAAATACCCTAAAATATTTCAAAAGAATTTAGGAAACTTCAGAACATTTTTAACACGCCGTGACAATTTTTTTAATTTCTTAGACAATTTTAAATGCCTTGGTATCTTTTAAAATACCCTAAAATATTTCAAATTTTTTGAAATCCCTGGAAATTTTTTAAAACTCTTGAAAATTCCTTGGAATTTTTAAAAATACCCTAAAGGAAATCTTAGACATTTTTTTAAATACCGTGAGAAATTCTAGTAAATTATTAAACCCCCATGACAATTTTTTTAAATCTATTAAAATCATTAAAATCCTTAGAAATCCCTTCAAATTATTGAAATCTATTAAAAATTCATCGGAATCTTTTAAATATACGCAAAAATCCTGTGAAATTATTAAAATCTCTTAAAAATTCTTCTTAATCATTTTAAATACCCTAAAATATTCCAATTTTTTTAAATTTCTCGTAACTTTTTAAAGCTCTTGAAAATTCCAGGGAATTGTTAAATATACCCTCCAATTCTGTGAAATCCCTAAAAATTATTGAAATCTTTTAAAAGTTCTTCGTAATCATTTTAAATACCCTAAAATATTCCAAATTCTTGTAAATGCCTCGACATTTTTTAAACCTCGTAGAAATTCCTTAGAATTTTTAAAAATACTTAAATCCCTTCAAATTATTTAAATCTTGTATAAATTTTAAAAATCTTTTAAAATACCCTCAAATATTTCAAAAGAATGCAGAAAATTGGTAACACCCCGTAACAAATTTTTTAATTCCTTATACAATTTTAAATCTCTTGAAAATTCCTTGGAATCTTTTTAAATACCCTAAAATATTTTTGAGCTTTTGAAATCCCTTAAAATTTTTTAAAATTCTTGAAAATTCCTTGGAATTTTTAAAAATACCCCAAAGCTATTAAAATTCTTTGAAATTCCTTCCAAGTACTGAAGTCAATAAAAAATTTCTTCGAAACCTTCAAAATATCATAAAACATTTTAAATTCTTTAAAATTTTTGGAAATACCTTGAAATATTTTTAAAATCTTTGAAATCCTATGAAATTCCTCAGTTCTTGTGAATAAATTATTTGAAATCCATTAAAATATTAGAAAATCCCGTGAAACTCTATAAAATCTGATATTTTCGAAAAAAATTTTAATATACCTTGAGAAATTCTATTACTAAAATTCTAGCATAAAACCCTTTAAATTCTCTAAAAGTGCTCTAAAATATTTCAAAACCATTGAAATCTTTTGAAATCAATTCAAAAGTTTGAAAGCTCTTACAAATTTCTTGTTTTTTCAAATACCTTAAAATCCTATGAAATCCCTTGAAATTATTAAAATATTTTTAAAATTCTTCGTAATCTTTTAAAATACCCTAAAATATTCCAATTATTTCAAATCTCTTGAAACTTTTTTAAAACTCTCAAAAATTCCTTGGAATTTTTAAAAATACTTGAAAAAACTGTTGAAATCCCTTCAAATTATTTAAATCTTGTATAAATTTAAAAAATCTTTTAAAATACCCTAAAATATTTCAAAAGAATTCAGGAAAATTCAGAAAATTTCTAACAACCCATAACAATTTTTTCAATTCCTTAAACAATTTTAAATCTCTTGAAAATGCCTTGGAATCTTTTAAAATAACCGAAAATATTTTGAAGCTTTTGAAATCCCTTCAAATTTTTTAAAACTCTTGAAAACTCCTTGGAATTTTTAAAAATACTTGAAAAAAACTTTTGAAATCCCTTCAAATTATTTAAATCTTGTATAAATTTAAAAAATCTTCCAAAATACCCTAAAATATTTCAAAAGAATTCAGCAAAATTCAGAAAATTTTTAACAACCCATAACAATTTTTTTAATTCCTTAAACAATTTTAAATCTCTTGAAAATTCCTTGGAATTTTTAAAAATACTTGAAAAAAACGTTTGAAATCCCTTCAAATTATTTAAATCTTGTATAAATTTTTAAAATCTTTTAAAATATCCTCAAATATTTAAAAAGAATTCAGCAAAATTCAGAAAATTTTTAACACCACAAAACAAATTTTTTAATTCCTTATACAATTTTAAATCTCTTGAAAATGCCTTGGAATCTTTTAAAATACCCTAAAATTTGTAAAATTCTTTGAAATTCCTTCAAAGTATTGAAATCAATTAAAAATTTCCTGAAATCTTTCAAAATATCATAAAACATTTTAAATTCTTTGAAATTTTTGGAAATACCTTGAAATATTTTTAAAATCTTTGAAATCCTACGAAATTTCTGTTCTTATGAATAAATTATTTGAAATCCATTACAATATTATAAAATTCCGTGAAACTCTATAAAATCTGATATTTTCGAAAAAATTTTAATATACCTTGAGAAATTCTAGTACTAAAACTTTGAAATCTCTTCAAATGATTGAAATCTATTGAAAAATCTTTGGAATCTTTTAAAATACTCAAAAGTATTTCAAAACTTTTGAAACTTTTTAAAACTCTTGAAAATTCCAGGGAATTTTTAAATATACCCTAAAATCCTCTGAAATCCCTGAAATCATTCAAATCCTTAGAAATTCCTGAAAATTTTTTAAATATCACAAAAATGCCTTGAGATTATTTGAAATTAGTCTCAAATATTTCAAATCCATTGAAATCCCTTGAAATTTTTGAAAGTTCTTGAATATTCCGTGTATGTTTTAAATATTTAAAAATTCTATGAAATCCCTTCAAATTAATTAAATCTATAAAAAAATATAAATATTTTAAAATACCCTCAAATATTTTAAAAGAATTCAAGAAAATTCAGAAAATACCCTAAGATATTTCAAATTTTGTAAAATCTTTTGAAATCCGTCCACTGTCTAAATTACTAGTTAAGATTTAAAATTTAAAAAAATCAAATTTTTATTTTCTGAAAACATGTAGTTGATATAAAAAAATAGTTACTTATCCTAAAATATGTTATAAAAAATCTCACAAAAATAAATTACATGGCACGTTTGCAATACAATAGTCTCATTAGTCAAATAATAATTAAAATCCTAACATTACAAAAATTACTTCAAAAACTCAATCTGGACTCTTATTGATAAAAATGGCAAAATACTGGTTTATTTCAAAGATGCTTATCAATTATCTTTCATCGCCGATCGAATGCTTTCCTGGACTTCCGTACGAATATCCTTAATCAATAAATTCTCTGCTTTAAGGCTCAGATTTTCTTCTCTAAGATTTAGATTTTCCATCTTAAGACGCACGTTTTCCTCCTTAAGACTATAATTCTCCTTTAAAAGTTTATTTTCCTCTGTCAACAAAACATTTTCATTCAACAACTCACCACTTCCTCTATTTAAATTTTTCTCCGGCTCCTTATTAATTTTTACTTCTCTACACTCCCGATTTTCCAGAGATTTCTTCTCTTCTGTAATTTCTTCTTTCTTACTCGCTTTACTCTCATTTTCAGAATGACTTTCCAACATTTCCTCTCGCTTTAGCTGACCAAGTGTAAGATTTGAATTTATTCTTACATTTTTCGAATCTAGTCTAGTATAGGTAAGAATATATTTATTCGAGTAACGCAATCCCTCCGTCTCGAAATCCCTCTCAGGAATTAAACTAGCAAAAGGATTGACTTCGCAAAAATCATAATCAATATGACACAATTCAGTATCTCCTAAAAGTTTACAAAAACTTCTCTCATCTTTCTTAATTCGCGCTTCACTTCCCGACGTCATGATAAAAGGCACATCCATTTTCTGTAAAATCAAAACTGTATTTTTCCAGGTACATTCCGAAATTCCAAGTTCACTCTCATGCAAATCTAAATTGTACCCAATAACGAAGTCCGGTTCCACAAATACTTTGCTGCGATAATAATCATTATATTTCAGAGGTTGTGATTCTGCCCTTAAATTTTGGTTTTTGAGCATACAACTGGAAAAATCGATATCAACCTCAAGATAAGAAGGGAGAGTCGTAGCCTCGATTTTGGGCCCGACAAAAACGATTGTCAAGTTCTTCAGATGCTGAAGCCAGAGGAGAATAAATTTCCAGAAATTTCTCTCGGAAAATTCTCTGCTTGTTGAACCGATTACATGAACAACCAGTGAATCTTTTTCAGTGTAACAGGGATCAAAAAGGACGTCGATTGCGTATAGAAATGTAAGAGCTCTCGATAAAGAATCAGATAGTAAAATATTTTGAAAATCCGGGTTCGCGGATCGCTGAACTTTCTCCTTTGGTTTTAGATAAATGTCTATAAATGATTCTATCGAAGATGGAAGGCCGTAATCTTTCCTTTTTACAACTTTCAGGGAAGCTGACATCACTGGTGGATCTCCCAGCATGATTATTCTTCGAGACAATGAAAATTCTCTGCATAGTTGTACATGTTTCGGGTTATCCTTGTGGATCTTGCAGAAATTTATCTGTGAACAAATAAAAATATGGAAATTAAGTATTACTTATGAATAATGATAATCTGCAAGTGAAGAATCGGCTCAAATAATCAATCCATTTTAATTTTTACGTTTAAATTTTAATACTGGATTGAATCTTCAATCAAAAAAATTAATTTTTGACCGAATTTAACGAGACAGTTAAATTTTCGTAAAAAAAAAAATTTCAAGGACAGACGTTATTTTTCAAATTAAATAGTTGAATATTCAACTAAAAACGATTAATTTGAAAAAACGGATTTTGAAAAAAATAGATAATTTTTCAATCAAAAAAGATGAATTTTTAACCGAACAGTTGCACTTGCAACCAAATAGTTGAACCTTCAATTAAAAGAGATGAATTTCCAAAAAAAGATTTGAATTTTCATGCCGAAAAGACGAATTTTTTAAAAGACAATTTTCAACAAAAAAGTTAATTTTTAAACAAAACAATAATGACTTTTCCAATATAAAAGATGAATTTTCAATCCAAAAGGATGAATTTTTTATCCAAAAAGACAAATGATCAACGAAATAGTTAAATTATCGACCAAAAAAGATCAATTTTCCACAAAATAGTTGAATTTTCAACCAAGAAGATTATATTTCAACAAAATAGTTGAATTTTCAACCGAAGAGTTGAAAATTCAACTAATAACGAATAATTTTGAAGAAAAAAGACTTTTGAACGAAATAGTTAATTTTTCAAGCAAGAAAGGGTTTTTTTTAAGAGGATTTTTTAACCAAATAGTTGCACTTACAACCAAATAGTTAATTATTGAACTACAACCGATTAATTTTAAAGAAAAAAAAAATGGATTTAGAACAAAGTAGTTAATTTCTCAACCAAGAAGATTAATTTCCTACCAAGAAGTTGAATTTTCAATCAAACTGTTAAATTTTGAACCAAGAAGAATAATTTTATACCAAATAAGATGGCTTTTCAACAAAAGACATGAATTTTCAACCAAACAGTTGAAAAATCCACTAAAAACGATTAATTTAAAAAAAAAAAAGAATTTTGAACAAAATAGTTAATTTTTCAAGCAAGAAAGGGGAATTTTTAACCAAATAGTTGCACTTACAACCAAATAGTTCAACCTTCAATTAAAAAGATGAATTTTTTAGAAGACAGTTATATTTTAAACAAAAAAGTCCATTTTCAACCCAAAAATATGACTTTTCGACCATGAAAGACGAATTTTTAATCCAAAAGAATGAATTTTTTTTCAAAAAAGGTGAACAGTCAACGATTTTGTTGAATTTTCTACCAACGAAGGCGATTTTGCAACAAAATACATGAATTTTCAACCAAAAAGTTAAAAATTCGACTAAAAACGATTTATTGTGATAATAAAAAAAGAATTTTGAACAAAATAGTTCATTTTTCAACCAAAAAAGATGACTTTTCGACCATAAAAGAGGAATTTTATATCTAAACGGACGCATTTTTTATCCAAACAGGCGAATGATCAAAGAAAGTTTAATTTTTGACGAAAAAAGATCAATTTTCAAGAAAATACAATGAATTATCAACCAGAAAGTTGAAAATTCGAATAAAAACGATTTATTTAGAGAAATAAACGAATTTGGAACAAAATAGTTTATTTTTCAACCAAAAAAGAGGACTTTCCGACCATAAAAGAGGAATTTTAAATCTAAACGGACGAATTTTTTATCCAAAAAGGTGAATAATCAACGAAATAGTTGACTTTTCTACCAAGGAAGGCGATTTTTCAACAAAATGCATGAATTTTCAACCAAATAGTTGATTATTAAACTAAAAACGATTAATTTTGTGGAAAAAATGGATTTTGAACTAAATAGTTAAGTTTTCAATCAAGAAAGATAAATTTTTAACCAAATAGTTACACTTACCACCAAATAGTTGAAACTTTAAACAAATAATTCCATATTCGATCAAAAGCGATGAATTTTTAACCAAATTGTCGAATTTTCATACCGAAAAGACAATTTTCAACAGAAAAGTTAAATTTGAATAAAAAAAGATGACTTTTTACCGATAAAAAAAGGAATTTTCAATCCAAAAGGATGAATTTTTATTTAAAAAGGCGAATAATCAACGAAACAGTTAAATTTTGGACCAAAAAATATGAATTTTCCATAAAATACATTAATTTTCAACCAAGAAGATTAATTTTCTGCCAAGAAGTTGAATTTTCAACCAAGAAGATTAACTTTCTACCAAAAAAGATGAATTTTCAACAAAATACATGAATTTTCAATAAAATTATTGAGTTTTGAACCAAGGAGGCGAATGATCAACGAAAAAGTTAAAATTTCCTTCAAGAAAGATGAATTTTCAACAAAATTAATTAATTTTCAATCAAAAAGTTGAAAATTCGACTAAAACCGATTATTTTGGATTTAAAAAAGAATTTTGAACAAAACAGTCAATTTTTCAACCAAAAAATATGACTTTTCGATCATAAAAGAGGAATTTTAAATCCAAACCGATGAATTCTCAACAAAATACATGCATTTTTAACCAAATAGTTGAATTTTCAACAAAAAAGTTTAATTTTCAACTAAGAAGATTAACTTTCTAACAAAAAAGATGAATTTTCAACAATATACGTAAATTTTCAACCAAATAGTTGAATTTACAACCAAGATTAATTTTCTACCAAAGAAGAAGACTATTCAACAAAGTACGTGAAATTTCAACCAAACAATTGAATATTCAACTAAAAACGATTAATTTTAAGAAGAAAAAAAAACGGATTTTGAACAAAATAGTTCATTTTTGTAAAAAAGGAAAATGAATTTTCAACATATATGATCAGTTACGGAAGTCGATAAGCACCAGCAAACTTTTTTACAAGAAACCTATTGACTTGGAATCATATAAACAATTTAAAAATCCATTATTAAACCAATTTTTAAATATTATGTTTCAAACATTTTTGAAACAATAATTACTAATTAATAATCTGGAATTGAAAGCGTCAGAAATTAAAAAAAATATATAGAACGATTTTGGACAATTTAATTAGAAAAAGGAGTTGAATAATATTGTGTAATTTCTAAGTCGAAGCGCTATAAATTAAAAAAAAATTTAATTGAAGAATCACGAAATTGAATTATTTCGGATTAAAATTTCGGAAATAGATCATTTAAAATTCAGCGGAATTGAAATTGTATTACTTATAATTTAAAACTAAATTGAACCTTTCAAAGTCAAAGCTTCTGAATTTCTAGAATTTTAAATTGTTATTACATAACAAAATTATAATTTAAAATTAAAGCTGATGAGACAAGTTTTTCTAAAATCAAAAAATGAATTAAATTATTTTAAAAAAAAACGTTAAAAATAAATATTAATTTTAAATGGGAAACACTAAAAATGCAAAAATCTCTACCCTGAAAAAAATGCTAATTACCAAAAATTGTGATATTAACACTTTTTTATATTCAAACCCTTTAAAATTTAAATTATTTTAAGTAAATTTAAATCGATGAAAAATTAATAATTTTTAAATTGCTAATTATATTCTCGAAAATTCAACCAATTAATTTTGAATTGCAAAATTAAAATCTATGAAAGGGAGAATAAAATATTTAGCGTTCAACACACATTCTTGAAATTTTCTAATCAAATATTTTGCAATTTGTAATTATTTATTTGTTTAAGGCCATGTGACGAGTGGGTCACCAGAGCCGCGTTTCTTAGTGCTTCTTATTTATTATCCCAAATTTTCAACTCGATGTGGATATTCGTGTGAAAATAAGTTTACAAATAAAAAAAAGGGTCGGTAAGGTAGGAAGCCGGTCACGTGATAATTTTACCTCAATTCCTTGAAAGAAATCTTTTAATTTAAAATTTTTTTGAAAGAAGAATGCATTAAATATTAACAATATTAGAAATACATTACAATTTTTTGATTGTTTCTTTTCCTATTTGGAAAATGTAATAATGTAAATAGATAGGTTCAGAATCAACCATAAAAAATATATATACAGTGAAACTTCTATAATTCGAAGTGGCACGGGGCCTGGAAAAAAAATTCGAATTATCGAATAATTCAGTTTTCAGGCGATATCTTAATAAATAAAAATCAGTAGTAATAATGTAAGTTTATAATAATTATCATGAATAATAATGAAATAAATAAATGAAATTAATGAAATTATTAAAATAAATAAAATTAATAAAATAAGTTAAAACATTGGATTGAAAAAGACATGTGCAGATCAAAAATCATTCTTCGTTTAAATCATGTGTTGGCCCTAAAAAGGGCCTATTGCCATAAGTAGCAGTTCGACTTATGTTCATGTTTACCCATCTATCGTCATAGCCATTCGTTCTTATGTACTGCTAAAAAAGTCTGTTGTTTTTTTCTGAACGCAGCAACTCCTGCTTTCACAATAATCATCAAGCACATTCAAAACATTGAATGTGTGATCAGAATTATCACTATGCTCTTGTACGAATTTTGGAACAGTATTCAGCGCAGCTGCAGCATCCTTAGCTGTTACCGGTTTAGTTTCATCGCTCATGTTGCAATCCTCATCGTCTTCTTCTGATTCCTGATGTTCTTCATAATTGACATTTTGCAGGATGTCAAGATGACTAGGGTATTCAGCAACGAATATATCGGCATTCACGTTTGTGAACTCTTCAAAAGTTACATCTGTGCAGCCGATTTGATTTTGTACAGTCGACCATTCTGTAGAAAGATCTGCTTCGTCGATAACCTCACTGTCTGTTGAATTTTCCGTTTTTACAAAACCAGCTTTCCGAAAGCAATTAGCAATTGTTGCAACTTTTACATCTGCCCAGGCTTTATGCAGTTCAACAATTCCTTCCAGCAAATTAATTTTAACTTCTCCCCTTCTGTCTTCCAAAAGGTTGATGATTTTTCTAACGACTCCTTTTCGGTAATGGAATTTAATGTTTTTTATAATCCCCTGATCCATCGGTTGTAGCTTGGATGTTGTATTTGGTGGTAAGTGAACAACCTTTATAGCCTTCAGGGTAAGGAAAAACGTATCGTCGAAATTCAAATCGTAGGTTTGGATTTGTGCGCGGAATAAGCCGAATGTATCCAAGTTGTGTAAGTGGATATCCAAGTACTTTAGGTGAAGGCGGCCACCCAGGAGGCGACCTGGCTTCGGCATGAAGAGGATGCTCCTGAGGAGAAATCCGGCCACGTGTATGGTTTGCGGCAGGCGAAGAAGAAGAAGAAGACCCAGGGTGAAGTTCGCTATTAGGATTCCATTTGGACCCTAGTGAATCATTATTTGCTAAAGCTTTAATGAAATTTTCGGGGAAGATTGGGTGATATTCGCCCACTGGGCAATATCGCATTTCATCTGAGTTCAAACTATCAACTTCGCCGCTCACCATATTTATCTTGAGTCTCGCATGAGTTTTATTTGTTGAATATATTCCACGAAGAATCCCGCTAAGCTCTAATATTGCAAAAATGTCACCATTGAATGCTGATAATACAATATGTTCTTGGTTTGGCACGGGAATATATTTATTTTTTCCTGTTCTCAATCTGATTGGATAACCAGCAGGAAAAACGTATCTTCGAAATTCGAATTGTAGATTTTGATTTGTGCGGGAAATAAGCCGAATGTATCCAAGTTGTCCAACTGCGATGCCAAGTACTTCAGGAGAAGGAGGCCTACCAGAAGGCGACCTGTCCCTGGCTCGAACTGGATGCTCCTCAGGAGCCTGAAGTATACGACGAGAAGGAGAAGAACGACAGTGGGCTCGGCGGGGAGTATCAAGGCAATCTCTGCTTGACTGCATACTCAACTCTGCGAAAAGAAATGGAGCATTCATGTTTCTTGTTGAACAAAATTCAAAGAGTGCTTGATAATTTATTCTCTTTTTTGGTATAAAATACTTGAAAATCGTAAGTGAAAGATTCTGTAAAAAAAACTTGTGCCATGAAGATGTCAGGTCGAAAATGGTTGAGGCTCACTGTGTTTCCATTTAACACAACTCATTGTTTCGTTTATATATTCGGAATTTATTCTGAATTCGTTAAAAATCACCAGGAGGCCTTATAAACTTCATGGAATTCTTTTAAATTCTTGTAAATTCAAAAGAACGTGAGTCAGATTATTTATACGCCTTAGTCACGTCTTGATAATTTCAGTACCAAAATTGCAAATTCCACTCTTTGATGTTGATGTATTGATGTGTGTATATGCATGTATGTATGTTTGCATAATCATGTTTGCATATTTGTATATTCATGCACATGTCAAAAATTTAATAATTCAGAAATGCCTTAGCACTGAAAAGTTTGCTTTCGGGTCCCTCGTGACGTGTATATATTAGGGGTTTGCTAAGTCGAAATAAAATAGAAAATTTCTTTATTCACAGAGTTGTGGAACAATCGGCAATTTTATTATTGCTTCTTAATCTGCATAACATGTCCAATTTTTAGAATCTTTCTAGAATTTTTATTTAGGTTCATATAGAGAAAATTTAATCTCTAGAAGCTCAGCAAGCTTCTAGACTTTTTTCATTTTCAGATGCATATACAAAAATTAATTTTTTCCACGGAAACTAAAAAAAAATATCTGAAACAATTGTGAGAATTAGTCATATTATGCAGATTAAAAAACTAAAATGGCATCTATGTTTTTTCCGAAACTGACATTTAAAAATTATATTCTTTTATTTAAACTTCGCCCGACCGCAAAATATTGATTAATATTCACAAATTGTATGAGATTCCAAAATATTTCACAGAAATTTTAAAATTTGGACATAGTTTTCGTATTCACTAACAGTCACCAAGATTTGCAAATATTTAAAGATTTCACGAACATTTTAAATATTGTAATATTTTCAAATCATTACAAAAGATTTAAATATTTTGCTAAAATTTCGAAGGATTCCAAATAATGTCACAAAAATTTCAGGATTTCACATAGATACTTTAGAAGATTAAGATAGATTTAGATACCTTAGAAGAATCTAAGGAATTCGCGAACAGTTCCAAATATTTCAAGAATTTCACAAACTTTTCAAATATTTCAATTTTTCTGAAATTCTTTAAGCTGCAAATGACCGGAAAATCTACCTATCTTTTTACACTTCCATTTCATATATTCTGTTGTTATGATTGTCAAAATAATTTATCAATAAGAACAAAACAAAATACTAATAGAGTGAAGTGAAGTGGTCAAGAAATCATAACATAGTCGTGTTTGATATCAAATTAGTCAGTAATTGACAATGAAGTATAATATTTAATCAGATTTTGACTTTAACTGTACGTCCCGTATCGTTCCTCAGGATTTCTCGCTCGGCAACAACACTACTATGACATCATAATTTTTTTCGAAATAGATAAACGAATGGCCATTATATGAATATAAACTGAAAAGGGGTACATTATATTCGCTGCACAGGCCTGAGAAATGGTTGTATTCATGCATGTGTTATATAAAATATAATGAAAATGATAGATGTATTATATAAGTATATTCACCAATAGACTTGAAGATGACTGCCAGAGTGAAAACGAAAGTATAGACCATCCTCATTTTCGCAATGTAGAGGAAAAACTGACTATTGCTTCAGTGAATAAGTGTGTTAACAAATGTAACTAAATGTATCGCATTGCATCATCAGAGTCCAAATATATACGCAACTAGTCCTTATCTCACATATATGTGAGATGACGACTTTATTAGTTTCAAGATTGTCCTTCGGAGATATAATTCTGAAATTTTCATCTTGAATGAAATGCAGTGGGTTTAATTGAATATAAACTATGTATGTGACGAAAAAAATTGTTAAATAGTAAAGTTCCTTGAATCATTCAAAACTACAGAGAAAAGTCAACGTGAAACAAAGAACAAACACTAACATGATAAAATACATGTGCTGTGTTTTGTATTCAACAAATCAAATATTCTAACCAAAAAAGAATAAAATCTCACAGTTTTCAAGGCTTTTCCGATAAATCGTAAAACAATATACACGTAATAAGTGTGAGTAAGGGACAATTAGCTACTTGAGCACATAAGATTGGAAAAGATGCGTACCTTAGTTTACTTTCATAATAAAACCACTATAGACTTTATTTTACTCAAAATTCTGTTGAAGCATAAAAAATTCGTTTTCCAGAACAAGGAGCATGTGATAATAATTTTCTAATTAACGAAATTCGTGAATTTTGTAATTAATTCCATAAAATTATATCTTTTAATGATTTACTGAACAAGAAAAAAATCAGCTCAGCTTAATCTGTCGCAGTGGAGGAATGCGTAGAGTACTTTTCTGTAAAAAGGTAGCTATGGAAAACAAAAAAATATCTGCTGATGTCTCGGTGGCGTAATTGGTTAACGATCCGCTTATGGATAGTGGCGTTCCCGGTTTGAATATGGGCTGAGGCATATTTTTTTTCTGGTTCTTCAAAATTTATTTGCCCGAACTAGGCGTTTTGATACCGAAATTGAATGTACTTAAAATTTTTAAATCTGGTAAAAAATACTTAAAAGCTTGTAGCTTAATGCATAGAAATAATTAATGTCTAAAAAATTTTTAAAAAAATTGTTGTAGCATTAGATTTACACAAAATCGCTATTTTGCTTATATTGGATTTGGACCTATAAATTTATTCCTAAACATTTTTTGGATGAGGCGCATTTTTTTTGTTTTAATTGCGAAAAATTTTGTTGAAAATAAAGAATTCATTTTGCAACAAAACTATGAAATAAGACAAAAAATGTTAGAAAGTACAATGGTTTATCTGAAAAAGGTCTACAAACTCACTTGTGAACATTTTCTTCTCATAAGATTTTTTATTTCAATCGTGACCAATTTTATTAAGAATAAACAATTCCATTGTGAAGCAAAATCATATAAGTTGATTTTTCGTCACAAAAAGTTCTACAAATTTACTGCAGACCATTTGTTTGATATTAAACATATTTTTTGTTTCAATCGTGAAAAATAATTACAAGAAAAATTAATCATTTGAGAAATACCTACAAAACTTTCTTTGAATAATGTTCTGATAAAATGCAATCATGGAAATTCTTATTGAAAAACATATGTATATTCTGCACTAAAACTATGCTAGATACAAACAAGATGTTAAGTGACTATATTCCTAATCTCAAAAAGGTATACAAATTTTGCTAACACTACTTTGTGACATTACGCATCGTTTTTGTTTTAACCATGAAAATTTTTTTCAAAATAATGTTTGATTTTCCGTCCAAAGTATGCAGATATCCGTCCCAGATTGCTGATCAATTTCTCTAGCGATTACCCCAAGTTAAGTGTCTCACAAAGTCACCATGTGAAGCTCCCCACTCGGGCTCATTAGTATTCAAAGTCTTTCTTTTAGGCGTCATTCACTCCACTGACACTCTTTTTATAAACTAGTTGTTGATACACTCTACTGTCCTGGCATACTTCTCTAGCTCATTCACGTCCATGCATTTTCGCATGTAATATCTTGTGTTTCTATGGCTTTTTATGTCTCTTTGAATCATCATCTCGTTTACGCATTCTAACCACTTTTTCCGCGGTCTGCCTATGGGCACGCTGCCACTTACTTTGCCTTGAAAACCTGTTTTCATTTGTCGTTTATTTTTCATTATCTCAACATGCTTAAACCGTTTCAACAAATTTCTTTCACATATGTCAACTAGTGTCTTTTCTCCTTCACAATCTTTAAGGATTATCTCATTACTAACTTTGTCCATCAGTGATTTGCCGCATATCATGCGCACAAATTTCATGTTAATCGCGTAATTGTTACTCTCATCCTGTTCTTGATCGTTCCACGTCTCTCTGCGGTACAGCACACATGGTATAAATATAGAAATATGTATTGGCCCTTTAGCTTCCCTTTATATATGTTTACTTTTGATAATGGGTCCTGCTCTACCTATAACTTGCTTACCCTCGTCTATACGCCTGCCTAACTCCCCATGTATCTTTCCGTCACTTTTTTCTCCCCTTTTCCTTCAAACACTATAATTTCTGTTTTATTAACGTTAATTTCGAGATCCTCTATGCTTTTCTTTATGCCGGCATTCAGTTCGTTTATCATTCTTCGTAAGTCTTCGATTGAATTTGTGATAACAACCTTATCGTCTGCGCAAGCTAACCCACGTACCCTCACTGTCTCGAGAACTACACCTTCTTCGTCGAAAACGGTCATTCTCAGACACTTGTCCATGAATGTCATGAATAGCCATGAGGACATAACGCATCCTTCTCCATCACCTTGCATAACATTGAACTCGTCACTCAGTTTTTCATTACCCCTTACACTCGCTTTGCTACCTGCATATGTTGTTTTTATTGCTTGCAGGAGCCATTCATTGACTTCGTACTCTTTCAGGATTTTCTAAAATTTACTTCTATCCTCTCTTCCAAATGCTTTTTCTAGGTCAACAAATGCACAGAAAACTTTTTTCCTTACTCTGAGAGTTTTTCTGTGATCTGTCTTAAGATGAATATTTCATCCGTACATGCTCTTCCTGACATGAATCCACTTTGGACATCGAATATCTTTTCTTTTGTTATTTTTATTACCCTACGAATAAGTATTTTTGAATATATTTTGCTTACGGTACTTAATAACCTGATACCTGTGTAATTATTATAGTTTCACTTATCTCCCTTTCCTTTCTATATTGGTACAATAATACTTTCCACACCAGCAGCCTTGCCATTTTTCAAGTTCTCTTCCTATAGCCCTATAGCTTCATGTCTTATTCCCAATAATTCCCTGAACAAGTCTGTCAAAGCATCCAGGATCCTGTCTGTATCATTCAGCATTTCACTCTTGCTATTTTTCATCTTGACAAACTCTGTACTTTTAACTACTTTGATAATCATCGTCGTAAATTTATGAAACAGTTTCTTGCTTCCTTTGCAGTCGTTTTGGATTTTCTGTCAAAGTGTAAAATAACACGTTCGTTCATTTTAGACTATCAAAATCAGCATTTTTGGACTAAGGCGTAACGTTCAAACAAATTATTTTTTAGAAATATTCTAACTGAGTAGGAAGGGTATATTTCAGTTTTCAAGGTCTTGACCATCAATTTGACATAATGTAGTATACACTACGGTATCTTTCACTCTTAGAATTTCTCTGCTCTCACTCTTTAGTTTTGTTCAAATGCCCACAAAAAAGAATCTTGAAATTTGAGCAAAATCGGTTAATATTTAGGGTTGGCACAAAGAGCATGAAGTTTCCCATTTATTTAACATGGGAAAAAGTCACCTTTTTGTAAATCTAATATTTAAATGCGATAATATGCTACGAATGAATTAGTGTTTCAGTATGTTATTAAAAATTTGTCAAAAAATATAAATCAATCAACAATTTTTTAGTTTAGTCCCTAAAGAAAACCCCATAAGTGACAAATTTGAATTTTACGTAATATTACGTTTTATTAACGCTTTTTAAGTTTAAAAAAAATAAACAATCAATAATTGGTTATTTAAGAATACCCAGTCATTTTTTAACTAATATTCAATTGTTTAAACAATATTAAATTGTTTAAATATTGGTTTTTTACCAGATAGCTCGCGAAATGAATGTACTTTCTAGATTTTATGGGTTATTTAATCGATGATAACTATACAATGATTTGTTTAGATAATTTTACAATCATTTAAATAATACTTGTTCGTTCAAGTATACATTCAACATAAGAAAAATGCAGGAGAAACATTTTATCACCCTACATTTTGGACAAATTTTAATATTTTCAAGTTTTAATTTGCTTATTATTAATACCAGCAGATGTTTTAACAAATTTAAATTTCCTAAACAATTTTATTTTTTTCAAACATTAAAGAGGATTCTCAAGAAGCAGAGTAGAATATAAGAATATTTCAATCTTTCAAAAAATAGCAAAAATGAAATATGCAAACAAAAAAATAGTTTGACCGATTCAAATTTGTTTAAGCATCCACGAGTATTCATAATAAACACATTAGTACTTAAAAATATTGAAATCTGTCGAAAACTGAGTTAGATAAAATGTATTTCCTGCTGTTTTTAGGAGTTGCTATTCTGAATCAAGCAATAAATGATTTTTTTTTTTTTCAATCTCTAAAAAGCGCCAATAAACCGCAATATTACGTAAAATTCAAATTTGTCACTCATGGGGTTTTCTTTTGGGACCCATAAGAGTGGCTTGAAATTATGCAACCTCAAAAATCATAATTGATTCTTATTCTCTGACAAATTCTGAACAATATACTAAAACACGGATTTATTTGTAACATATTATAGCTTTTAAATATTAGACTTATGAAAAGCTGACATCTTCCCATGTTAAATCAATGGGAAACTTCATGGTCTGCGCCATCACTAAATATTAACAGATTTTGCTCAAATATGAAGAAGATTTTTTTTTCGGCATTCGAACAAAAGTGGGTATAAATAAGAACCACCCTAGTATACACGTTGAAGTGCGCGAAGCGCAATGACCGATCGCAAAGTGTAAGATTCGAAATCATCATCCTCAGGTCAAAATAAAATAGTAGAGGTCAAAATTGATTACCTAGAATAGATCGAAATAAATGTTTTAGCTGCATGGTTTTCAATAAAACTACCATAGTTTTCATTTTATTCGAAATTCTGTCGAAAAAAAATGATTTTTATTGAGGAAAACAACGTGTTATACATAAAAATATTATTAGGCAAATCTTCGAAAAAGTAACATGGCTAATCGAGTTTTTCATTCTTCTCACAATTTCGCCACTTAGTTTCAATTTTAATCACATTGAGACTTTCAGACTTAAAATTAAAAATGTGCAAAATTGTATCTATTTCGTTGAGAAATTTACGAATGACATATTTCATTATTGAAGGTTTATAAAAATCCCACAAGTTTGAATTACCATCGTTCAATATTGAAAAATTTCTAATCGCAGGAATTCTTGGTCTCTAAAATGTTTGTTTCAAATTGCAAGCTTCAATATTTTCAAACTGTTTTGTTGAAAATGGTCCAAATTCGGTTATCAAGGAATGAATAATTTCATAGTTCAATAGGAGTATCAAATTTGAACAAAACATTAATATGTCAATAATTTCAAGTTTAAAGTCTAAAAATTGATGTTCCTAAAGCTTTCTGAACATTTAAGTTACATAAAATCAAAGTAAAAATCAGAATGTGCATGAGGTAAAGTCTCTTTGCTGTTTTTTTTTTAGTTTAATATAGTATAATAAAGCCATGGACTGTTTTTGAATTGGATGTGCTTGTGCGAATTATGATTATTTGTTTGGTTTGAAGAAGGTGAAGAAATAATAATGAATCTGGAATAATAGTCAAATTTATCATCATTATCTGTATAATGTATTAAGTAATTTCTGGAGCAGTGTAACTCAAATTTTTTTCCGCTTTTCTTCGAATAATGCAGACCTTGGAATAATTAAGCCTAGGCTAAATAAGAATCCAAGACCATTTTTTAAATCATAGGACAGATATTTTTCTTTTTTGAGAAAAAAATTGATTTTTTGAGAAAAAATTGAAAAAAAAACTGAAATTCTCTGTTTAACATTTTTTTATTTTCTTATATCCCTAAGATAAAACGTGGTTTATGAAAAATTCGAAACTTACTTCTCCCCACGTGTTCATGGAACTAATTTTCTATATGGAAGCCTTTTAACTTATTCAAAGCTTTTCCTTCCATGTGAGATGAAAGTCAAATTGTTCATTTAATTGTAATGAACAACGAAATGTTTTATTGCCTGATCGACTCTTTGTTATCTGCAAAGTTTTCATGGATCTTTTTATTGATTTAGCAGGTAGTCAAGTTCTTCTCGTTGTATTGTATTTTATAACTCTTCCTTTTACGGGTTTTAGGGCTAATAAAGTACTTTTTCAATATTCGTTTTAAAAATTAGAATTTAATAAAATAAAATTCAATTTAATTAAAATTTCCTCAATAATAGTAAATGAAAACATGGCCAATAAAATGTGAAGAATACATCACGGTCTGAAATTTTAAGGATGTGTCAATAATATATGATATTACAAAAAAGTACAAAAACCTGAAATTCTTTACACAGAAGCCTACAAATAAATTCAATGCATCAGAGTAAACATTAATCGGAAGTAGAGGAGTGTTGGGCAAAGCGGATCATTTTTTTAAGGTCGTTTTTTTTATTTAAAAAAAAATTTGTATGGTTGGATCGAGAATACGTTGTCAAACAAAATTTGTTTTCATATTTTCATCCTATAATGAGAAGGTATTAGTTTTATGTAAAATTGAACTTCTTCAGCTTTCATCCAATTTTTACGTTTTGAGACCCCCTGAGTAAAAAAAACTATTTTTACAAAGTTGTGTATATGTATGTACGTCTATTTATCTGTCTGTATCATGTAGGCATGATGACGTACTCAATTTCGACATAGGCCCATGCGTCAAATTTGTGACTTGGCATCCGAAAAAAATTGAAGATTATCGGAAAATCAAAATTTAACAACAAATTCATCTCCAGCACTACAACATTTATATATTATTCGGACGAATTTTGTACTTTTTTTATATTTTTGTATTTTATGGTAGTTTAAATTTTCTACAAGAATTTATAAAAAAGCGCAACTACAATAATCTACAGGAATTTAGAGGTTGTGCAAAAAAAAGTTCTTTCCTTCAACGTAGGATAACAAATACTTAGCATATTACAATGAAATAATTTTAAACTAAAATCTGAGAATGATATCTATTACAAAAAAGCTTCAATGTTTGAACATTAAAGGAATGGCTAAAGAGTAAACCATAATAATCGTTATTGCACAACAGAAAACTCATGTTCACAACTCTTTTTAAAATATATACTTAAACATTACTTTTATAGTTTTTTCATAAATATACATTTTTTCAAAGCACCCAAAATCAAATTGAACATAGAAGCCTTTTTTGTAATAGCGATTTTCGGAACATCTTGGGGATCATCTATAAACTGCGTTACCAATTTTAGGGATGAGGGGGTCACGCCAAAAGCTACGGTTGCTAAAATATCATCAATTTCACTTTTCATTGAGTATTCATCTTTTCTATTTGAAAATTCAACCATTTCGTTTATAATTCATGTATTTTTTTAACGATTCATCTATTTTGTTAAAAATTCGTCTTCTTTGGTGAAAAATTCATTTTTTTTTTATTTCAAATTGAAATACCAAGTATTATAGGTTGCGTTAAGAATTTATCTTTTCGGTTTAAAAATTAACTCTTTTGTTAAAAGTTCCTATTTTCGGGTTGAAAATTCAATTGTTCGGTAAAAAATACGTCTTTATTCTAAGGAATTCGTATCTTCGTATGTATTAC
Source organism: Andricus grossulariae (assembly GCA_011634705.1). Classification (NCBI taxonomy): domain Eukaryota; kingdom Metazoa; phylum Arthropoda; class Insecta; order Hymenoptera; family Cynipidae; genus Andricus; species Andricus grossulariae. The sequence goes on along the minus strand of JAABKJ010007545.1, from coordinate 188,276,098 downwards.
CTCTTTTAGCAAAAAATAAAACTGTTTGGTTGAAAATTCAACAATATGGTTGAAAATTAAACTACTTACTTTTACAATTGGCTACGTGATAGAAAATTAACATCTTTGTTGAGAATACATACTATCGGTTTACAAATTCTACTGTTCTGTGGAAAATTTATCTATTTTGTTAAGAATTTGTCCTTTTGGGTGAAAAATTTATATTCTTTTCTTAGAAATTCATATTTTTGACTATGGATTCGACTATTTTGTTAAAAATCTTGTCTTTTTTTGTTCAATTAAACTAGAAGAAAATTCACTTTCTGAATGAAAAATTCATTCTTTAAACTCGAAATGTACATATTCCATTTTGTAATGAAACTTTATCTTTTTCGGTTGAAGATTCAACTACTTTGTTGAAAATCAAATTATTCATTCGAAGAGCGACTACTTGGTGGAAAACTAACTTTTGTGTTGAAAATCCATAGTTTCGGGTGAAAAATTTAACTTTTTTTTTGTAAAATTCACGTATTTCATTGAAATTTGTCTTTTCTGGTTCTATTTAACTGGTAGGAGAATACTTTTTTGTTTGTTGAAATTAAGTTTTTCAACTGAAAATGTAACTAGTCCATTTTTGGTTGGAAAGTTTTTTTTTAATTTCGTTAAAAATTCTACTATTTTGATAGAAAATTAAACTATTTCCTGCTTGATGGAAAATACAACTGTTTTGTAGAAAATTCACGTATTTTGTTAAAACTTTGTCTTTTTGGGTGGAGTGAATTGCTTTGTGCAAAATTCAAATATTTGGTTGAAACTTCATCTATCTTGACTATAAATTACATTCTTGGTGAAAACTTATCCTTGTAGGTTCAAAATGCGACCATTTTGTAAAAAACTTAATTATTTTGTTAAAAATTGAACTATTTTTTTAAAGCCTTCAGAATTTCAGGATTTCCAATATTTAAAGGTGTTACTACAGATTTTTCAGAATTTAGAATAATTTAATTTTGATATCATTTTTTTTTAAATTTTATTTTATTAAGAAAATTTCAAGCAATTTTGAAATTATTGTAATAACTTGAAGGGATATCAAAGAATTTTCAATATTTTCATATATTGTTGAAAATTCTATGACATTTTTGAAAGCTCCAGAAACTTTTCACGAATTTCAAAAGATTTTCAAGGATCTGAAATACCTCAGAACACTTTATATAGAGATCACTAATTTAAAATGATTATGATAACTTTTGAAGATTTTAGGGTATTTAAAAAAATTCTAATACATTTTTAAGAACATTAAAAAAATCCAGCAGTGTTATGAATGAATTGTAAAGTCCATAAATCGGATGCCAATATAGGCCAAGAAAAGTCTATCTCCTGTATTGTTTTCTCGAAGTTTATCATGCATGTGATTTTGTTATAAGTTTGGTTCCACGTACGTTTTTAAATTTCGTCGCATTTAAAATTTAGTGATATTATCAGTGGAGCCGCCTGAAGAGAATAATTTCCATTGACTTTATTCTTTACAATATTCATGAAAGATTCTTCCTACTACGTACATTCTTTAATAAAATTTTTTTATTTTTAATGCATAAATTATCTAAAATTGGAAGTATTTGTAAATGTCAGTTCTTTAAGCTTCGAAAAATTTGAACTGAAAATTTTCAAATTGTAAATATTGAAAATTCAACAATACATCACTGTGGAAGACTTCCTAAAAGAATAATCTAGCTCTAATAATGTTTGTTTTCGAACCGCTCTGATGTGCCTGCTCATAATTTGAATGTTTTCTCTAAGATTCCAATTTGAAAGTTTGAAAGTCTTTTAATTTCCAATCTTTTAATTCTAACTATTCACAATTTCAAAATGTGCAATGTTTTCAGTACTTATAGAATTATGAAATATTCACGTTATATTGTTTATTATTCTTCAGTTTTTGGGAGTTTGCCATCTCAAATTGCACAATGTAAAACTGGCTCCTGACTTGATCTTGTGAAATTCTGAAACTCTGATATTCATAATTTCTTATTTCCAGTACTGGGAACATTTTATATTAAAGGAATTTCGGTTTTTCATTCTTCGAAGTTACGTTTTTTGTCATTGCAATGTTGGTCCGTTTTCGATCCGTCCACCCGTTCCTCCGTTCGTCATACTTTTCTTCAGGCAAACTTACCGCAAAAGGATATAAGTGCCAACATTTTTCACAGTTAAAAGGCCAGAAAAAATATTTGATCCACTTCATTAAAGAATTGATAGGCTATGAAACAAGAAATTGAAAGAAATTCATTCTCGCTTTGAGATTTATTAATTTTCAGGCTTCAGATTCTAACTTATTTCATTTTGAAGGCTACTTGTTTGAAATTTTCACAATTTTGAGTATCTGATTCTAAAACATTCTCTTATTTCAAGCCTCGCATGATAAAAATTATTTGAATTGGACAATGCTCCTTTGCTATAAATTATGAATTACTATTTTGACATTGAAATTGACAAATTCCAAAGGTTTTAATTATTAGCTCCAGTGATTCGAAATTAGAAGACTTGTGTAACAGGGTCTGCTGATATGTTTAATGCTATTTCGTCAAATTTCTGTGATATTATTTTTAACGCGAATAAACGAAGGTGAAGTACACTAAGCGTGCAAATAACCTTGTTTTATTTGTTCACTTTGAAGTGACGTTGCTTGTTTACAAGTATTATAATATTACCTTCTGGCTGCGTCATGCACACATGGAGAGACTTCTGGCATTAATATTTCTTTTATCGCATATCCATAATTGAAATAAAATATATGAATTTGTGGATAATCGAGGTACGGTTAGAAAAAGTCGAATAATGACTATGAAAATGCAGACTACTATCTCTGATTGGAATAAATCCTAGTAATATTAGACTCTTACATACAAAACATTACAGTATTTCTAAGTCGCTGTATTAAATTTTGTAATGAATTCGAATAACGAAAATTCGTATAGTACTTTGAAAGAAGCGAAACAAACGCAATCTTCCCAAACCACTATACGAAAAATGGGGGTCATGTGATGTTGTGTGCCACGCTGGTGCATGGCAAAAAGAAATACGGGTGGAAGTGTATGAACGCACACTATTCCATGGGCTACAAACTCTTCTCAATGTATTTACATTTGTGTATGGTTGGACGACGCTCGCTGGCTACAGTGGTTTGTTTATAAATCCTATACTAATACCTATACGCATACATAAACCTATCTTATATCTATAAATCGCACGCATCACCCTAAAACTTATGATTCTTTCTGCATTTATATACTAACTAGTGAAACGTGTCCCTATTTGTAAGAAACTAATATAACTGGGTCAAAAATTCCAGGTGCCCCGGACTTTATTAAATATTTATCATTTATATGCATATATATATATATAACTTTGTGTGCGGTACAAATTTTTCATGCGTCAAAAGCGTAAAAGGCAATGATAAGTGAGGGTATGCGTACACGTACCTTCCAAAGTTTACATGTCACAGCCTGGGATTCCTAATTTTTTGAAAAAATCAATTTGCAACATCATTTCGCACGTTTTTTCACTTACTTTATTATTTAATAAATAAATCCTGCAGTGAAAGAATTTACTTGCGCGCATTGGATGCTGAACGATACTCACTCATGCGCAGGGGCACTTTCTCCGCTAGCCAACAAATGAAATCCTTTAATAGCAAAGGAATTCTTTTCAAACTCAAAAGGAATCGTTTATAAGCAAAACTACTTCGGTTTTGCATTTAAAGGGTGAGTCTTTGAACAGTGAAACAATTCTATACAGGAAAAAAAGAAATTGTCTCAATTTCAAAGGACGCATTCTGAAAGGAACGTAATTTTACTGTTAATAGACTTTTTCTTAGAGTGTAGACCACTATAATAAGTAAACAATAATATTACGCGAGTTAATTATGAATAATCTTGTTCTCATCCTTTACACGGAGAAAATTTGTTCATTAAAATTTACCCAATTAGTTAGGTAAATGGAGGACATTACTGCTTTAGTTAAGTTCACAATTATTTAGGGATTTAATACAAAACAGAACTATAAATAATACAAAAGAGTTATGCAAAATCTCAAGTTCAGAAGTGAAAATTCTGATATGTAATAATTGATATAAGTGTTGTATTATTTTCATACAAGTATATCATAAAATAACGCAAAGGATTGTAAATTTTTATTGAATGAATGATATAAAGTTTACTTTTGTGTGATAATAAGGATTCCATACACAGAAATCTGTACAAGTTACAAATACACATAATTCATACAAAATTACAAACGGTTATCATTTGCTCAAACAATTGTATATTCATTTCAATTGAAAAATTATTTACTGTTCGTAAGTACACTTACTTTTATAGCAAATAAATATTTTATTGTATGGAATTGACACTTCAAACGTGATAAATTTTAATTCGATCAAAAATTTATTTATTAGCCACGAATGAACAGTTTATGGGGGTAAGACTCGCATAATCTACACTATATTTATCAAATACATCTATTCTTATTCTACATACTCTTAAAGGCAGATAAGAAAGAAAAATTTTACAAAAAGTACATTCCCATTTAGTATTTTTATTTCTCAAAAAGCTTATTTCAAAATAATTCGCTGAACAGCGTAACCTTCTGAAAAGGTTTTACAAAACTAAAACATTTTCATCTGACGGCCGACCTTAAAATGCGCTTCGTTCAGCTGTCATAATGCCAATATGTGACTTACAGTAAAATAACATTTTCTAGAGTATCCAATACTATGTAACATCACAGACGAATTAAGCTTTATTATAAATAATAATAGTTTTTAAAATAAATTATAAACTAACTGTATTCTATTACGGAATTTTCCGTAAGAAAACCTTATTTCAAGTTCTCCCAAGGCTAGTATTATGGAAAATGCTGTTATAATAGACATATCATTTGTAGCAAGGAACATAGGTTTTACCATTGATGTGCGTCGAACACGGAATAAAGTGCACTAAATTCTGCTGCGATATCCAACGCCAGTGTCACGTTTCAAAAATTTCATAAGCATGATAGTGGTTTGAAAACAATATAGTACTAAATACTTTATAGACCAAGTAAGTTTCTTTTGACTCACTTACAACTATGTACATAATTTTTCCGAACAAAGTAGAACTATTTTCTGAACCCACTGATATTATCATATTCTTTCGATATAATGTGCCGTATATTCGAAACCAAGATACGCAAAACTTTTTGCCGAGACTTTTTGGTATAACATTCCTAAAAGAATTTTCTTCCACGACTTTTAAGTCATGCATGTTTGTACTTCCAAAAGATAATCGCATTTCAAAACCTCTATTACACATAAACCTATAGCATAATCTGAGTTGTTGCTTTAAGAGTGAAGAATAAGCTCAATTTAATCTAGAAGTTATAACTTTACTGTAATCCTTCGATTCTTTATGCTTCCCTTCGAATCTATCACACGAGAATTGCATAGGTGGACCAAATTTCAGCATTACGGATGGATAATGCAGTAAATGGTGATGCTTTGGTTTAAGGTTTTCTTGAAATATTTTTAAATACAAAGAATTATGTTTTTTTACTACATTTCTGAGCTGTTCAATAGCTTCCTGAGGATGGAGCTCACGTGCCATAATGATACATATAATCTCTCTGAAAGCGTATAAATTTCCCAGATTTCATTGCCAACAGGAATAAGATCCCCTATTATCAATCCCAGATACTTAATCAATGTTGACATTTCTGATGACGAAATTGTTAAATATTCTGACTTAAGGTCATTATCGGTTATCTTCGGTGGGATGTTTACATCAGAACTTTTTCCAAAATCAAAATAGATGAGCCTGGAATTTAGAAGAGCTAACGAGAAAAACCTGGCCTTTATGAATCTCTGTAAAATTTTCGGAATTTCGTATCTGCATACGCCTATTGAAACGTCATGTTGGAAGTGAAACCGGAGAGTTCAGCAGCAAAAACCAGGTTGCGCTAATTTCTTTAGCCCGTCAGTTTTGCGCAAATTCGAATGAGATAAATGAAGAAGTATTTTTCCCCTATATATGGACAATAATTCTTGGTATTTCACTCTAAATAAAACTTTTAATTAATTAAATTTCAAGTTATGAAGTCCAATATAAATCTTGCGGCATAAAAACATAAATGAGTAAATATTTTTTTCAATTCTAAAAAGAATAGAGAGTATAATTTTCTAAACGAAAGAACAACAATTTCGTATTCAAGGAGTTAGCAAATGTAAAAAAAATATTTCTTGGAGCATTCTATACGGAGTTGAAGTTTTTATACGTACTGGAAAAATGTTATTGAATACTAAAAATAAAAAATAAATTAGTTTTCTCCCATAAAAGATTACTTAAAATGGTAAGAATACATGTTTTTATTTGATTGGCATAATATTAGAAAAACGGAAGCATCTGAAATATATTTGAGCTAGCTTGAATGAAAGAAACGTGTCAAATGCGAAATGCTAAATTGACTTGGATTACACGTATATAACGTTATATTTTAGAATCAAAAAAGAATATTTTCTGACACTAAAGTGATGAAATTTGTGTTTTAAATCAGAAAAAATGTACAATATATGCAATATGGATGTATTCGAAAAATGTGAATAGAAAAAATATTCATTTCATATAAAATAAATATCTCTTTTACTTAACTAGAACATCTTTAGGTTAGCTAAATGTTCCTTTGAATCAATGAAATATTGAGATAACTGAAAAGAATATTTATCTTACATAAGGTATTCGTAGAAATATCTTAAAAGAATATTTGTTTCAAGTAGAGGTATTGATATTCAAGTGAATGAATTTCTTTATACAACTAATGGAATATTCGATTAAAACAATTTTACAGACACTTCATGTGGCAAAAATATCTGTTCAACTTTATTAAACTATCTTTTAGTCATCTAATTATTTCCTTGAATTAAAAAAATAGTGACGTAAACAAAAAGGATATTTATTTCGCATAAGGAAATCGTCATATTGTTTTAAAAATACATTTGTTTCAACTGAATAAATAATTATTGATGTGAAAAAATTACTCTATTTAACCATAGAAATATTCTATTGTCATAATTTTACCAACACTTTATATGAAATAAATATTTCCTTATCTTAATTGAAACGTCTTATACTCGTCTAAATATTTTTTTTAATCAAACAAATATAGAGATAACTGAAAGGCATATTTCTTTCGCCTTAGGGGCTGATGACATTATTCCAAAAAAACATTCCTCTTTATTACGTATCGTAATATGTAAGTGAACGAATCACTTTATCCGATTAAAGAAATATTCCGTTGTAATGATTGTACCATCAATTCATGTGATATTAATATTTTTTCAACTTAATTTAAATATCTTTTAGTTAACGGAATATTTCTTATAATAAAAGAAATATTGAGATAACTGAAACAAATTTTTATTTCGCATAAGGAGTTGGCAGGATTTATCTTAAATGAATATTTCTTCCAAGTAGATTGATTAATATTTAAGTAAACTAATTACGTCATTCAACTAATGAAATATTTGATTAGAACAATTTTACAAACTCATCATACGAGAAAAGTATAGCTTTAATTTTATTGAAATATCTTTCAGTCATCTAATTATTTCTTTGAATCAAAGAAATAGTGAGGTAACTGAAAGGGATCTGTATCTCGCACAAGGGAATGGTAAGATTGTTCTAAAAATACATTTTTACATTAAGAAAATTAATGTCTATGTAAATAAATTACTTTATTTAACATCTTTCAGTTACCGAAATATTCATTAAAATCAAAGGGACCATAAAACCTCATCCAGTTATCGATGAATTATTTAACTCCAATCGAATGTTTCTCAAATCAATTAGTGAGAATAACTAAACTAAAGAAATATTTCTTTGGGGGTAGAAGACAGATTCATAGAAACTAGGTTCTTAGTTGCAAGTAAATCGATTTCTTGAATCAGAATTATTACATACTCGAAAGCTAAGAAATATTTCTTTGTCTCAAAGAAATGGGGCCCAAAGAAATGATTTCTTTGAAGCAACACAAGAATTTCTTGCCTTTAAACAATATTCAGTAAAATTAAGTGAATTATTTTCTGGGATCAAAGAAACGGAATCAAAGAAATGCATTTCTTTGGAACCAAGAATTTTTTTTCTCAGTGTATCACTTACCTATAGAGTAATAAAATCCCGGATACGTCCAAGATCGAAAATCACAAATCCGTGATTTCTTTTCGCGGCAGAAGCTAGTTATAAAATCAGGGAGCAGTTCGGTGAATTAATTAATCGCGATTTTTCTCCGTATAGAGACGCTGTTATTAGTGAATAACGTTTAGGTCAGGCAACGAAGAACCAACAAAGACGGATAAAGGAAATAAATAGTAGCAGGCTCAAAATTGATCTGAACTCTTCCTAATAGGCTACTGATGAACCTGTAAACGTATGATATCGATTGAACAATGGATAAGAAATGTATATTGAAAAATGGCGGCGATGATCAGTTTTTCGATTTTATCTCGGAAACGGCTAATTTGAGAAAAATTTAATTTCCATACAAAAATGTGCAAAATTCTTTCATGTACAAGAAAGGTTGTTCTCTTTTTTACATAAAAATAATAGTTCGCTCAGAGAATAGAAAAAACCGCTTATGTTTTGTGAACACGTGTCACCTACAGTTATCCAAAAAAGAAGTCCAAAATACAGATTTGATCATGATCGAGGACTATCTCTCACGCTGTGTATGCGAAATTGCTATACGTCCATTATTTTATTGAATATTGCTGAAAAAATTGCCCCATGTTTCACACTACTTTGGGCATAGTAACAGCAGTACACGGTCAACTGTACTTTTATATTTCTACGGTTTTTTTTTCGGAACAATTGATTGATAAACGAAATTTACATTTTCATTTTGTATACTTTGATAACTATTTTTTCTGTGGGCTTTGTTTTCTAGTAAAAGAAATACAACGTGGAACAATTAATTATAAGTACATACTAATGAATCATGACAAGTGTGGTTCGCATACATAATGTTTGTGAATAAATGAACAATAATAAATTATTTAAACAATTTATTATTGTTTTAGCAACTTTCTCTTAGTATAGAGTTAGAAGGTCGCGGTTCTTTCAAAAACTTTCCAATTTTTGTCCAATTTTCAATTGGAGTGAATTAATGTTAACAAACATAATTGTTTAAACATTTTCTCATTATTCTTAATAATATTCTCTCAGAGTAATGCTACAAAATTGCAGTTTTTAAAGAAATGTCAACTTTCTGTACAATTTTTAATAAGAGTGAAGTCAATAATTAATTGAATTACACAAAATTAATTGTTCAAACAATTTATTATCATTGAATAATGCTAGAAAGTTTCGGGTTTTTCTGAAATGTTCAACTTTTTGTATACTTTTCATTAGCAGTGAGTTCATAATTAATTCAATGCATCGAAAAAATTATTTAAACAAATTATTATTTTTGATAACTATCTTTTTCTTTATTGATGCTACATAATTGCAGTGTCTTTTCAAATTGTTTACTTTTTACCCACTTTTCACTCAGCAAAATAATATACAATAAAATTTATCAAACACAGTTCTTCAAACATTTTATTACTCTTTATAACTATATTCTCTTAAATAAATGTTAAAAAGTTGCGGTTTTTTCTAAACTATTAAACTTTTTTTGCACTTTCCTGTTAGTGAGGTAATAATTATTGCAAGTTAACCAACATGTTCATTTAAATAATTGATTATTGTTTATAACTATCTTCTCTCAGCGTAATGATAGAAAGTTTTTTTATTCTGAAATCTTTAATTTTGCTTCGACTTTTTAGTTATGAACAAATAATAAGTAAACCTCAACAAAACTCATTTTTGAATAGTATTATATTTTTGTAGGTAAAATGTTTTTATTCTTTTCCCAATATTAAAGAAATTAATGTGAACAAAAAATCCATTTTTTCAAAAGACAAAAATGAAGGGGTAGATGGGAGGACTAGGCCTGTGATTGACTAGTAAAAGCTTTGTTTTGAATTACAACAAGAAGTTTATTGCAAAGCGTAACAGAAAAATTTGGAATTGTACTTAATATGATATTAGCCCTCCCTCCCTCCCTCCTATCATGAATTTATATCTTGAATGGTTATTTATTAATTGTCCATTCCCAAAAAAGCAAAGGAAGGTTAAACATTTCAGAAAAAATTGCAACTTTCTAGCACTTATCTAAGAGAAGATAGTTCTAATAAATAATCAATTATTTAAATAAAAATGTTTGTTAACATTATTGAAGTATTACGTCACTGTAATTGAAAATTGGAGAAGAGGTGAAAAGTGTTTGAAAACGCCGCAAGCTTTCTAGCTCTATTCTAAGAGATAATTGCTAAAAATAATAATAAATTTTCTAATCAATTTATGTAAATATTTAATTATTAGTTCTCAAACTTATATATGAGTGGCAAAATAACAATTTCGTGTATTTCATAGCAGATTCGGTCAGCTCCGAATCCCAAAAGTTATTTTTCTTGGTTCAGAAAAAAATCTCAATAATGTCGATTTTTGTATAAATATTGCAAAGAGTCTCATTAACAATATTTGAAAAATCTGAAGTCCTCAGACTGCATTTTAAGCTAATAGATAGTTCTCATAATAAATCTTGTAAAATTATACAAGAAATAAGAACACTATTTTCTACTGCTGTACACTGTAATGGGGCACCATGTGTACAGGACTGACGTGGGATGAAGAAACCGCGGCCGCGCAGGTCAGCACAGGGGGAAGGTCAGCCAAATCTTCACAAAAGAAGTGATAAACATCATTAGTACCCAGGATGGCACTCAGAATTTTCCGTTTTCCAATCATTCAGATATCGTGGTTTGAAATGCGTTTTTACGATTCGAAATTATGTTCTGCACGTTATAAAAATTTGCAGGCGTATTGTCGAAATATGAAATATTTTGTGTACGAAGAATGAACATGGAAGTGATGATAAGAAAAAAAATGGTTGAAGTTAGTGAAAAAAAGCAATATTAAATGAAGTAATTGACTTATCCTATTTCTGCATGTACTCTGTGAGAGATAGACCTTTATCATGCTCACATCTGTAGGTACGACTTCGTTTCTCGAAAACTGTACCTCACAGGTGTAAAAACTTGAAATACTAACTATGAATCGTTTTTCCTATTTTCTGAGCAAACTATTGTTTTCATGTGAAAAATTAAGATAAATCTTTGCACGGAGAAAAAAATTCTGCACATTTTTCTACAGAAACTTAATTGTATTGAAATGAGCAGTTTCCGAAATAAACGAGAAAAGCTCACTATGGCCGCTATTGTTTATTATAAAATGTTCAGCCATTGTTTAATGGACTTATATTTTTTATATAATCATTAAAAGCCTATGGAGAAGGGGTTTTGCTACTATTCAGCCTCTTACCATTTTTTCCCTTTATGAAACTCTTCGTTGCCTGGCGTAGTAGAGTCTGCGGGTCGTCTAAGACTCTGTACCAGAATGCTACCACCCATATGACGCAAGCGCAGTAGCGCTGTATTACCGCCGCCAGTTCGCGAGTTCGCGCCATTCCGTTATTCTACTCAACTGCTCCTGTGTGCATCGTATTTTTGTTTTATTCGTGTGATTTCGATTTTTTTTATTTGATGTTACAGTGCGATTCCGCCCCACTAAATCTTTATTTTCCCGAAACAGAATAAGTTTTTGTCTATGAGAACTTTTTTATTCTCATTCAGCCTACCCATATTTCGGTAGCAAGTTTTTATTATTAAAAAACATTGAGAAGAAGATTTTTAGTCGCTACCTAAAAACGATTTTCAAACCCCATGAAATTAGAACCGCCAAATTCTTGAATTATTTACTAGGAATTGGTTAACTTTTTCTATTCAAACTCATTTTTTCCCAATTCAACAACTCAATATCTCGGGAGCTAGTTTTTATATTCTGCTTAAACTGAAAATTGTACTTTTTACCGTGCTCATTAACCGATCCTGTTTCAATTTTAGGTTTCTGTCACTTTGTGATTGTAAACTTCTACATTTAGTTTTTCGGAACTGGAATTTTTTCTGACCATACTTTTTTGAACTCAATTCAGAAACATTTCAGCTTTGGAGTAAACTTTTGTTTTATCATTAAATGGTGATTTCGATTTTACAGAATGTTATTTCGCTCTCCTGAAAATTTTCGATTTTGTTGGTTATCTAGTTCTGTACTGCAACCCTTCAAATATTGTTCCAGAAATAAAATAAAAAAATTATTTAAAAAGATCACCGTTTACTTCACTCACCAATGTTTTTTTAGTTTATTATACTATTATACTATGTATTATATTATACCATGTGCATTCTTATATTTTATGAGGATTTAAAAATAATTACTAGCTCAGGGTGGCCCTAATTTTTTAAATCTTCCTTTACCGGTTGAAATTATCGAAAATAGTTTAGTTAACAACTATTTTCAAGCTAAACACAACATATCCACGTTAAGTATTTCAGTAATATAACATTTTATATTATTTTACTTTTATATTCATATTTAGGAATATAACTCATTATCATTAGGCAGCTCTATAAACACAAAATCACAGATTGCTAAAACTCCAACTAACTTAAAAGATTATAGATTCAGGTAAATTTTTGTAAGTTACTTATGAGCAATACATTAATTAGCATTAGGCAGTCGATACGTATATCGACACATATTGTTATTTCAATCAGTCTTCAGTTTAGTCTTTAATTTAGTGTTCAGTCTGAAGTTTTCATAAAAAGATCAATCCCCGCTTCGATCAAATCAGCTTTGTTTAGTGCTTCTGTTAAAACTTTTATGCTTTTTGCCTTCAGCTATATGCATTTTCCTCCTCCTATTTCTTTTCAAGACTTTCTCGATAAACAGAAGATGCATCTCGAAAATGATGTATCAAGTTTTTCGTCAATTCTACACGGAGAAACTCTGGCACGAGCGGTTAGTGTTAAAATACAATTTTATTCCATAGCACTAGTCACTGCTTCCAACACACTGCCCGCTCGCAAATCCGCACGAGCCGCTCGTGTTGATGGCAACAGCAGCGTGAGCTTGGTAAGTGTTGCGATTGGCCCGGTCCATTCTTGGGATTGGCAACAATCTCTCGTGTAAATTATCAGTAGCCCGTGGTGTCAAATAGCTCTGACGTTTATTGTCAACCGCGCGGGTCTATCGGCTCATTGGCAGCAACAACTTTCATTTTTCTTGCAACTGCACTATGAGCGGCATCAGCTGATCGAGAAGAACTAACCTGCATGCACGTCGTGTTTGTTTATTCCTGCGGTTTAATCCTTATCAATAAGCGCCTATAACAAAAAGAATTGTGCAAAATATGTATAATTGAAAAGGAAATCTCTAGATGTGTCAAAGAATAAAGAAGTTATTTACTTTCAGTGGAAGAAATAATAATTGTCATACACCCCGAATAATTGCTTTCATTATAAAATCAATATAATCATTATAGTTTCAATTTAGAAAGCCGATGATGTAAACAAAAATTTGTAGGTTTAATTTTAGAAATTCTAATAATCAGTTTTGGAAGTTTGAACTTACTGCTTTCTTTATAATTTTTTAAATTGTTGTTTCATCATGTATGAATCGTGTTGAAAGGTTACCCGAATTATCAAGCCCGCAAGGTACATTTGATCATGACACGTTTCTACTTAGTACTTTCATCATTTGTTAATGCGGCGAATGAGTCGAGCGACAAGCGTGGTTGTCACTAAATGTTGAGTTATTTGAAACCACGCACTATTAAAAATTAACACGAGATATTTTTGTCAATCCCAAGAACAGGCCGGGCTAAAGGCAACACTCACCGAGCTCGCACTGCTGTTGTCATTAGCACGAGCGGCTCGTGTAAATTATCGAGCGATCAGCGCGTTGACAACTATGGCTCGTGCCATTCCAAAAAAATTTATTTCGACACTAACCGCTCGTGCCAAAAGCAGTGGCAGCTCTTGCTGCGGTCGCTCCGTGTACTGACTCAACATTTCCTACTACCTTCACTAAGTCATACACTTTCCTTAAAGCTATAAGACTTTCTTCCTGTTGATTATCAATTAAAAATTCTTTGTCAACAGAAAAACCACGTTCTAATGATGCATTACCAGTAGAAAGAATTAGAACAATCTCCAATATCTGAGGAAAATTCTCATAGCCCTCGTCGGCTGATGCAAGCATTTGTACCCAGAAATGATCAAATCGCGTTTCTGAACGACAATATCCATTTACAGCCTCATATACGAATGGAACAGAGCATGATTTAATATACTTTTGTTTAGCCCTGTCAGCCAAAATTCCAGAAATTGAATTTTTCTCAACTAAAATTTGAAGACCAGAATTTAATCGTCTTTTAGCAATCTTTACGTCCTTAGAAATGAGCGTGGGATTTAAACATGTTATCGTTTTAGTGAGAGAGTACTTCAAGGATGATTTTTCGAAAATCGTTTGCAATATACAAGAAAGAATAGATCGACATTCTTGACGAAACAATAGAATTTGCATTTTTTTTACTCCCTTAAGTAGAGAAAGTGCGCTTTGAGTAGAAAAGCCCAATTCAATATCCTCTGCGAATAAAATATTAGATTTTTCAGATAAATCTATTTTATCATATAGTTGCACTGCATTTTAAATTACTTCTTTCTCCACACAGCGTACAAGAAGAGAATATACTAGTGCACTCACATCTTCGTAGACAAAAGGAGCAATAGGGGATTCAGATTAGAAGCCTACAAGAAAAGGTTGTAAAATTATAGCCAATGATAGCACACTTTACGTACTCAGTTAACTGAGGCAAAATTCTCTGAGCCTTTTCAGCCACAGGAGCATTTTCAATCCATCGAGTAGTACGAAACTTGCTTGGGAAAAGATTATATTCTGTGTAAACAATATAATCGGCTCTACGCGCGGGTACATTTTTGAAGAGGTTGTAAGCAGCAAGTAAGAAACTAACGAGTGTCCATCCAGCTTTATTTACTTCAGCCTTAAAAGAACCATGAACTACGTGCAATCCACAGCCACCCTTTTCTAGAAGCAACTGATTCCGTTCCATATCCTTCATCAGATGTGACAAGTCAGTATGAAGTTTGAAATTAACGTTCGGGCCGTCCATAGAAACCTGGAATATTTTCTTAAGATTTTCTTCGGTGAGGGCGTTCTTGATTCCATATATTTTCATACTCTCTTGTGTTACCCGTAATTCAAAAAAATATCTTAGGTAGTTTGGTAATATGTTTTCGACAATCTCATTGTCTAATATTGTCTACATTTTGGCAATCACCTTTATCTTGTTTTTTATTTAGAATCTGAATATATATATATATATATATACCTGTTATTTTTACAGTAGCTGTCGTGTCTTGAATATCATGTTGATTGCAGGATGTCTGACATGCTTCTTTGACATTCTTACTCAACGTTCCTAGTTGAAGACATTTTTCCCTGTTATTTGCATAAGCAATATGTTTAGAGGATTTTGTTTCATGACTTCTAAGAGCTTTTGTTGCCATAGTTGAAATATCTAAAAATTGTTCACACCCCACACATCATGCTCTTGTTTTAGTTGTCTGATGTTCTCGAACTCACTCAAATTCCGTTTCATATTCACGGCGATACGCTGTTGTCCTTGATTTTGAAAACATCGCTATTTGTTCACCTGTAAAGATAATCATGCAAGAAATCATACAAATGTGTTGCATTTGACGCTTTAAAAAACACAAAACTGTAGGGTGCCTATGAAAAATGAGCCAATCCACAAATTTTCGAAAATTATTTCTTTTTCGCTTAAAAATCTAGAAAAATCACTCTCCCGAAAGTGTTTGCTTTAATTAGCTTTTTAGAAATTTTTTCGGCTTTTACAACATGGCTCACTTTTTTCGTCACTGTATGCTTTTAGAATAAATTTGGTTTTAATGAAATTCATTAATTCAATATCTCCAAGGCACATTTTGATTTTAACAAAAAATGCTAATTATATGCTCAATTGACATTTGAAGGATGTGACAGTCTGATAGTTCACGTGCAATCTAGATAACCTTGAAATATCCGTATGTTTTAATTTATGTCGAATCTGGATGGCTTTCTTAGCGTAAATCATGTTCGGTTCAATTCATAATTTAAATTGAATTGAATTTACAAAACTTTTTTTGTTGTTGTTGTCTTTTCTATAAAATAAGGAAAATGTGGATTGGATCCTTTTCCTTTGGGTACCTTCAACTTGCCTAATCTATACATGCCTACATACATCATGAATTAATGCGTATAATGAGAATTGACATGCTTTAATCACACTTGTACTTACCACCTACTCTGAATATTGAATTGCTTTGAGTAGCCGGCGAAATAAACACACGTGGCCTGTAACGGCCTTGATAACGGCTCTTACTGAATGCACATTAAGGAGAGTCCAGGCTACATGAGACTACAGAACGTTCAGAACAGCCTAGAATGCGAACTAGTGCGCACACACACGCGACGTAATGTGGGCGGTCAATGAAACGCGCGACTTATGAAATGCGGGAAATCTACCGGTGTAATATTTCTCTCCCGGCTTTCTCCCGGTTCTCCCGGTTCAGTGGCCACCCGGTAGCTTTCAGCAAGATTTTGTAAAAGTTTCATTATTTGAAATTTTTCATTTTTAAGACTAATTTCTTTTAAGTTCAGCTAGGCTTCGATTCAATGTTCAATACATTATTTGTAGAAGCTGATTTTGTTTTTACTTCCAAAATTTCACTAGATAATATCCGTATAGAACCATAATCATTCTTTTCCTTTCATGCTGAAAATTTGTATTGGAATTTAAATATTTTTTACTTATAATACATCTAAAAGTAATAAATCCTTAAAATTTTAGAGTTTAACAATTTGAACAGAAATCACAATATTTAAATCAAACATTTAACTATTAGAATTTTAATTAATCAAATTTAAATGTTTTAATGAAACATTTTTCCACCCATCTATCCATATAAAATGTGTAAAACAAAGGCATAGAAAAATATGTTCCTCCGTTAGCCCTGGCATTTCAGCGAAAATGTTTGGCTGAGATTCAACCAACAAGAGTCCGATTATCTTTGTAAGTGATTGTGCAATCGTGTAATTTGAAAAATAAATTAAGTGCAGTGATAATATATGAAATATTTTTTGATCTGAAAATTTGTCATTATATTACATCATCTGTTTCGAGCTGCTGTACACTAAAAAAAAATAATTTTTTGAACCAAGCAAATGCATTTACTCGAATCCTATTTCTTAGCATCAAGAAAATATTCTTTAACAATAGTAATTTTTATTTCAACCAAAGACATATATTTTGTACATCTAAAGAAATGAATTCTTTGGCTATATTTTCCTGATTCAAATAAATATTTCTTACATTTAAGGAAGTGATTTCCTTGATTCAAAATGTTAGTTAAAATCTGATTAGTCGTTCAAGGAAATATTTATTTGATTCAATGAGTTTGATTCTTCGAACTGATTCGGACGCATTTGAATCAATTAATTGTGCATACTTGAATCAAGTCTTTAGGTTTCTTTAAATCAAAGGAATAATGATTTATGTCAAAATAATATTAATTTAATTAAAAATAGATTTATTTGTTACCAAGAGATTATGTATCTATACCAATAAAGCATTTATTCAAATGAAAAAGATATTGTGTTCACATAATGATTTATTTCTTCAGTGGAAGAAAATATTTTATGTTTTAGATTAAAGAAATATGTTGGTTAATTCAATATCGAAGAAATATTTCTTTGGCACTTATGGTACGGGTTAAATACGGCTTTCCACCGCAGAATTTTCATGTTACGACAGCGTCGTGGTCATCGCTGTTGACTTTACACTCGATGGACCCAACTACGATTCCTGCTAGAGTTGGATTTTTCATCGAATTTTTCTGTTTCAGGGTCATCAAGACCATTTGTCTCGCTGTAAGCAATTCTTCTGTTTATTCAAAGTGCATATATTTATTTGCCTCAAGTAAATACTTCTCTGAAAATAAACAGAACTTTCACTTACTTCAGCCAAATAAAATGCACTTTTTACAAGTAATCCTTTTTTTCAGTGTAATGGAACGTCTACCGTCGATTCTACAGCGCCTGACTCACATTTTTAGACGTATGTAAGAATCTCTGTTTGGTTTTCTTACTCTTCTTAGAACCAGATCTTTAATTGAGTACGTGTCTGACAACCTTCCGTTGCAATACTCTACCTCCGAGTTTACGCGAAATCTTACACAGAGTCCCTGACTGTCGAACCTTTGGTTACTCTAGCGACAACCGTTGAGTCTGAACCATTTATTTCCCATTCTTAATACTTGCATATTAACCTTTGTTAGATGAGCCATCGAGAAAATGAATTCCCTTTACTTTTCTAAGACTGAATCACCGTTTTAAAAAAATTATCACAGGGTTTTCAAACTCGATTTTTCTCCGTGTATCCCGTGTGGAAATAGCCCGGGCTAGCCCTGGCACAACAAGGTTGTTGGTCGGGGGCTGGCCGGGATATATTTGTTTTTCAAGAACCTAGCCGTGCGCTGGTCGAAGACTGGCTCAGCAAATTTTTTGTCACAACCACAGTCAGGGGCCAGCCGAGCTCTAGTCGGGCAAATCTTATGATAAAATGCTTAGAGGGTAGCAGGCTAGGCGCTGATTGGACAAATGTTATGTATAAATGCTTAGCCGGATGATGGTAGCAAAGGAACACTTTCTTTAAAGCGACCACATGAGATGTAGGGTTGAAACTTTTTTTCTGCTCTATTGGCATCAATTGAAAACCGTATCAGCAAAAACCTGGCTTATTTTTAAATTAGGCTGATTTTAATGAAGTTTTAAAATATTTAGGGGGTGAGTGAGGTAGGTTCCACATGAGATATGGGGATGAAACTTTTCTTCTGCTCTATTGGCATCAATTGAAGACCGTATTTGCAAAAACCTGGCGTATTTGTTAATTAGGCTGATTTTATTGAATTTTTAAAATATTTAGGGGGTGAGTGGGGTAGGTTCCACATGAGATATGGAGATGAAACTTTTTTTCTGCTCTATTGGCATCAATTAAAAACCGTATAAGCAAAAACCTAGCGTATTTTTTTATTAGGCTGATTTTATTGAATTTTTAACATATTTAGGGGGTGAGTGGGGTAGGTTCCACATGAGATATGGGGATGAAACTTTTTTTATGCTCTATTGGCATCAATTGAAAACCGTATCAGTGAAAACCTGGCGTATTTTTTGATTAGGCTGATTTTATTTAATTTTTAAAATATTTACGGGTGAGTAGGGTGAGTTCCACATGCGCTGGAGGGTTGAAACTGCTTAGGGTAATTCTTAGGATTGTACGCAATTATTTTTTGCCATAAAATAGCAGCTTGAGTATGTTTGAAACAAAAATTATTTTTCGTTATTCGTTGACGTTAGGAACTTCAAACTCATATTTTTTGGGGATCTCGTTCATTATGCTCTAAGAATACTCTTGCATCACTCTTGTGAAGGAGTCACTTAGAGTATTTAACTTTAATTCCTTCATTCAACCCAATTGAAATGTTCAGTGTTAAAAATTCAATTTTATGTGATGTGATTTGGAACAGAGACTCTCGTAAAAAATCTTCTTTGGTTGATTATATTATTGAAAAATTAAAATCTGAAAGATCACTCACTATAAATGAAATTAAGATCATAAAAACTAAATTAGTCAGAAGTTTTATACTTCAATTCAAGAGAAACTGGCAAAAGGTTTCTCGGACCAAAGATCAATTTTTAAGTAAATATTCACACTTCTTACAAAAGAATTTTAAAGCTAACCTAAATGATCAAACTGTCGAAAGTTCACTAAATGATCGAACGAATGATAATAAACCCAGTTCCCGGGGTACAGAAAGAGGTCGTCCAGGCCTAGAGCCTGAAGTCGGATCGGAGAGTACTAAACGAAGACGAAGTATAAAAATGGTGTCAAACTATACCAAAGAAGAGTTATCGAGAGCACTTGGCGTAAGAAGAAAGTTACCGATCAGTGATTCTGCAGATGAGGAATCCGATGACGACTTCAATGACATGGATAAAACTTTAGCCATGTACATGGACATAAACTTGAGCAAAAGGAAGTAAGCAAAACTTCGAAAGCACAACCAAGAGCTCAAGAACGATGCGATTCATCCATCGTTTCGAAAACTTTCCGAAGCGAAGAAAGCTTGCTATACGGAAAACATTGAGGTTACAGAATTAGGTGCCAGTGTGAATTTTATATCAATGCTGCATCATACGACGATACGTATCCTCAAGCTGTTAGGAAATATCGTGGATGAAAGTTTACAAGGAAAAAAGTTATTGCTAAAAGGAAAATGGGGAATTAATGGGGCTTCAGGGCAACAAACGACCAGACAAAACTGGAGTAACGCGGATACAGCTAACGAGGAAGATAGTGTGTACAATGAAGAAGATAATAGTAAGGAAAATCAATCTGATGCATCCATTGTTACCCTCTGTTTTTCACCACTTCAACTAATAGCTGGCACTGCTGTTATCTGGTAAAATGAATGTCCCAATTCCCCACATTTCTGTCGCGTTTTCGAATTCCTATTCGTCAAAGAAAATGATTTGCTCGTAAAGGAAAAGTACAATCAGGTTGAAAATCTTTTGAAAAAGGTGCAGGTGTACGAATTGAATTTAAAAAAAATGAAGTTTGATCTCAGCTTTGATCTAAAGTGTACGATGATAGATGGCAAGACTGGTCACGCACTTTGTGGATAAAAAGCTTTAAGCTGTTGTAATATTTGCGGAGTTGGACCAAAATTAGTGAATGACTTTCCCAAAATAAAAAAACGTCCATGCAATAAACGTTTTTACAAGTTCAGGATGTCGACTTTACATTGTTGGGTAAGATTCATGAAGTATTTGCTCCACATTGCATATAATTTGGATTTAAAAAAAAATGCGGCAAAAAAGGATGAGCACAAAGATTTGAAGATGATACGAAAGAAACAAGTTCAAAAATTAATTAAAAAATTATCTAGCC
This sequence comes from Andricus grossulariae, assembly GCA_011634705.1. NCBI lineage: Eukaryota > Metazoa > Arthropoda > Insecta > Hymenoptera > Cynipidae > Andricus > Andricus grossulariae. Next base: position 188,255,065 of record JAABKJ010007545.1, on the reverse strand, counting down.
CCGTTGACTTTGTTAGACAAGGAGCTGGAACGAGTAACACAGGGAATGTTGCTCGTTGTTTTTTTTCTTAAGCGAAAGCTGTGGCGAAAGCTATTGGATTGCAAGAAAATCTTGCCAACAGACTACACAATATTTTACAAGTGATAACATGTGGTCAACTTATCAACTATTCAAATTTCTAGAAGTACTGTACAGAAACAATGGAACTGTGCGTTGAACTGTATTCCTGGTACAAAATACCACCATCAGTTCACAAGGTTCTGCAACACGGAAGTGATATAGCTGAGGAGCTGGAATTACCACTTGGCTGGCTATCTGAAAAACCTTTGGAAGCCAATACTAAGATTTTAAGAAGGGCTCGACTTTTCGATGCAAGAATGTGCAGTCGTTCTGCCACAAATGAAGATATAATCCAATATCTTCTCATTGCATCAGATCCCCTGATTATTTCACTTGGATTGAAGGAAAAACCAAAAACGAAACCACTAAGTGATGAGGCTAACTTTTAACGTTTATGAACATACTTATGTATCACTCAATTCACTTAAGTGTACTTAAATTCATTATGTCATAAATTTCAGGAAAACTACTTGTTTGTAAGGTTGAATGAATGACTACAGCATTTTAATAAGGGATACAAATGATTCATAGATAAGATTTTCAAAAATTTTACAAATACAAATGCATCTAAAACATATTCCATGATGTAAAGCAGATTTTACCGATTATCAAAATTTCGAATCAGTTATTTCTAAATAAATAAAAATTGACGGCTTCTATTTGAAAAATTTCAAGACTATGTTGAACATTTTTTATCTTTTTAAAGCACTGCATTAAAGTAGATTTCAGTCAAAGTCTTTTTCACTTTCGTTCGATAACTTTCACAAACGGGAACTTTCTTTAAAAGAAATAATCATTTTTTATTCTACTGTATATTAAATCAATTATTTTGCAAATTGTTTTTTTTTCCGCCGAAAAAAACGTAATCAGTAGCCTGATAAACTCAAAGTCATAGATTTTACTCAAATTTACTCAACAAAATATATGGGTATGAAATTTTGCATTATTACACACTTTTTAGCTTTTGAGGTTATGTTAACCGAACTATTGAGATGTAGGTTAGAAGTACTAAGTGAATCAGACTAATCTGGTACATAATTGCTGTTTAAATAAATCGATTTTTTAGTTACCAACTTCATTGTACAACAAGTTTTGATGCAGAATTTTTTTGCAATTTTGGTGTAAAATTTGGAAGTTAGTTAGTTAATTCAACTTTCTATACACGATACTCGCTTTATAGAAGGATAGATCTAGATAGAAAACCGTTTTTAGACTTGAACGAAAACAATCTTCTAATGTAAGTTCCGACATAGTTCCAGACAAGGTCGCATAAGATTCTGTCGAGCAAATAATTCATATTTATGTTCCCGATGTTCGCTTCGAACCTGGATAGATTCAGATAGAAACCCGACTTCAGGCATAAGCGAAAACAGCCTTCTAATGCAAGTCCCGACATAGTTAGAGATAGGGCCGCAAAAGATTCCGTCGGCCAAATAATTCAACTTTTCCTTTCCGAAAGTCGCTTTGAAGCCGGATAGATCCAAATAGAAAACCGTTTTTAGACATAAACGAAAACAATCTTCCCGTGTAAGTTCCGACATAGTTCATGATATGGCCGCACGAGGTTCCGTTGGGGAAATAATGCCACTTTCTATTTCCGAAGTTTGCTTTAAAGCTGGATAGATCCAGATAGAAAACCATTTTTAGTCTTGAACGAGAACAGTCTTCTAATCTAAGTTCCTACATAGTCCCTGATATGGCAAACTACGATCCTGCACGCAAATAATTTAGCTTTCTATTTCCGATGTTTGCTTTAAAGCCGAAAAAATCTAGATTGAAAACCGTTTTATTACTTAAACTAAAACAGGCTTCTAATGTTAATTCCGACATAGTTCCAGATAGAGCCACATAATATACCGTCGGGCGAATTATCCAACTTTCTATTTCCGATGTTAGCTTTAAAGCCGGATAGATCCGGATAGAAAACCGTTGTTAGACTTAAACGAATACAGCCTTCTGACGTAAGTTCCGACATATTTCTTGATATGGCAACATAAGATTCCGTGAGGCAAATAATTCAACTTCCTATTTGCAGTGTCAGCTCTAAAGCCAAATAGATCCAGAAAGAAAACCGGTTTTAGACTCAAACGAAAACAGTCTTCTAATGTAAGTTCCGACATAGTTCCTGATATGGCCGCATAATAAACGATGTTAGCTTTAAAGCCGGATAGATCCAGATAGAAAACCGTTTTCAGTCTTAAGCGAAAACTTTCTTCTAATGCATGTTCCGACATAGTTTCAGGTAAAGTCGCATAAGGTTTTGTCGGGCAAATAATTCAAATTTCTGTGTCCGATGTTGGCTTCAATGCTGCATAGATTCAGATAGAAGCCCGACTTCATATAGGCAAAAAGAGTCTTCTAATGCAAGTTGCGACATAGTTCCAGATAAGGCCGCATAAGATGCCGTCAGGCAAATAATTGAACTTTCTATTTCCGATGTTCGCTTTAAAGCGGAATAATTCCAGATAGAAGAACGTTTTCGGAATTAAACAAAAACAATTTTCCAATCTAAGTTCCCACATAGTTCCTCATATGGCAGCATAAGATTCCGTCGGGCAAATAATTCAACTTTCTACGTCCGATTTTATATTTAAAGCCGAATAGATCCAGATAGAAAATAGTTTTAATACTTAAACTATAACAGGCGTCTAATGTTAGTTCAGCCATAGTTCCAGATAAAGCCACATAAGATTCCATCGGGCGTATGATTCATCTTTCTATTTCTGATGTAAGCTTTAGAGGCGGATAGATCCAGATAGAAAACCATTGTTAAACCTAAACGAATACACCCTTCTGACGTAAGTTCCGACATAGTTCCAGATAAAGCCACAGAAGAATCCGTCCGAAAAATAATTGAAATTTCTACTTCCGATGTTAGCTTTAGAAGCCAGATAGATGCAGATATAAACCCGTTTTCAGACCTGAACGAAAGCAGTCTTCTAATGGAGATTTCGACATAGTTTCAGATAGAGCCGCATAAGGTTCCTTTAGGCCAATAATTCAGTTTTCTGCTTCCGATGTGCGCTTCAAATCCAGATAGATCCAGATAGAAAACCCTTCTTAGACCCGAACGAAAGCAGTCTTCTAATGTAAGTTCCGAGATAATTCCTGATATGGCCGCATAAGAGTCAGTCGGGCAATTTAACTTTCTATTTCCAATCTTCGCTTTAAAGCTGAATAATTCCAGATAGAAAACCGTTCTTAGAATTGAACAAAAACAGTTTTCTAATGTGAGTTCCCACATAGTTCCTGATATGGCAGCGTAAGGTTGAATGAGGCAAGTAATTTAACTTTTTATTTACGATGCTAGCTTTAAAGCCGGATAGATCTGGATAGAATACCGTTTTTAGGCTTAAAGAAAAAGAGTTTTTAATGTAAGTTCCGACAGAGTACCAGGTAGGGCCGCATAAGATTCAGCAGAGCGAATAATTTCACTTTCTATTTCCGATGTTTGCTTCGTAGCCGAATAAATGCAGATAGTAAACCGTTTTTAGTTTTGAACGAAAATAGCCTTATGATAAAAATTCCGACATATTTTCTGATATGGCAGCATAGGATTCCGTCGAGCAAATAATTCAACTTTCTATTTCCGATGTTCGCTTTAGAGCTGGACAGATCCAGATAGAAGACCATTTTCAGACCTAAACGAAGACAGTCTTCTAATGCAAGTTCCGACATAGTTCTAGATAGGGCCACATAAGGTTCAGCCGGGCAAATAAATAAACTTTCTATTCAAGAGTTTCGCTTCAAAGCTAAAGAAATCCAGATAAAAAACCGTTTTTAGGCTTCAACAAAAACAGTCTTCTCATGTAAGTTCCGAAGTAGTTCCTCATATGGCAGCATAAGTTTCCGTAGGGCGAAAAGTTTAGCTTTCTATTTCCGAAGTTTGACTGAAAGCCGAATGAATTCAGATAGAAAACCGTTTTTTCGACTCCAATGGAAACAGAATTCAAATGTAAGTTTCGACATAGTTCGTGTTTTGGCCGCATAAGATTCCATCGTGCTAATAATTCAACCTTCTCTTTTCGATATTCGCTTTAAAGCCGGATAGATCTAGATAGAGATCCCTTTTTAGACTTAAAGGGAAACAGTCTTCTGATGTGGGTTCCGTCATAGTTCCTAATAGGGACGCATAAGATTCTGTCGGGCAATTGATTCAACTTTCTATTTACGATGCTCGCTTTGAAGCCGGAAAGATCCAGATAGAAAACCGTTTTCCGACTTAAATGGAAACAGTCTTCTAATGTAAGTTCCGACATAGTTTCACATAGGGGCGCATACGATCCCGTCAGGCAAATGATTTAACTTTCTATTTCCGATGCTCGCTTCAAAGCCGGATAGATCCAGATTGAAAACCGTTTTTAGACTTGAACGGAAACAGACTTCTAATGTAGGTTCCGACATCGTTGCTGATGTGGCCGCAAAAGTTTCCCTCGGGCAAATAATTCCTATTTCTAATATCGATGTTCGCTCTAAGGCCGGATGGATGCAGATAGACCACCGTTTTTAGAATTAAACGAAAACTGTCTTCTAATATGAGTTACGTCATTGTTTCTTACAGGGCCGCACAAGATTCGATCAGGCAAACAATTTAACTTTCTATTTCCGATGTTCGCCTTAAAGCCGGATGGATCTAGATAGAAAACTATTTTTAGACTTAAACGAAAACATTCTCCTAATTCAATTTCCGGCATATTTCCAGATGGGGCCGCATAAGGTTCTGTCAGGCAAATAATGCAGTTTTGTGCCTTCGATGTTCGCTTTAAAGATGGATATATGCTGATAGAAAATGGTCTTTAGACTTGAAAGAGAACAGTCTTATAATGTAAGTTCCAACGAAGTCCCTGGTGTGGCCGCATAAGTCTTCGTCGAGCAAATAATTCAGCTTTCTATTTCCGATGTTCGCTTTAAAGCTGGGTGGATTCAGATAGAAAATCGTTTTAAGACTTAAACGCAAACAGTCTTCTAATGTAAGTTAAGACATAGCCCCTGATATGGCTGAATACGATTTCGTTGGGGAAACAATTTAAATTTCTATTTCCGATGTTCGCCTTAAAGCTCGATAGATCCAGATACAAAACCGTTTTGAGACTTGAGCAAAATCAGTCTTCTAATGCAAGCTCCGACACAGTTCCAGATAGAGCCGCATAATATTACGTCAGGCAAATAGCTTAGTTTTCTTTTTCCGATTTTAGGATCAAATCCGGATAGATACAGATAGAAAACAGTTTTGGACTTAAACGAAAACAGTCTTATAATGTAATTTCCGACATAGTTCCATATAGGGCCGAACAAGGTTCCGTAGGGCAAATAATTCAGTTTTCTGTCTTCAGTGTTCGTTTCAGAGGCGGATAGATCCAGATGAAGAACGTTTTCGAGAATTAAACAGAAACAGGCTTCTAATGTAAGTACCGACATAGCTCCAAATAGGGCCGCATAAGATTCAGTCGAGCAAATAATTTAACTTTCTATTTCCGATTTTTGCTTTAAGGCCGAATCAAATCGGATAGAAAACTGTTCTTAGACTTCAAAGCCAGATAGATCCACATTAAAAACCGTTTTTAAACTTGAACAGAAACAGACTTCTTATGTAAGTTCCGACATCGTTGTTAATGTGGCCGCGAAAGTTTCCGTCGGGCAAACAATTTCAATTTCTATTACCGATGTTTGCTCTAAAGCCGGATAGATCCAGATAGACCACCGTTTTTAGACTTGAACGGAAACAGAATTCTAATGTAAGTTCCCACAAAATACCTGATATGGCCGCACAAGATTCCACAAGGCAAATAATTCAACAATCTATTTCCGGTGTTCGCTTTAAAGCCGGATGGATCCAGATAGAAACCCTTTTTTTAGAATTAAACAAAAACAGTCTTCTAATAATTTTAGGACACAGTTCCAGATGAGTCCGTAAATGATTCAGCCGTGCATATAATTCAAAATTCTGTTTCAGATGCTCGATTCAAAGCCGGATAGATCCAGACAGACCACCGTTTTTAGACTTGCACGGAAACAGCATTCTAATGTAAGGTCCAACATAGATCGTGCTATGGCCGCATAAGAGTCCATCGGGCAAATAATTCAACCTTCTATTTCCGATGCTCGCTTTAAAGCCGAATAGATCCAGATTGAAGACCGTTTTTAGACTTAAACGAAAACAATCTTTTTTCGTAAGTTCCGTCATAGTTCCTGATAGGCTCGCATAAGATTCTGTCGGGCAAATAATTCAACGTTCTCTTTCCGATGTTCGCTTTAAAGCCGGATCGATCCTGATACAAAACCGCTTTAGACTCAAACGGAAACAGTCTTCTAATGTATTTTCCGTCATAGTCCGTGATAGGGCCGCATGAGATTTCGTCGGGGAAAATGATTCAACTTTCTACTTCTTATGTTTGCTTCAAAGCCGGATGGATCCAGATTGAAAACCGTTTTTAGAGTTTAACGGAAACAGACTTCTAATGTATGTTCCGACATAGTTCCAGATAGGGCCGCATAATATTCAGCCAGGCAACTAATTCAACTTTCTATTTCCGATATTTGCTTTAGAGCCAAGTAGATCCGGATAGAAAACCTTTTAGACATAAACGTAAACAGTCGTCTAATGTAACTTCCGTCATAGTTCCTGATAGGTCCGCATAAGATTCCTTCGGGCAAATAATTCATTTTTCTATTTTCGATGTTGGCTTCAAACCTGGCTAGATCCAGATAGACAATAATTCTTAGACCTAAACAAAAACAGTCTTCCAATATAAGTTCCGACATAGTTCCAGATAGGGTCGCATAAGTTTCAGCTGGGCAAATAATTCAACTTTCTATTCCCGATGTTCGCTTTAAAGATGAACAGATCCAGATAGAAAACGGTTTTCAGACCAGAACAAAAACAGTCCTCTGATGTAAGTTCCGACATAGTTCCAGATAGGGCTGCATAAGATTCAGCCAGGCAAAAAATTCAACTTTCTATTTCCAGGTTTCCCTTTAAAGCGGATGGATCCAGATAGCGTTCCGTTTTTAGACTTAAACGGAAACAGTTTTCTAATGAAATTTCAGACATATTTCCAGATAATGCCGTAGAAGTTTCAACCGTGCAAATAATTCAAGTTTCTATTTCTGATGTTCGCTCTAAAGACAAATAAATCCAGATAGGAAACCGTTTTTAGACATAGACGACAAAAGTATTAAGATTCAGGTTCCGACATAGTTCCAGATAGGGCCGCATAAGATTCTGTCTGTCAAATAATTTAAATTTCTATTTTCAATGTTCGCTCTCAAGCCGGACAGATCCAGATAGAAAACCGTTTTTAAACTTGAACGAAAACAGTCTTCTAATGTATGTACCATCATCGTTCCTGATAGGACCGAATATGGTTCTTCTGGGCAAACAATTCAGTTTTCTGTTTCCGATGTTCACTTCAAAGCTGGATAGACCCAGGTAGTCAACCTTTATTGACTTAACCGGGACCAGACTTCTAATTTAACCTCCGAAATCGTTGCTGATGTGGCCGCATGAAACTCCGTTAAGCAAATAATTCAAATTTCTATTTCCGATGTTCACTCTGAAGCCGGACAGATGCAGATAGAAAACCGTTTTTAGACATAGACGACAAAAGTCTTCGGATTCAGGTTCCGTCATAATTCCTGATAGGGCCGCATAATATTATTTCAAGCAAACAGTTCAGTTTCTGTATCCGATGATCGCTTCAAAGCCGGGTAGATCCAGATAAAAACATTTTTTGACTCAAACGGAAACAGTCTTCTAATGCAAGTTTCGCGATAGCTCCTGATAGGGCCGCATAAGATAGATCGATGCAGATAGAAAACCGTTTTTAGACTTGAAGGAAAACATCCAGATCCATCAAGCTAGCGCCTCCACAATCGATATTCCCAAATTTCTTCGTATCAGAATTTTGGGTTTTTTTTGGGCTTTTTTTGGGCTGTATTGCCGATTTTTGGACTCCACTACTTTTTTTGAAAATTCAAATTTGGAGTGGAGGTGCTGACTTGATTCACGCCAGCACCTCCACTATGTAAAAATTCAAAACGATTGAAAATCAAGCACGACAGAATTTTTTGTTTTTTGGGCTGTCGAATGCGCTAACAACCGATTTGCAAGAACAACCCCTACTGAAAATAAATCTACTTTAATGTATAAACCCAAACGCGGAAAAAACTACGTACACTATAATTTTGGGCTTATTTTGGGCTCTTGAATCCACGAAAAATAATTCAAAAAACCACCCCCTATGAACAGAAAAACCACCATCTTGCAAAAACTAAAATCTGCAAAAAAATAAAGTGCTTCAGAATTTTAAGCATACTTTGGGCTCTCGAATGCACAAAACAAAAATTTCCAAAACCACCCCTATGTACAAAAAAACCAAACCCTTAGTAAAAACTCAAACATGGAAAATACAAAACAAAGTAGTGTAGGGCTTTTCTAGGGCGGTCGAATGCCTAAATTTTTTTGTTGCAAAAAATACCCCTACATATCAAAAATCAAAACAAGCCCCAATTTTCGGAAACTTATTGGTGTTGGTATTTTTGAGGAACACAAAAATCAGAAACTCTATTCAAACTGTCAAATTCTAAAAAACATTGTTTTTTGACAATGTCGTATCTACTTGGTGTCAAGGGGTTGCTTTTCAACTGTAAGGGTTGGAGCCCAAAAATCGATGTTGTTATTATCCAGGAGCCCAAAAATCAGAGACCCTATTTACATTGTGCAATTCTAAAAAACACTGTTTTTTGACAAAGTCATATCTAGTTGGTGCCAAGGGGTAGTTTTTCAACTGTAAGGGTTGGAGCCCAAAAATCGGTATTTTTCAGGAGCCCAAAAATTAGAGATTCTATTTACACTGTAAAGTTCTAAAAAACATTACTTTTTGATAAAGTCATATCTACTTGATGCCAAGGGGTTGCTTTTAAACTGTAAGGGTTGCAGTAAAAAAATCGGTGTTAATATTTTTCAGGAGCACAAAAATCAGAGACTCTATTTACACTGTACATTTCTGAAAAACATTATTTTTTCGACAAAGTCATATATTCGTGGTGTCAAGGGGTGGCTTTTCAACTGTAAGGGTTGGAGCCCAAAAATTGGTGTTGGTATTTCTCAGGAGCATTCAAATCAAAGACTCTACTTAAACTGTAAAATTCTAAAAAACATTATATTTCGACAAAGTGATATCTATTTGGTGCCAAGGGGTAGCTTCTCAACTGTGAGGGTTGGAGCCCAAAAATCTGTATTTTTCAGGAGCCCAAAAAGCAGAGACTCTATTTACACTGTAATATTCTAAAAAAGATTGTTTTTTGACAAAATCATATCTTCGTGGTGTCAAGGGGTTGCTTTTCAAATGTAAGGGTTAGAGCCCAAAAATCAGTGTTGGTATTTTTAAGAAGCCCAAAAATCAGAGACTCTATTTACACTGAATGATTCTAGAAAACATTGTTTTTTGACAAAGTCATATCTTCGTGGTGTTAAGGGGTTGGTTTTCAACTGTAAGGGTTGGAGATCAAAAATCGGTATTTTTCGGGAGTTCAAAAAGCAGAGACTCTGTTTAAACTGTGAAATTCTAAAACACATTGTTTTTTGACAAAGCCATATCTTCGTGGTGTCAAAGAGTTGCTTTGCAACTGTAAGGGCTGGAGCCCAAAAATCAATGTTGGTTTTTTTACGAAGCCGAAAAATCAGAGACTCTATTTACACTTTAAGACTCTAGAAAACACTATTTTTTGACAAAGTCATATCTTCGTGGTGTTAAGCGGTTGGTTTTCAACTGTAAGGATTGGAGCACAAAAATCGGTGTTGGTATTTTTGAGGAGCCCAAAAATCAGAGACTCTATTTACACTGTAAAATTCTAAAACACATTTTTTTTTGACAAAGTCATATCTTCGTGGTGTCAAGGGGTTGCTTTTCAAATGTAAGGGTTGGAGCCCAAAAATCGGTGTTGGTATTTTTCAGGAGCCCAAAAATCAGAGACCCTATTTACACTGTAAAATTCTGAAAAACATTATTTTTTGACAAAGTCATATCTACTTGGTGCCAAGGGGTTGCTTTTCAAATGTAAGGGTTGGAGCCCGAAAATCGGTGTTGATATTTTTCAGGAGCCCAAAAATCAGAGACTTTATTTACACTGTAAAATTCTGAAAAACATTATTTTTTGACAATGTCATATCTTCGTGGTGTCAAGGGGTTGCTTTTCAACTGTAAGGGTTGGAGCACGAAAATCGGTATTGGTATTTTTCAGTAGCCCAAAAATCAGAAACTCTATTTACACTGTAAAATTCTGAAAAACATTATTTTTTGACAGTCATATCTACTTGATGTCAAGGGGTTGCTTTTCAACTGTAAGGGTTTGAGCTCAAAAATCGGTGTTGGCATTTTTCAGGAGCCCAAAAATCAGAGATCCTATTTACACTGTAAAATTCTGTAAAACATTATTTTTTGACAAAGTCATATCTACTTGGTTCCAAGGGGTTGCTTTTCAAATGTAAGGTTTGGAGCCCAAAAATCGGTGTTGGTATTTTTCAGAAGCCCAAAAATCAGAGACCCTATTTAGACTGTAAAATTCGGAAAAACATTATTTTTTGACAAAGTCATATCTTCGTGGTTTCAAGGGGTTGCTTTTCAACTGTAAGGGTTGTAGCGCAAACATCGCTGTTAGTATCTTTCAGGAGCACAAAAATCAGAGACCCTATTCACACTGTAAAATTCTGAAAAACATTATTTTTTGACAAAGTCATATCTACTTGGGGCCAAGGGGATGCTTTTCAAATGTAAGGGTTGGAGCCCAAAAATCGGTGTTGATATTTGTCTGGAGCCCAACAATCAGAGACTTTATTTACACTGTAAAATTCTGAAAAGCATTATTTTTTGCAAAGTCATATCTTCGTGGTGCCAAGGGGTTGCTTTTCAACTTTAAGGGTTGGAGCCCAACAGTTGTTGTTATTATTTTTCAGGAGCCCGCAAATCAGAGACCCTATTCACACGGTAAAATTCTGAAAAACATTATTTTTTGACAAAGTCATATCTACTTGGTGCCAAGGGGTTGCTTTTTAAATGTAAGGGTTGGAGCCCAACAATCGATGTTGTTATTTTTCAGAAGCCCAAAAATCAGAGACCCTATTTACACTGTAAGATTCTGAAAAATATTATTTTTTGACAAAGTCATATCTTCGTAGTGTCAAGGGGTTGCTTTTAAACTGTAAGGGTTGGAGCTCAAAAATCGTTGTTATTATTTTTCAGGAGCCCGAAAATCAAAGACCCTATTTACACTGTAAAATTCTGAAAAGCATTATTTTTTGAAAAAGTCTTATCTTCGTAGTGTCAAGGGGTTGCTTTTCAACTGTATGGGTTGGAGCTCAAAAATCGGTGTTTTGGTGTTTTTCAGGAGCCCAAAAATTAGAGACCCTATTTACACAGTAAGATTATGAAAAATATTATTTTTTGTCAAAGTCATATCTTCGTAGTGTGAAGGGGTTGCTTTTCAACTGTAAGGGTTGGAGCTCAAAAATCGGTGTTGGTATATTTCAGGAGCCCAAAAATCAGGCACTGTATTTACACTGTGAAATTTTGAAAGACATTATTTTTTGACAAAGTCATATTTACTTGGTGTCAAGCTTTTGCTTTTCAAATGTAAGGGTTGCAGTCCAAAAATCGGTGTTGGTATTTTTCAGGAGCCCAAAACTCAGAGAGTCTATTTACACTGTAAAATTCTGAAAAACATTATTTTTTGGCAAAGTCATATCTTCGTGGTGTCAAGGGGTTGCTTTTCAACTGTAAGGGTTGGAGCTCGAAAATCGGTGTCGGTATTTTTCAGGAGCTAAAAAATCAGAGACCCTATTTACACTGTAAAATTCTCAAAAACATTATTTTTTGACAAAGTCATATCTTCGTCGTGTCAAGGGGTTGCTTTTCAACTGGAAGGGTTGGAGCTCGAAAATCGGTGTCGGTATTTTTCAGGAGCTAAAAAATCAGAGACCCTATTTACACTGTAAAAATCTGAAAAACATTATTTTTTGACAAAGTCATATCTACTTGGTGCCAAGGGGTTGCTTTTCAAATGTAAGGGTTGGAGCCCAAAAATCGGTGTTGGTATTTTTCAGGAGCCCAAAAATCAGAATTTCGGTCTGTCGTTTTACGAATGCTACCTGTGAATACTATTCTTTACGTTATTAAAAACGCCAGACCTTATACTACGCAAAATCCAAGTTTTTTTATTGATAATTGTCTAGTCTGGCAGTATGTTATCACCAAGCTATGGGTCTGGCGATTGAGTCATAGTGAACCTGGGGCATCAATAATCGATCCTAGAAAAAAATTGGTTCTTATACTGTCACTGCAATAACAAAATATTATATAAGCTACTAAAAAACCTCACAGGAAAGCAAATAATATTATTTTCCTCGGATAATATATAAAAAAAATCAAATAATAAAAAATTCTATTTTGAACTTCACGCAGTTTTTCCATTCAGGTTTTACGTAGATTTTAATGGGATCCTACACACACGTGTAGAAATTTCAAATACCTGTACTATAAGCAGAATAAAAATGCGCAAACTAATCAAAGCATTTGATACCTCAAGACGGTCAACATTAGCCAGTGCCACGGGATTTTGAAATACTGTTTAGAATATGACTGCAGCGCCGCCTATATTACTCTCGAAGTTCAGAGGTAACTCTGTAACAAGTGTGCAAGACTCAGTCGGTAATATCGGAAAACACAAAATACTCAAAACGAAAAGAAAGCATATATTTAATCTATTGAGTGTTTTCTCTGTATTTTATTCGTGAATCATTCAAGACTCAATCTTTTTCGATTTTAGAATTTTAATGATAATTTTTGTACAGAGTTGCTGTATAATTTTATTTCAGTTACAAGAAAGATTATGAGGGTTTCACTGAAATATGATTTATTAAAATAAGCATAAATATTTTTGACCATTTGTTTGCAATAATATTTTTGAATAGATAATTCAGCTTTGGCTAACATCTTTTCGAACATTTTCATTGAAAATTTTTAAATAGCATTTGATTCTATATAGCCTTTCACCGTGGCCATTTACGAATAATCAATTATAATAATTAATTCAAATTGAATTTTTCTGCAAATTTTTGTTTTATCAGTGGTTGAGGCCAAATTATTATGTCAAATTTTTTGTGTAAATTATGGCTCTAAAAATAGTAATAATTGGATAAAATAATTTTACAAAATTTCAAAGCCATAAAGGGCTGCAATTTGGGAGAATAAAATAGTTATAAAAAAATCTAATTCCAAAAGGTACGACGGTATGTTTTCAACATGCTTTTCATTATATTTGGGTTTTTTAAATTATAGTATTATCTACCATTTTCTTTTTAAACATTAAAAAATGGATTGATTTACGTTTCTTTCTATTTAGAACTAATATTTTTTGTAAAATTTTGACATAATTATACGTAACTGTAAAAATTCGTAGAATTTAATTTGTAAGTTTGAACCGTGTCCACATAGAAAAACGTTATTACCGTTCCGAAATATTGTGTGCTTTTTGTTTGAAAAAATTATTCATCATCAGCCCAATAGAGAATTGAAGTGTTAAAAATTATTCTTCATACACTGAAAGAAAAAATTAGTAAAATTAACTAGTTCAATGTTCGGCTAGAGGTATTACTAGTTTTTTGGTTAAATAAATTAAAAATCTAGTTGATTTAACTAAAATCTATAGTTAATTTTACTAGAATTAACTAGTGCGTAATCCCACTTTTTTCTGTGTAGTAAAGATATAGTAATTTGTTGAAAATTATATTTTTCTATTATTTTGGAACACTTTTTTACATTCTCATCATTTAGATGAAATGCCTTAGATTCATGTGATTTTGGACCTATCCAGTTTTCGTAAATTAGCGACGTTTTGAGACCTTCTGAGTCAGAAAAAATAGTTTTTGCGAACATGTCTGTCTCTGTCGGTCTGTTGACTGACGACGCGATAACTTTCGAAAGAATTTTCCGATTCGAGTTTCCTTTTTCACACTGGTTTGTGGTCCGAAAATACAGGGCAAGTTCGTTAGCGAGCCTTCTACTGCCAATATTTATGGGTTTCGCCATGGAAAATGAAACTGAAGAACGTAATAATTCAATTTTCCCCCGAAACTGCGCAAGATACAATAGAAATACAAGAGACCAAAATTATTTGTTTTTGAAAGTTCTACAAAATTGCTCGCAACTGTTTTTCAATAGTAATGATACTTTCTATTTTAAACTTAGAAAATTCCATAAGAAAATCGAAAATTCAAATTTAGAGCTAAACAACGCAAAAGATGATAAAATGGGCAACAGCAAAATTTCTCGTATCAAATAAACCTACAAAATTTTCTCTTACTATTTTTCAATAGCACCCATAGTTCGGCGGGAAAATTTGAATTTTTATATCCTCATCATTAAGTGGAATGTCTTAGATTCATGTGATTTTGGGCCTATCCCATGTTTGTCAATTCTTGCCTATCGAGCGCGAAGCGCGAGAACCAACAGTTGCGCACCCTAGGTGCGCTAGGAACGAAGCAAACCGCGCGCGCAGCGCATGAGGAGAATGTGCCCGTGCAGCGGGCAGATTTTTTAGAAGTAATTTTATAATGTAATTGTGTAAGGCCCAGATATATTATTTAAACTATAAGGAAACATATATATGAAGTATCACATTTGCACAAAGCACAAAGATTCAAAAGAAGCCTTTGAGAAAAGGTGTGGAAAGTGGCGCCATCTATGTCGCAAATCTAATGCTATCTATGTCGGGAATTCGCACATCCTTTTATTGTTGCAAAACTCGAGAGAAAATAATTTTTTTGTCTCTTCACACTTTATAAAGAAGTCGGAAAAGATTTTCATCATTTTCTGTTTATTGTTTCGTTTTTACCACTTCACAATGAAATTGACTCTTTTAAACCATTTTTTGTATCATTTCGCTATTGCGCAGATCAACATTTTTGAGCCATTTTCCTTTGTGGTAATTTTATTTCACAGAAAGAAGCCTGGATGCACTACTGGAATTTTGTATTGAAATGCTGGAGTGAACATTATTTTAGCTCTGAAGTGCGGCTGACAGTCAAAACGCTCTCTTGAGTTCAAACAGTTGTGGTAAAATCTTAAATCGAGCGAACAAAATATAGTTATTAATTTGTTTCATTTTCTTATTTTTTATGATAAACATCCTCCTAGGAACTCACCCCCCCCCCTTCTATTTTTAACAGATTTGTTAAAAAATGTAAATTGAATTGTTTTAAGACGTAGGGGATTGGTGTCTAAAATGCGGACATACTAGCATTTATCAGAAATATTGAAGAAATTAGGTAATGTTAAATCCTTCTTATGTTCAACGTCTGGGAATAAATTAGATGAAAGTAGTGACAAAAGTCAAAAAGACTACTTCCAGCCAAAAATAGTATAATTTATTGTGTCAAGATCATAAACGAAACTAATACGTATAACGTTTCGAAACATGTACCAATTTCCTTATCAGATCAAAATTGATCATTAAATCAGGTTAAAAAAGGTTCAAATTAAGTTAAGCAACGAAAATGAGTAAGGATTGTTGTGGTTGCTCGTTCATATGCAAAAATTAAAAAAAATGTTAATGATAGAGTGAAAAATATTGTTGAGTCATAATTTTGAATATAGTTATAAAGAATTAGCCTGAAACTAAGTTGAAGGTAATGTCCAAAAAAGCCAATATTATTACAATATTATTAAATGTTAATTTTGACATATTATTAACAATATATTCAAATTACAACTAAGTTTTACGGTTAATTGTATCGTCACGATTACTGGGACATTAAACATATATTTTAATTTGCTTTATCATGTTAAACATGATTTTTTAACTAAAATGAATTTCATTTCTGTCTAAAAAAAATTATATATTTGTTTTCTTGTTTTAGTGATCTTGAGAAATTGGACTAGTTCCTTTATATTTTCTAACCTTCTGAGTGTTAAATTTGTTTACAATTTTCTAACCTAATATTTTATCAATGAATTGGTTAGATTTTGTAAAATTATTATACTTAATTACTTGTTTTAGTATCAAATAATTACTTAGATGAGCACGAAATTGACTGTGGTACTTTTCAGCCTTATTATTCGTCGTGACTCCACTTTCATAGTGTTCAAATTCTACTACCTTATTTTTTAGATTTACGCGAAATGTCAAACTCAGAATGTAAACATTGTCGAAAATCTTCCTCGATCTTGCTTGCAGATTCAAGTCGGGATGGGATGAGATGAAACAATTGAAAACCAAAAGTTCTCGACAACAAAAATACCTCTAACACGGGCAATATGAAGCGAGATCCGAGAAATTCTCGTCTCGGCATGCAGCTCTAAATAGAACCATTCTGTTTGAAAGTGATCTTTTTTCGTACTGATACATATTGCTTCATGAAAACATTAATTTTTTTCTACAATTTTGACTGCCATTGTGACTTTTATGCCATTTGTAGAATATGCGAAATAATTTAACTTTGGTTTCAAAATCAGCACCCGTAAAAACAAGCAGGCGTACCAAGTTTCATCAAAATCAGTATGGTTTGAAAACATAGAGTATTATTTTTTGACTTGCTCATGTCAAATGAATTTTCATTGTTTAGCATGTATAGACGAACAGTTTGCCTAACCAACTGTGCGAAGCGTTTAATTAAAGAGGTATATATTTAAGTTCTAATCTCTGGAGCGTTAGTAACTTCATTTATATTTATATTTATATTTAACATTTATATATTTAATAGTCCACGTGATAGTTTACATAATTGTCCTCAGTCACTTATTATTCTATTTGTATGATTATTTCGTCTCGTAGATTATAACTTTCGCCAAGAGTTTTATACTCCTTTTATGGTTTTAATTTTTCACTTGCTTCAATTCTATCATCAGGCTGTTCAATTGCAGGCAGAATAACATGCATTTTATACACCGAATAACTTCAGAAGAGAAGCTTTTTTCGTTTCATTTCGTTTCTCTCTCTCTCTCTCTCTCTTCTATTACAGGAAAGTGGTAATACTTCTCGTAATTATGACGTTGACAGCATTTAGATACATATATTTGTAACGTGTGTAAATTGTTAACCGTTTCTTACAGAAGGGCAGTCATTCGTTACTGACAAAGTTATAGCTGTGTCACTTTTGTGTTATCTCAGTTATAAAAAAATTTGTAAGTGAAGCGCAACTGAGTTCCAGTTTAATAAATTGTAACTGCAATAGACACATTAATTCCATATACATTTTACATGTATAAACTTTCCAAATATGCTTCATATATCTCATGTCCTAACTTTTTCTTTCCATTTGCTTTTACTAATAAATAATTTCTTCGGAACCTCGTTTCTAGCATTCTAAGAGAAAAGTAGTTTCAATGGCACTTATAGTTAATCTAGGAAATAACTGTTAGTGCAGTGAATTACTTCTCAATTTTTTAAGTTGTGACTATACTGAGAGAGTTATTAATTTTGGAACTTTGAACTGTATCAAGTTACTCAGTCGATTGAAAAGGTGTCTCATATCAATAAGAGCGAGAACAGTGACTGAAGTGACTTTTTCCTTCAAAGAAGTGACTACAGTGACTTTCTTATAAAACAGAAGTGATACTTTTAC
The DNA here is from genome assembly GCA_011634705.1 of Andricus grossulariae. Taxonomy (NCBI): domain Eukaryota; kingdom Metazoa; phylum Arthropoda; class Insecta; order Hymenoptera; family Cynipidae; genus Andricus; species Andricus grossulariae. The sequence goes on along the minus strand of JAABKJ010007545.1, from coordinate 188,237,328 downwards.
AGATGAATGAAAGCTGTAATAACTGATAAGTAAATAAACACATTAACTTAAACCTCAAGACTTTATAATAAGGTAAATTTTTTTGCCAACAGTCCTTGGGCTCGTCTTTGTACACAGAAAGAAATTTAGGACAGCTGTTGCGTTTGATGTAGTATAGAAACACAACCACGATTGTAACGCGACAGCAGCGCCATTTTACGTGAAGCAACGGCCTTAAAATGTGGTGCAACTCTGCTCTCTCATGTTTGGGAATACTGCTGTCCCGAACAAGAGAACGTAAACGTACTACAGTAGTCGACCCGACTTCGACTGAAATGAAAAATGTTAACTTTGAAAAAGTTAGCCTAAAAGCTTTTATAAATTGAAGAATAATTGTTTATTTAAAGTAATATTGATTTAATTGTTCATTTTCTTTCTGAAATTCAATATAATACATGTATTCTAAGTTTAAATAACATAAAACGAGACTTCATATAAATTTGGTGTGAATGAAAACTTGATCATGAATATGCCCAATACCTACCAGTAAAATGGCCACGAAACATACGAAAATCCTTATATTTGTTAAAAAAGGTCTCCATCATTAACAATTGCACTTATTTATAAACACTTATAACTAAAACGAGAAGCCGCGAGCGTGTATCAACCGGCGCGGCGTGTTTCCCGAAAAAGACGCAACCGGCTTACTGAATTCTGGGACTGCTGTTGTCCCAAAAGTTTGGCGCGCCGTTCATCCCTATATCGGATCGCAACGTTTTCAAAATAATAGAGTAGACCTCTTGAACACTGGGCGCGCTGGCGCTCGTGTGTTTAGCTCAGAAGTGGTACTTATAAGTACTGCAGTCTCCCTAAATTTCTTTCCGTGTAGACAGGGTTATAGCCATTGACACTGACAAGGAGAGGATGGGAGATGCAAGTCCCAGTCGAATAGGCGATGCCCATCTCGCGTGCTCTCCTTGTAAGCTGCGTATAACTGACTCAATTATTTCCAGCAGATACATGGACATTTCCATTCGCCTCTGCTTGTCTTCGGCCGATAGAATCTGTCCATTTTTCGGCTTATACGGAAAATATCCGTTTTCTTTAAGAACTGCGAGAACGGACGTTTTGCTTACACTTAATTCTCGCGCAATCTGTCTAGAGGTGATGCGGCCATTATGCAGCTCTACTGCACAACAAATCTGGATTTGCTTTTCTTGGGTCAGGACATTCTTTCTTCTTTCATTCTGAAAGAAAATTATCAGAGTACAGGATACGGAGGCTCCAAAGTTATACAGTTTACCACTGCAGCAAATATTACAAATTTGAAAATTAAACTACACCAGGGTTGAGCTTTTTCAGGCTCCTCAAAACCACAAACATACGTTTCTGTCAAAAAAAAACCATATCATATAATAGTACATTATGCAACAAGGGGCAAAAGTAGAAGATTTTGCCCGCGGGTCAGTTTACTGCCAGAACGAGAATATTGTTCCAGAGGGTGCGTTCACTGCCCAAGCTTCGCACCCGAGGGAAAAATATTCTCGTGAGGGCAATATAATCGCCCTGAAAAGCGAAGTCGGAACAACTTCTAGTTCTTAAGAGATTTTTTGGAAAGTAAAAAAAAAATTCGAAATTTTTTGGAAAAAAATTACTTTTTCTATAATTCGCGAAAAAGTGCCAGTTTTTCCACCTGTTTTTGGTGTAAAAAGTGACAAATTTTTTGTCGATGACGTGGCGCATGCGCAGTGCCGATCTTTCCGAGCAACAGTGACAAAAGTGAAGGGGCGCAGTGAAAAAAGTAAATGGATGCAGTGAGAAAAGTGAGGCACAGTGGAAAAAGTAAATGAAGTGCAAACTACTTCGTGTTACTTCGAGTGTGTTCGTGCTGCCTCGGGTGAGCTCGTGCATCGTGCGCAGCCAACTTCATTCTATTTTCCGACTCTCGTTCCTAACCTAAATTAATTTCCAAAAAGTTGATGATTGTCGTGTTGATGGTTCGTCGCTTGGCAAGAGCAAAAAAACACCGTCAGTGTCTCCGTCATGTCTCACGACATCGACACCAGCAAATATGCAAAGTTATGGGCATTCTGACCAAACATTCTTACCAGCTTATTGTTACGGCCGTATTATTGTCATGGTTTTCACCATTGCCATTCATTGTCGTCGTCAATATGTCGCAACGATGTCGTCAAGAAATCACGAAATTTTGCACCCACTGAGTTAGAACAAATAACGAAAATTTCATGCAATTTTTTGAAAATTTAAAGCAAATTTTCGGGTCAGATTTGAAACCCGCTCCGAATAGACCTGAAGTCTCCAGGAACCCATGTCGGAGCCAGAAAAGCAGAAAAGAGTAAAATCAATTATAATTATTAAAAAAACAGTTGACACATTTTGAATGAATCAGAGCTCAGTTATTGAAACGTAGAGAGTATTGAGAGGAAAAACATGATTTGACATAAGTTAAAAAGAAAGCTTTAACACAATGCCTGGTGAGCTTCTTTCTAAAATTAATTTTTATTTTCTGAATTATTATTAATGAGCTATTTTAATTAATTATTGATTGTGATTTTTATGATTTCTCTGTATTAATTTTATTAATTTTATTCAATTAAGTGAAAATCCAATGGAAGTCAGTGCTAATCCACTAAAACTTCCAGTAATATCACTGATCACACAGTTAAATGAGCCACAAATTTACTTAGAACTAAATAATTACACTAATTTTACGAAGCGTTTTAATTTACGCTACTTTCAAGAAGCAGGAAAAATAAAACCAAAATGAATCTTAATGCTTTTGGGAACATCCTGCAATACATTTCTTAGCAAAAATTTCGGTTCGATTTGAAATTGACTGTCTGATGATACTTATTTAACATTTAAAACGTTTTCTCTGGAATATTAGTTAATTTAAACAAATGAAATGAAACCGTGTTTGGAATTTCCGACAACTTTTCATGGATCCAATCAGCAGCGTGACGGCCTTGCTCAACTTTGTCGCATCCCCACCGCCTGGACCATTTTTGTCGCAAGACTCGTTCCAACGGAAAATAGATTTCCGGCGTAAAATTTCTGTCTCAAGACAATCTTCGAGATGGTGGGGATGCGACAAATTTGAGCATGACCATCGCGCTGTTGACTGGAGCCACGAGAAGTTGTAAGAAACACCAAAAATGGGTCCATTTCAGAACAATTTTCTTATGGGTTTTTTTGAGTCCCTGATTTAATATCCGTTTCTCAATTTGTCAAAAACAAAATGTCCGATCCTATACCGTGATGAAAATGCTGAAAAAAATATTTGATTAAAATGAAATCTTCTAAATATGATACGTTTCTAGAGTCGTTGATTTTAAATTCTTTGATTTGAATTTTCCAAAAAAATGTAGAATATGTTAATAAACATTAGCTCAGAATTGTACAAAATATTCCAATAAACGAATGGAGCTATTGTTCATTAATATATTGGATACAAATTACAATTGTCGACTAAGATTGAAGAAAAACATTTTACATGTTAAATAGGTATAATTCGACAGTTGATTTTAAATCGATCTAAAAAATTTTATAAGAAATGTATTGCAGCCTGTTCCCAAAAGCATTAAGATTAATTTTGGTTCGATTTTTCCTGCTTCTTGAAACCGATTCTTAACGCCGGAATGTTTGGAGCACTAACACAAAAATAATAAAGTCAGTATTTATTTATTAATTAATTTGTGGTGGAATGGTATAGATGCGACAGAGCTGGGTGAAGTGGTAGGGATGAGACGCTTTTTTTGCTTGAAAATTCATTTTTTCCTGTGAAAACAAATTTCATATTTTTCGGGTAAGAATACAAATGTTTGTATTAGCGTTTGGTTGTATTAGCGTTTGGTTAGCGTTCTTTACAAAATAAATAATAAAAATATTCGAGTCTACAGAGAGTACGACATACATGATGCCTTCGTTGTTTGATGTTTTCTTTCTTCGTGTTCGTTTTCCATTATATCGTTATCAAAATTTAAACAAATTAAATGAAACCGTGTTTGGAATTTTTGACAACTTTTCATGGTTCCAATCAGCAGCGCGACGGCCTTGCTCAACTTTGTCGCATCCCCACCACCTGGACCATTTTTGTCTCAAGACTCGTTTCGACGGAAAATAGATTTCCGGCGCAAAATTTCTGTCGCAAGACAATCTTCGAGGTGGTGGGAATGCGACAAAGTTAAGCAGGGCCGTCGGGCTGTGGACTAGAGCCATGAGAAGTTGTTAAAAAAACACCAAAAATGGTTCCATTTCAACACAATTTTTTGAAAGGTTTTTTTGACTCCCTAATTTCATATCCGTTTTTGGAATTGTCAAAAACAAAATGTCGGATCTTTTACAGTGATGAAAAAGTTAAAAAAAAAGTTCGATTAGAATGAGATCTTGTAAATATAATATGTATCTTGAGTCGTAGATTTAAAATCCTTTTATTTGAATGTCCCAAATAATTGGCGAATACATTAATAAACAATAGCTCAGAATTGTACAAAATATTCCAAAAAACAAAATGAGCTTTTTTTATCAATATATCGGATGGAAATTACAATTATTAAATAAGATTGAAGAGAAAACACTATGAATGTTAAATGAGTATCATTAGAGAGCCAATTTTAAATCGAACCCAAATTTTTCATAAGCAATGTATTGCAGCCTATTCCCAAGAGCATTGGGATCATTTTGGTTCGCTTTTTCCTACTTCTTGAAACCGATTTTTAACACCGAAATGTTTGGAGCACTCACAAATAAATAATAATGTTATTATTTATTCAATATATATATTTAATAATACTTTTGTTGTGAGATGGTGTGGATGCGACAGAGTTGTATGGCGTGGTAGGGATGAGACGCGGGGACTTTATATTTCGGCGTAAAAGTGAGAATCTTCGATTCCGCGCGACAAATTTGGTTGAGGGAGTAGGTATGTGACAAAGTTGAGCTAGGCCATCGCGCTGTGAACTGGAGCAATGAAAAGTTGTAAAAAACTCATATCATCAGACAGTCAATTTTAAATCGAACCCAAATTTTTGCTAAGAAATGTATTGCAGACTGTTCCCAAAAGCATTAAGATTCATTTTGGTTCTATTTTTACTGCTTCTTGAAACTAGTGTAAATTAAAATGCTTCGTGAATTTAGTGTAATTATTCCGTCCGAAGTAAATTTGTGGCTCATTTAACTGAGTGATCAGTGATATTACTGGAAGTTTTAGTGACTTTGCACTGACTTCCATTGGATTTTCACTTAATTGAATAAAATTAATACAGAGAAATTATAAAAATCACAATCAATAATTAAATAATCAAGCTTATTAATAATAATTCAGAAAATTAAAATTAATTTTAGAAAGTAACTCACCAGGCATTGTATTAAAGCTTTCTTCTGTAACTTATGTCAAATCATGTTTTTCCTCTCAATACTCTCTACATTTCAATAACTGAGCTCCAATTCATTCAAAATGCGTCAACTGTTTTTTTAATAATTAGAATTGAATTGACTCTCTTCTGATTTTCTGGCTCCGACATGGGTTCCTGGAGACTTCAGGTCCATTCGGAGCGGGTGACAAAACTGAACCGAAAATTTGCTTTAAATTTTTTAAAAATTACATGAACTTTTCGTTATTTGTGGTAACCCAGTGCGAGCAAAATTTCGTGATTTCTTGAAGACATCCTTACGACATCTTGTCGACGACTTTGCGACATCCTATGTCGATTTCGTTAAGATATCTTTACCATATCGTAAATACGTCGTACGATCTGACGAAGTCTTTTCAACATTATAATCACATCTTAATGACATGGGTATAGGATGTTTACTAGTCGTCGTAAAGATCCCGTAACGCTGTCGTAAAGGCGTCGTCGAATTTTGTGCCCACTGGGTAAGTTGCCATGATTAACTGAGATGGCATAATTTTGCCGAAGAACAAAAATCCAGAATATAGAAATATACTTGAAAAATAATTCCCTCAATTGAAAATGAAAGCAAATGTTTATAACCGAGTTTGAAAACTTCCGAAAGTAGCAATTACCGAAAGTAGAGTATTCCCGAAATTTCAAAGGTCCGAAGTATCAAATTGTCGAAATTTTTAATTCCCGAAATTTCAAATTACAAAACAAATTTAAAAAAATTAATATTGTTTTTTTTATGTTTGAATATACTGTAATAAACATATATTATGAATTATTATTTTAAAATATATTGATATATTTGAGGGGGGGGGGGGATTTGAAATTTCTATAGTTTCCAATTTTGGGTATTTGAAATTTTGCGATTTTGACCAGCCGAGTTTTAAAATGTCGATAACTATATCATTTCGAAAATATTTTATTTCGGGAATTTTAAATTTCGGACGGGTTCGGGGTTTCGAGTGGTCGCGTCTTTGTACTTGCCACACTCTGCGACGCGAGATACAGTCGATTGTCACGCGACGAAAACTTTACGCCGAAAACCCATTTTTCCCCGGAACGTGTCTTAGAGTCTAGGTGTGGCTTTAAAGTACCACTGAAAGAATTTTTTCTGGACAAGTCTTTCCGGGACAAGTCTTCCCGAGATATCATTTTCCACTTTAAAAAAAAACCTGTGATGCTTTGAAGAGTTTGAAGTCACAGTTGACGGAACATCTCGGAAATAACTTCCCACACTGAGAAAACATGTGGGATAACTTTTACCATATTATATGTAGTTACCGGGATAAGATATAAATAAGAAAATTTATTCGCAAATGTAATGACATATTTAATCACAAGTGCAGTACAATAGTTACCAATAAGTATGGTAACCTAATTTTGCGTCCAAGAAAAATATGCGTGCGATTATTATCGCGTATATAGGGTAAGAGCACCAATTATTGGCACCTTAGCCCTATTATTGTCATGCCAAAAACCGAAGTGAATTTTTACATTCTCATCCTAATGAGAAGGTATTGGTCAGAAAAAACGATTTTTACGGAGGTGTCTGTCTGTCTGTAGTCTGTAGTCTACACGATAACTTTCGAAAGATTGATCAGATTGGATTGTGCTTTGGTACACTTTTTCAAGGCCTAAAAAGAAAGAACGAGTTCGTCAACCGGCTATTTCGGATGAAAATTCAAAAAGTGAGCATATTTTGAAAATGTTTTAGACCACTTTTTTCAAGATTTGAAAATTCTATGTAACGTTATTAGTAGTACTCAGAAAGAACAACAATTTATCCTCATGACATTTCTTGATAAAAAGAAAATGATCAGAGTTATATTTTCAAAATCCAAAAAAACAAACGAAAATTAACATTTTAAGCCGAACTGCGCACGATATGAAAAAAAGTCACGAGGAAAACGTTTCTTTTTGAGAACACTACAAGGTTATCATAACAACTTTTTGCATTTTTTCGAAAAATCGAAAATTCAAATTTTGATCGCACAAAAAATAATTAAACATTAAAAATTCCATTTTGCGGTTAAACTATGCAAAATATAAAAAAATATGAAGAGACAAAAATCGTGCACCCAAAGGAGATCTACAAATTTGTTATTAATCACTTTGTGACAGGACGCGTAGTTTTCGTTTTATTCGTGAAAAACAACATCAAAAATGAAAAAATTGAATTTTTGGACAAAACGACACAAGATATGAGAAAAATGAATGGACAGAAATTGCTCATCCAGAAAACAGCTACAAATTTTTCATAAAAAATTTTTCGATAGGACGCTTAGTTTTTACTTTAATCGTAAAAATAACATTTAAAATAAAAAATTTAATGTTTTGAAAGACGACACAAGGAAAGAGAAGAAAATAATAGGCAAATTTGTTCACTCAAAGATGATGTACCAATTTGTTATTTATAATTTATAGAAAGGGCGAGTAGTTCTTTTTTCAATCGTAAAAAATAAGAATAAAAATAAAAAAATTAAATTTTTGGAAAAAACGACAGAAGAGAGAAAGAAAATGAAAAGACAAAAGTTGATCAACCAAAAAAGATCTTGAAATTTGTTATAAACTCTTATTATAAAAATGCATCAAAAATAAAAATTTACTTGTTAGAAAAGCCACACACTAGTATGCGTATAGCAAACTTCAGTTGTTTTACAAAACCGAGTGCAAAGCACGAGATACGTGATGAGAATGTGTTCGTTAAAGCCAAAGTAGCTTTAACAAAAAAGAATTCACAGTTACCAAATTACAGTTGTCGATGATTTGGTCTTTAATTTTAAAAGGTCTGGGCACCAATGTGGGGGAAATACAAAGAACGAGCGCGTAGCGCGAGGTAAATGCATCATCGAGCTTGAAGCGTGAGAACCAACAGTTGCGCGCCATAGGCGCGCTCAAACTTGCGAGCGAAGGGAGCCGCGCGCTCAGCGATGGATGAGAATGTGCCCGTGCAGCGGGCAGATGTTTTTAATTTTGGATATATACTTCATTGCACTGAATAATTCATATATGCATGATATGTAAAAATGATAGTAGAATTTAATTAGTTAAGGCAAAACATGCTAAAAGATATATTATCTATGAAATCAGAGAAGGGTGCCAACTATTGGGGGGTGCCAAGAATTATTAGTGCTCTTACCCTATATATATTAATTTCCATAAAATTCGGCATTTTTGTACCATGCTCGTTGGGAACGGTGAATCGAATTGGTCAAATTTAGAGCCAAGCATTAAAATTTTTGAAATTAAATTTTGAAATTACGGTTGATATCTAAATTTTTCTTCAAATTTGAATAAATATAATGTATCTCGTAAATGAAATGACATACGCCAAAACAGATTACATTTTTGAATTCAACTCCAGAATGATATGGTTATGATTCACAATGATAAAATATTATATATGATGAATAGATTCCTAAATAAATATAAATAAGTAATGTTAATCATTTGAAATAATGTTGTGGGCCAGTGACGCGTCAAGGTAACTCTTCTCCTTTTTTTCATTACCATACCTCATTTTCGCTCAATAAATAGCCTACTAAGTTTTTAAATTAAGATCGAAAAGAAATCTATTTTATCATGAATAATTTTATGCAAAATGAGCATGAAAAGATTCACAATAGTTGAACCCTCCAAAAAAACATATGATTTTTAACCAAACAGTTACATTTTTAACAAAAGCGAGAAATTTTTATACAAATAGTTGAATTTTCAACAAAAATATGAATTTTATAACAAAAAAGATGAATTCAATTAAATGTATGAATTTACATTAAAAAAAGATAGATTTTCCATGATATACATGCATTTTTCACCCAATAGTTAAATTTTCAAACAAAAACAATGAATTCTCAACAAAAAATGTAATAGTTGATATTTTTTATTTGAACCAAAAGAAGTTTCAATTTGAGATAAAAAACAGTCGAGTTCAATGATAATGAATGATGATGAGTTTTCCAACCATAAAAATTAATTTTCTACCAAAAAAGGCGAATTTTTAATAGAAAAGTTAAATTTTTAATCATGGAAACGAATTTTCATCCGAAAAGATAACTTTTTAACTAAGGATACATTTTTACCCAAAAGTACTGATGTTTAACAAAAAACATCAAGTTTTAACCAAATAGTAGAATTTTCAATCAAGAAGATAAATTTCCAGCAACGAAAAAACATTTTGAAAAAAATACATGAATTTTCAACTATATAGTCTAATTTTCAACCAGAGAAATGAATTTTCAACTAAAAAGGATGACCTTTCAACAAAAAGTATTAATTTTCTACAAAAAAAAACACGAATTTTTAATGTAATACATCAAATTTCCACCATAGTAGAATTTTCAATTAAATAGTAGAATTTTCAATCAAGAAGATTGATTTTCTAACAAAGAAATTAGTTTTGTACCAAAGAGTACAATTTTTACCTAAAGAAATAAATTTTTAACCAAAAAGTGGAATTTCCAACGAAGGAAATTAATTTTCTACCAAAAAGAGGAATTTTCAACCAAGCAGATTAATTTTCTACTAAACATGAATTGATAACATAAGGTATGTATTTTCAAACAAATAGTAGAATTTTCAACCATACAACCGAAATTTTAACGTAATAAAAAAGGTTAATTTTCTACCAAAAACACGAATTTTTGACATAATACATACATTTTCAACCAAATAGAAGAATTTTCATCCAAGAAGCTTAATTTTCTACCGAAAAAAACGAATTTTAAACTAAAGAGTAAGATTTTTAACAAAAGAAATGAATTTTGAACCAAAAAGTAGAATTTTCAACCAAGGAAATTATTTTTCTAACAAAAAGAGGAATTTTCAACCAAGGAGATTAATTTTCTACCAAACACGAATTTTTAACAAAGGCATGCATTTTCTACCTTATAGTAGAATTTTCGACCAAACAACCGAATTTTCAACAAAATACTTGAATTTTCAACGTAAGAAATTCATTTTCAACCAAAAAAATGACATTTCAACCAAAAACATTAATTTTCTACCAAAAACACAAATTTTTAACATAATACATGCATTTTCAACCAAATAGTAGAATTTTCATCCAGGAAGATTAATTTTTTACAAGAAACAAGAATTTTCTGTCAAACAACTGAATTTTCAACAAAATAGTTCAATTATCAACCAAGGAAATGAATCTTGAACCAAAAAGTAGAATTTTCAATCAAGGAAATTAATTTTCTACCGAAAAGAGGAATTTTCAAAAAGGAAAACTAATTTTATACCAAAAAAACACGAATTGCTTTTTCAAACAAATAGTAGAATTTTCAACCAGAGAGATTAATTTTTTACCAAAAAGAAGAATTTTCTACCATACAACCGAATTTTCAACAAATGCTTAAATTTTCAAGCATAAAATGATTTTTAACAAAAAAAAAAAGACATTTCAACCAAGAATATTAATTTTCTACAAAAAAAACACGAATTTTTAACGTAATACATAAAATTTCCACCATAGTAGAATTTTCAACCAAATAGTAGAATTCTCAACCAAGAAGAATAATTTTCTACCAAAGAAATGAATTTTAAACCAAAAAGTAGAATTTCCAACAAAGGAAATTAATTTTCTACCAAAAAGAGGAATTTTCAACGAAAGAGATGAATTTTCTACTAAACACGAATTTTTAACAAAATGCATGCATTTTCAACCAAATAGTAGAATTTTCAACCAAACAAGAAAATTTTCAACAAAATACTTGAATTTTCAACGTAAGAAATTCATTTTTAACAAAAAATGACATTTCAACCAAAAAGATTAATTTTCTACCAAAACACGAATTTTGAAATAATACATGTATTTTCAACCAAATAGTAGAATTTTCATCCAGGAAGAATAATTTTTTAACAACAAGAAAAATTTTCTACCAAACAACTGAATTTTCCACAAAATAGTTGAATTATGAAATCTTGAACCAAAAAAGTAGAATTTTCAACGCAGGAAATTGATTTTCTATCGAAAAGAGGAATTTTCAACAAAGAAAATTAATTTTATACCAAAAGACACGAATTGTTTTTTCAACGAAGTAGTAGAATTTTCAACCAAAAAGAATAATTTTCTACCAAAAAGATGAATTGTTGACATATTACATGTACTTTCAGTCAAATAGTAGAATTCACATCCAGGAAGATTAATTTTTTCACCAAAAAGAAGAATTTTCTGCCGAACAACCGAATTTTCAACAAAATATTTCAATTATCAACCAAAGAAATGAATCTTGAGCCAAAAAGTAGAGTTTTAAACCAAGGAAATTAATTCTCTACCGAAAACACGAATTTTTAACATAATGCATGCTTTTTCAACCAAATAGTAGAATTTTCAACTAAGAAGATTAATTTTTTATCAAAAAGAAGAATTTTTTACCAAACAACCGATTTTTCAAGAAATACTTGAATTTTCAACAAAAAAGTTATTTTGAACAAAAAAATGACATTTCAACCAAAAGGATTAATTTTCTACCAAAAATACGAATTTTTAACATAATACATGAATTTTCACCAAATAGTAGAATTTTCAACCCAGAAGATTACTTTTCTACCGAAGAAAGGATTATTCAACCAAGACTATTACTTTTTTCCCAAACAATGGAATTTTCAACAAAATAATTAAATTTCCAAGCAAAGAAATTAATTTCTCACAAAAAAAAAGAATATTCAACTAAGAAGATTAATTTTGTACTAAAAAATCGAATTTCCAACAAAATAATTTGATTTCCAACCAAAGAAATTAATTTCTCACCAAAAAGAACGTTTTTCGACTAAGAAGATTAATTTTTTACTAAAAAAGGAATTTTCAACGTAATGCATACATTTTCAATCAAATAGTAGAATTTTCAACCAAGAAGATTAATTTTCTACCACAGAACCGAATTTTCAACAAAATAGTTCAATTTTCAACCTAAGAAATGAATTTCGAATCAAAAAGTATAATTTTTAACCAACGAAATTAATTTTTAACCAAAAAATGACATTCCAATCAAGGTGAATAATTTTCTGCCAAAAAACACGAATTTTTAACAAAATACATACTTTTTCAACCAAATAGTAGAATTTTCAACAAGGAAGATTAATTTTCTACCAAACTATCGAATTTTCAAAAAAATAATTAAATTTCCAATCAAAAAAATCAATTGTTCACCAAAAAGAATGAATTTATAACTAAAAAGATTAATTTTCTACACAAAAAAATGACATTTCAACCAAAAAGAATAATTTTCTACCAAAAAGACGAATTTTTGACATAATACATGCATTTTCAGCCAAATAGTAGAAGTTACATCCAGGAAGATTAATTTTTCACCAAAAACAAGAATTTTCAACAAAATAGTTTAATTATCAACCAAGGAAATGAATCTTAAACCAAAAAGTAGAATTTTCTACCAAGGAAATTAATTTTCTACCGAAAAGAGGATTTTCAAGAAAGCAAATTAATTTTCTACCAAAAAACACGAATTTTTAACAAAATACATACTTTTTCAACCAAATAGTAGAATTTTCAACAAGGAAGATTAACTTTCTACCAAAAAGAAAAATTTTCTGTCAAACGACCGAATTTTCAATAGAATGGTTCAATTATCAACCAAGGAAATGAATCTTGAACCAAAAAGTAGACTTTTCAACCAAGGAAATTAATTTTCTACCGAAAAGACAAATTTTCCAGAAAGAAAATTAATTTTCAACCACAGAACACGAATTTTTAACATAAAACATGCTTTTTCAGCTGAATAGTAGAATTTTCAACCAGGAAGATTAATATTTACCAAAAAGAAGAATTTTTTACCAAACGACCGAATTTTCAACAACAATATTATTTTGAACCAAAAAAATGACATTTCAACCACGAAGTTTAATTTTCTACCGAAGAAAGGAATATTCAACCAAAACTATTAATTTTTCACCAAAAAATGGAATTTTCAACAAAATAATTAAATTTTCAACCAAAGAAATTAATTTCTCACCAAAAAGGAAGATTTTCAACTAATAAGATTAATTTTTTACTAAAAAAGGAATTTTCAACGTAATACATACATTTTCAATGAAATAGTAGAATTTTTAACCGAAGAGATTAATTTTCTACCAAAGAAATGAATTTCGAACCAAAGAGTAGAATTTTCAAATAACGAAGTTAATTTAAAAAAAAGAAGACATTTCAATCAAGAAGATTAATTTTCTACCAAAAAACACGAATTTTTTACGTAATGTGTGCATTTGCAACCAAAAGTAGAATTGTCAACCAGGAAGATTAATTTTTTACCGAAGAGAAGAATTTTCTACCAAACAACCGAATTTTCAACAAGTACTTGAATTTTTAATAAAAAAAATTATTTCGAACCAAAAAAATGACATTTCAACCAAGAAGATTAATTTTCTAGCAAAAACACGAATTTTCAATATAATGCATGCATTTTTAGCCAAATAGTAGAATTTTCAACCATAAAGATTAATTTTCTACCGAAGAAAGAAATTTTCAACCAATACTATTAACTTTATACCGAAAAATCGAATTTTCAACCAAATAATTAAATTTCCAACCAAAAAAATTAATTTTTCACCAAAAACTATGAAATTGCAACGAAGAAGATTAATTTTCTACCACAAAGACGAATTTTCAAAAAATACATCAATTTGCAATTAAATACTGGAATTTTCTATCAAAATATTAAAAATTTTCCTCCGAAAAGATGAGTTTTCAAGTAAAATAATGAATCATAAAAAAATGAATTTTTGACAAAGTATTGCAACTTTCAATCAAGTAGTAGAATTTTCAACAACAAAATTATTTTGAACCAAAAAAACGACATTTCAACCAAGAAGATTAATTTTCTACCAAAGAAAAGAATATTCAACCAAGACTATTAATTTTTCATCATAAAGAATGCATTTTCAACTAAGAAGATTAATTTTTTACTAAAAAGGGAATTTTCAACGTAATAAATACATTTTCAATCAAATAGTAGAATTTTCAGCTAAGAAGAATAATCTTCTACCAAAGAACCGAATTTCCAATAAAATAGTTCAATTTCCAGCCAAAGAAATGAATTTCGAACCAGAAAGTAGAATTTTCAACCAAGGATATTAATTTTTAACCAAAAAATGACATTTCAATCAAGAAGATTAATTTTCTACCAAAAAACACGAATTTTCAACATAATAAATGTATTTGCAATCAAATGGAAGAATTTTTAACGAGAAAGATTAGTTTTTTATAAAAAAATGAATTTTCTACCCAGCAACCGAATTTTCAACAAAATACTTGAATTCTTAACGAAAAAATGTTTTTTTACCAAAAAAATGACATTCAACCAAGAAGATTAATTTTCTACCGCAGAAAGAAATGTTTGACCAAGACTATTAATTATCTACCAAAAAATCGAATTTTCTACAAAATAATTAAATTTCCAACCAAAGAAATTAATTTCTCACCAAAAAGAAAGATATTCAACTAAGAAGATTAATTTTTTAATAAGAAAGGAATTTTCAACGTAATACATACATTTTCAAGAAAATAGTCAAATTTTCAACCAAGAAGATTAATTTTTTACCAAAAAACACGAGTTTTTAACATAATAGATGCATTTGGAACGAAATAGTACAATTTTCAACCAGGAAGATTAATTTTTTACAAAAAAAAAAAAGAATTTTCTACCAAACAACCGAATTTTCAACAAAATGCTTGAATTTTCAACGAAAAAATTAGTTTTTATTTAAAAAATGACATTTCAACCAAGAAGATTAATTTTTTTACGAAAACACGAATTTTCAACATAATGCATGCATTTTTAACCAAATAGTAGCATTTTCAACCAAAAGGAATATTTTTTTCTACCAAAAAGACGAATTTTTGACATGCATTTTCAGCCAAATATTAGAATTTACATCCAGGAAAATTAATTATTTACCAAAAAGAAGAATTTTCTGCCAAAAACCCAAATTTTCAACAAAATAGTTATATTATCAACCAAGGAAATGAATCTTGAAGCAAAAAGTAGAATTTCCAACCAAGGAAATTAATTTTCTACCAAAAAACACGAATTTTTAACGAAATACTTACTTTTTCATCCAAATAGTAGAATTTTCAACCAAAGAAATGAATTTCGAACCAAAAAGGAGAATTTGCAACCAACGACATTAATTTTTAACCAAAAAATGACATTTCAATCAAGTTGATTAATTTTCTACCAAAAAACACGAATTTTTAACATAATACGTGCATTTGCAACCAAATAGTAGAATTTTCAACTGAGAAGATTAATTTTCTATGGAAGAAAACAATTTTCTACCAAGACTATTAACTTTTTAACCCCAAAATGGAATTTTCAACAAAATAATTTAATTTCCAATGAAAGAAATTAATTTTTCACCAAAAAGAATGAAGTTCCAACTGAGAAGATTATTTTTCTACTAAAAAAAGGAATTTTCAACGAAGAAGATTAATTTTCTACAAAAAAGACGAATTTTAAAAAAATACATAAATTTTCAATCAAATACCGTAATTTTCTATGAAAATATTTAAAGTTTCGGCCAAAAAGATGAGTTTTCAAGTAAAATAATGAATCATAAAAAAGAGAATTTCGCATAAAGTATTGCAACTTTCAATCAAGTAGGAGAATTTTCAACAGAAAAATTATTTTGAACCAAAAAAATGACATTTCAACCAAGAAGTTTAATTTTCTACCGAAGAAAAGAATATTCAACCAAGACTATTAATTTTTTTCCGGAAAATGGAATTTTCAAAAAAATAATTTATTTCCAACCAAGGAAATTAATTTCTCACCAAAAAGAAAGCATTTTCAATTGAAAAGATTAATTTTTTACTGAAAAAGGAATTTTCAACGTAATACATACATTTTCAATCAAATAGTAGAATTTTCAACCAGGAAGATTGATTTTCTACTGAAGAAAGAAATTTCCAACCAAGGCTATTAACTTTCTACCAAAAAATCGAATTTTCAACAAAATAATTAAATTTCCAACCAAAAAAATTAATTTTTCACCAAAAACTATGAATTTTCAACTGAGAGGATTAATTTTCCACTAAAAACAGGAATTTTCAATGAAGAAGATAAATTTTCTACCAAAAAGACGATTTAAAAAAAATACATAAATTTTCAAATAAATACCGGAATTTTCTATCAAAATAATACAATTTTCCTCCGAAAAAATGAGTTTTCAAGTAAAATAATAAATCATGAAAAAATGAATTTTTGACAAAGTATTGCAACTTTCAATCAAGTAGTAAAATTAAAAAGATAATGAATTCACAAAACAAATTTAATAGTTGATATTTCAACGAAAAAATATATTCGAATTTTAAATAAAAAATAGTTGAATTCATTAAAAAACGAGGATTTAACAAAATACTTAAATCCTCAACAAAATCCGTTGAATTTTGAACCAAAATAGTTGAATCTTCAACCAAGACTTATAATTTTTAACCCAAAAGTCGAATTTTCAACAAAGTAATTAAATTTCCAACCAAAGAAATTAATTTTTCACCAAAAAGAATGAATTTTCAACTAAGAAGATTAATTTTCTACTAAAAAAAATCATTTTCAACAAAGAAGATTAATTTTCTACCAAAAAGACAAATTTTCAAAAAGTGCATAAATTTTCAATCAAATACTTGAATTTTCTAATAAAATATTAAAATTTTCCACTGGAAGGATAAGTTTTTAAGTAAAATAATAAATCATAAAAAATTCCTCCTGAGTTTATAAAATATTACGAAGATTTTATTTTGAGCAAAGAAATTGAACTTTTTTAGTCTAAAAATTCAACTATTTGGTTAAAAATGCAACTATTTTGTAGAAAGCTCGTCTTTCTGGCTTTCAAATTCAACATTTTAGATGATTTTTTTTTTCTGATTGACTAAAAAATCTTCTTCGGTTAACAAGTTCAATTTTTTTTTAATTTGAATTTTTCGTTTGAAAATTCATTTCTCTTGGTTGAAATTTCATGTTTCGTGGTTTAAAATACTTTTTTGGTTCAAAATTCAACTAAATGGTTTTAAGTTGAATTCCTTTCTCAAATGTTAATTTTTTTTTTACTGAAAATTTAACCATTTGGTTCAAAAATTCAACTGTTTGGTTAAAGATGAACTTTTTTATTTAAAATTCATATTTTCGAGTTGAAAATTCAACTGTTTTGTAGAAAATTTGTTTTTAATTGACATAGTTTTTTTAATGAAAATTTAACAATTTCTTTTTTAGTTGCAAAATTTTCTCTTTCGATTCAAAATTCAGCTAATTTGTTGAAAATTGGTCCATTTGGCATAAAATTAATCCTCTCAATTAAAAATTAATCATTCTGGTTTGAAAATTCAACATTTTAAATGAACTTTTGTTCTTTATTGAAAATTAAAAAAAAAACACTAATTTTAATTTCAAAATTTTCTTCTAAACACAATGAAAAAAACTCCCAGAAAAAGTTAGACAAATAATTTTCTTCATTCTTTACAACATAAAATTATTAAATTAATTTTTGCGAGATGTAATTACCATTTAAAGATGTTAACGTCTGAATTTAAAAATTCAAATTAATACAAACTTCGATTTTAAATCAATGACTTCGGAAAAACAATTTTTGAAGAACAAGAAAAAATCTGCCTCGGCCCGGATTTGAACCGGGAACGCTATCCATAAGGTTCCAGGTTCAAATCCGGGCTGAGGCAGATTTTTTCTTGTTCTTCAAAAATCATTTGTCCAAAGTAATCGATTTAACATGGAATTTTACAATAATTCGAAATTTAAAAACTCGGACGTTAACATCTTGAAAAAATTAATAAGATTGAACTCAGTTTGATAAAAAAAAAATGCTACATTTATCGCAGTGAAGCCTATAGTATGAAGAACAAAAAAATCTGCTAAGGTCACGGTGGCGTAATTGGTTAACGCTCTACTCATGGATAGCGGCGTCCCCGGTTCGAATCCGGGCTGAGGCAGATATTTTCTTGTTCTTAAAAAACTATATTTATTATAAAATTAATATTTAAATATACATATTACAGCTTACTTTCATAATTAAAGGGACAGAATGTTTTTTTGCATTTTTTTATAACTTTTGTTATTGAAATACTTTTTTTTCATGACGACTTTTCCATGCTTTGTTTTTGCGAAACTTTCAGTAAATGAACAGTCGAACAGTCGCAGTGTTTATCTCGAAATGATAAACGGTTGGTCTCGGGTTTATTTCGCCCGTCGTAGTGGACCGCGATTCCCAGATTTCCCAGAAAAAGCGTTATTTTACTGCTCAGCACTATATCTCAGAATTACGAGCTTTTTGCAGAAAATGAAGAAAATGGTATAACTTTGAATTAGGAAGAACGAGAAATTTCTTCCAAATTTAGGTACACTGTAAACAAGTAAAGTTTTCAACTAAAGAAGTTAATTTTCATCCGAAAAGATAAATTTTCATCCGAAAAGATAAATTTTTATCAGAAAAGATAAATTTTCATTGAAAAGAGCAATTTTCATCCGAAAAGATGCATTTTCATCCGAAAAGATAAATTTTTATCCAAAAATTAAATTTTCATTCGAAAAGATAAATTTTCATCCGAAAAGATAAATTTTTATGAAAAAAATAAATGTTCATCCGAAAAGATAAATTTTCATCCAAAAAGATAAATTTTTATCCAAAAAATAAATTTTCATCCGAAAAGATAAATTTTCAATCAAGAAGATTAATTTTTTTACCAAAAAAGATGAATTCTTTACCAAAAAGGCGAATTTTTATGAAAATATATAAATTTTCATTCAAATAGTTAAATTTTCAGCCAAAAATGATGAATTACAACAAAAAATGTAATAGATAATATTGCGAAGAAAAAATATTTTCATTATAAATGAAAAGACAAATTTATTTTTTACCAAAAAAGACGAATTTTTAATCAAATAGTTGAATTTTCAGAAAAAAAAAGAGAAAAATTATTAATAAAAAACGTATCAGGTAAAATTTCAAATAAAACAGATTTTAATTTTAAATCAAAAGAGAGAAAAAAAGCTTTATTTTACTGATCAGCTCTACATCTCAGAATGAACAGCTTTGTAAAAAATTCACTTTTTTTTTGGTAGAAGATTAATAATTTTAGTTGAAAATTCAACTATTTGGACCTAAATTAACTTTTTTGTTGAAGACTAAACTGTTTTGTAGAAAATTCGTTTTTTTTTTTGCTTTAAAATTCAACAATTTTGTAGAAAATGATACTGTTTGGTGAAAAATTGAACTAATTATTTAAAAATTTAACTATTTTGTTAAAAAATCGTTTCCTTTTTTAAAAATTATTTTTTCAAACTGAAAATTTAACGATTCCATTTTTGGTTGAAACTTTATCTTTTTTATTTGAAAATTCAACTAATTAGTTGAAAATTCATCCTTGTTTATGGAAAAATTTTATTTTTCGGTTTAGAAGTTGATGGCTTTCTGAAACATTTAAGCTTTTAACTTGAAAAATTAACTATGTTGTTGAAAATTCATCTATTTTGTTTCAAATTTGTCTTTTTTAGCTAAATTCAACTTTTTTGCTGGAAAATACATTTTTTTAATGCAAAATACAGCTGTTTTGGATGAAAATTAATTTTTTTGGCTATCAATTAAACTGATTTTTTGAACATTAGTTTTCTGGTTTAAAAATTTATTTGCTATCTGAAAATTTAACTATTTGGAGAAAAATTCAAGTTTTCGGTTGAAAATTAACTTTTTTGTTGAAAATTCATATTTTTGGATTGAAAATAGTCTTTCTGGTTAAATTCAAATGTTTTCAAATAAAAATTAATATATTTTATTGTTGAAATATAAACTATTTTATTTTTTATTGAAAATTCATCCTTTTTTGGTAAAGATTCATAATGTTAGTTTAAAATTTATCTCTTTGGCTAAAAATTCAACTGATTTGTTGGAAAATTATTTTTTTTTTGTTAAAAGTTAATTTTTTAACAGAAAATTTAACTGCTTGGTAAAAAATTCAAGTTTTGAAATTTTTTTTTTCTTTTCTGACTGAAAAATCTTTCTTGGAAAAAAATTCAACTCTTGTTGAAAATTCATCTTTTTGGGTTGAAAATTGATCTTTTCGGTTGAAAATCCATGTCTTTGATTGAAAATTTAATTGTTACGTTAAAGGTTCGTCTTTTTGGCAGAAAATTAATCTTCTTGATTAAATTTAATCTTTTTTTTTGAAAATTCGTCTTTTTGTTTGAAAAATAATTTTTTTCTGTGCAAAATGCAACTGTTTTGGTTGAAAATTATCAATTTGTTTTGGTTAGACATTCAACTATTTTGTTAAAAATTTATCTCTTCGCCTAAAAATTAAACTAATTTGTTGAAAATTAGGTTTTTTGGTTAAAATTTTATTTTTTAAACTAAAAATTTAACTATTTGGTGTAAGATTCAAATGTTGACATTTTGTTTCCTTTCTTGATTGAAAAATATTTCTTGGCAGAAAATTTGTCTTTAAATCAAAAATTGATTTTTTTTGGGTAAAATTTAATTTATTTGTTTGAAAATTAACCTATTATGTTAAAAGCTCGTCTTGTTGGCAAAAAATTAATATTTTTGTTAAATTTCATCTTTTTTGTAGAAAATTCAGCTACTTGGTTAAAAATGCATCGTTTTGAAGAAGAAAAAATTCTAATAATTACTTTTTTATATAATAAACTAAGAAAATTCAATACTCCACTCTTGTTTGAGATTCAAAGATTTTAATTGTAATAGATGTTCAATATTTTTACTAAAACTGGTATCAGACTTGAAAAAGCGTAAAAGCGTTTTCTTTATTCCAAGTATTTTAAGTCATAAAAAAATGAAAAATTTATTGTCTGAAAAAGAAAATTGAAAAAATATTGTAAATAAAATGTCAAATCTATTTATTTCAAAAATAATAGTTTCCAATTATTAGTTTCATTTTTAGTACAATTCCAAAGATTTAAAATTAATACCGAAGAATTTTTTATGTTATCAATAAAACATTATCATTTTTCTTTCACATCTATGCGCCATTGAACTTAAAATAATAAAATTAACAAATTTACAAAAAATTGAACAAATTAAATTTTTCTTTGAAATTGTCACAATTACAAAGCCTCCTCTATGACGAAGTAAAAGCAATTATAAATAGTTAAAAATCATTATTTTATGTCAGTTATTTAAAGGGTGATTATAGTTGTAAATACCAATTTTTTCGAACCCTTTACATTGATCAAAGAATTAATTTCGTACCAAAATAAAAAAAACCGAATTTTGAAAAATAAATATGTTTTTTTTATTCGCTCTACTGTCCGTACGTTTAGACTTGGCAAAAAAGTGACATTATTATAAAAATAGAAAAATTTACTTTTCTAAAATTGATTGTGTGTATTTTTATCAATACTGAAAAAACTTTACACTCGTCTAGAGAAAACTGTGAGGTCTATTTTCTATTTTTCTGTGAAACGTGCCAACTCTATTTTCTTACCAAACGCTACTCAAGCTTAGTGAAAAGCTGCCATAAAGCGTGAAAATATTCACTGAGAAAATGAGTTTGCTAAACCAATTTTATTGTCTCAGAAAAACTGGGTCTATTTATTTACAAAACAGTATTCTAAATATTTTTACCAAAAAAGACGAATTTTTAATCAAATAGTTAAATTTAAAAAAATAGATAAATTTTCAATAAAAACTGTATTAGCTAATATTTCAAATAAAACATATTTTAATTTCAAATTACAAAAGAGAAAAAAAAACTTTATTTTACTGATCAGTTCTACATCTCAGAATTATTTATTTAAAACAAAAATATGACTTTTCTACCACAAAAAAAGATGACTTTTTAACAATACTTGAATTTTCAAAAAAAGAATTAAATTTTCAACAAAATGGAAGAATTTTCAACCCAAAAAGATCAATTCTCATAAAAAATGTGTAATTGTTGATAATACAACCAAAAAATTTCATTTCGTCCAAAAAAATAAATTTTGGAATCAAAAAGACGAATTTTCAACAAATTAAGATTTTTCATTCTTGAAAGAAAAAAAAATTTCACCTACATTGAATCTTCAAGCCAAAAGACGAATTTTCTGTACAAAAATTTAATTTTCAGACAGAAAATATGACTTTTCAGCAAAAAAATTAATTTTCAACAAAATAGTTAAACTTTCAACCAAATAATAAACCTTTATTTATAAAAAAAAGTTAACAAAATATTTCAACTTTTACCCGCGCTGTTGAATTTTCAATCAAAAAAAATTTCAACAATATAGTTAAACTTTCAACCAAAGATTTGTATTTTTAACTAAAAATATGAATCTTCAACAAAAAAATTATTTCTTAAAAAAGTCCCTAAATTTCCAATGAAAATATCTAAATCCTTAAGCAAAGAAGATTAATTTTCAAATTAACAGTTGCATTTTTACTCAAGTAAGGTGAAATTTCTACAAAAAAATGTACCAAAGAAATTTAAATCAAAATGACGAATTTTCAACAACAAAATTTGAATCTTTATCCAGAAAAGATTTTCGTTTGACTTTTCAACATCAAAATATGAGTTTTGAAGCAAAAGTAAATTTTTTAGGAAGATCCGTGCATTTTTAACCCAAAAAGGCAAATTTTCAATTACACAGTTGAATTTTTAATAAAAAAGAATGACTTTTTAACAAAAATGTTGAATTTTCAGGCAAACTGCATTTTTATCCAAGAAACATGAAATTTTCACTAAAAGAGATACATTTTTAAATCAAAAAGACAAATTTTCAAAAAAATAGTTGAATTTTCATCCAAAAAAGATTTAAGTTGACCTTTCAATAACAAAATATGAATTTTAAACAACAAGTAAATTTTCAACAAAACTTGAAAACTTTGAAAAAACTTGAAAAGTTGAATTTTCAAAAGTGAAATTTGTACCAAAATAAATGCATTTGCAAATTAAAAGGACAAATTTTCAAAAAAATAGTTGAATTTTCAACCAAAAAAATATTTCAATTGACTTTTCCACACTAAAATATGAATTTTGAACAAAAAGTAAATTTTCTACTAAAATAATTGAATTTCCCCAAAACAGTTGAAATTTTAACCAAAAAGGATGACTTTTTAACAAAATTGTTGAATTTTTTAAAAACAGTTGAATTTTCAACCAAAGAGGATAACTTTTTGAAAAAATTATTAAACTAATTTTTTTAACTGAAAGTGTAACTTTTATTACAGTTGAATATTCCATAATTTTAGTTAAAAATTCATCTCTTTGATTGAACATTCATTTTTGACTAAAAAATTAATTATAATTTTTGGTTGAAAAATTATCTTTTTTAGTTGAAAATTCGTCTTTTTTGGTAGCAATTAATCTTCTTGGTTAAAATTTAATCTTTTTGGTCAAAAATTCTGTTATTCTAGTTAAATATTCATCATTTAGTTAAAAATTTATTTTTTCGTTTGTTTAAAATTAAACGATTCTAGTTAAATATTTACAATTTTGTTTTGAAAATTCATCACTTTGTTTGAACATGTAACTATTTTGTTGAAATTTAGTTTTTTTTTTGTTTATTGAAAGTTAGTTTTTTTTTGTTTGAAAGTAATATTTTTAATTGAAAATTCAACTTATTTCAATTGAAAATTCCATAGTTGTAGTTAAAAATCCATCTGTTTGGTTAAGCATTAATTTTTTTAACTTGAAATTTAATTATGTAAGTTTTGGTTAACAATTTATCTTTTTTAGTAAAACTTAGTTTTTTGTTTTGAAAATTCAACTATTTCCGTTGAAGATTCATTGTTTTAGTTGAAAACTCTTATGTTAGGTTTAAAATTAATTTTTCAACTAAAAATGTTACTATTCTATTTTCGATTGAAAATTATTATTTTTTTAGTTAAAAATTGAACTATTTGGTTGAAAATTTGTCTTCTTTAATTAAAAATTCAATTGTATTTTTTGGTAGAAAATTAATCTTTTTATTTGAAAATTTATCTTCTTGTTTAAAAATTCATCTTTTTTGTTGAAAATTCAAGTGTCTCAGTTAAATATTCGTCATTTTACATTTTTAACAAAACATCAATTTTCAACACAGAAGATTAATTTTCTATCGAAAAAGACGAATTTTCAAAAAATTGCATAATTTTTTAACTAAATATTTTGAAAAATTAGTCCAAATTTTATGTGGTTAATTTTTAGTTTATATTTTTTTCGTTTTTAAATTGTTTAAATTTGATATTTGAATTTTTAAACTAAAAAGACCAGTTTTTAATTAAAAATGGAGTGGAGTTAAATTTTTATTTGAGAAAATTAATTTTCAATAGAAAAACGAAATTTCTACAAAACAGTTAAATTTTCAATTTAAAAAATTAATTTTGAACCAAAACAAGAAAGAATTCTCAATTAAAATGATGAATCTTCCACCAAAAAATGAACTTTTAAGAAAGTATGTACTTCAATTTTCAATCAAGGAGTTGAATTTTCAACAAAATGCATACATTTTTAACTAAATAGTTGAATTTTCAACAAATTACGTAATTTTATGTGAATAATTTTTAGTTTATATTTTTTCGTTTCTAAAATTTTTGTTATTAAATATTTGTAATTTTAAACTAAAAAAGGTAAGTTTTTAATTAAAAATGGAGTAGTTACATTTTCATTTAAGAGCATTAATTTTCATTAAAAAGATATTTTTCTACAAAACAGTTAAATTTGGTATTAAATAGTTTAATTATCTACTAAATTGTTGAATTTCCAAACTAAAAAGACGAATTTTCTACAGAACAGTTGAATTTTCAACACGAAAATATAGATTTCTAATCCGAAAATATAAATTTTTAATAAAAAAGTTAATTTTCAAGCGCGCATTTGATTTTTCAACAAAATAGTTAAATTTTCGGTTAAAAAGCTAATTTTTAATCAAATATAAAACGAATTTTGAACTAAAATTATGAATTTTTTGAACCTAAAAAGAAGATTTTTCAACAAAAAATGTAAAAATTTATATTTCAACAAAAATAGATTTGAATTTTTAATAAAAAACAGTTGAGTTTAACCAACAAAAACACATTTTTTCACATACTTAAATTCTCCACTAAAATAGATTAATTCTCAACCAGTTACGTTTTTAACCCAAAAATTGATTTTCTATAAAAAATACGTGTTTTCAACAAAATACATCAATTTTCACCGAAATAGTTAAATTTTCAAAAAAATTGTTGAGTTTTCAACACAATACTTTAATTTTAAACCAGATGATAAAATTTTTAACCAAAAATAGTTAGATTTTCTTATTAAATTCTATTACTTCAGTTCCCATTTAAGTGGAAAAAAACGAGAAAAAGAGGGGAATAGGAAAAGGACTGTATATTTCAAAGGATTTCAAGAGGTGTTATCAGATTTTATAGGATTTCAGAAAATTTCAAAGATTTCATAATTTTAAAGGCATTTTGAAAGATTTTACGGAATAAATTAAATTAAATTTCAAGGGACTTTTAGGGATTTCCAAGGATTTCAGGGGATTTTACCGGATTTAAGGGATGCCTAAGATAGCAAAAAAAAAAAAAAATTATAAAGTGTCAAGAGATTTCTGCAGTTTTCAATGGATATTATTTCAAAAGATTTAAAAAGATTGACGAGTTTTTCAGGAATTTCAGAAATTCTCAACAGATTTCAGGGATTCTTAAAGGACTTTAACAGATTTAAAAGCTTTTAAGGTATTTTAAAATATTTGAAAGGATTTCACGCGACTTTGTGTCTACTATTTTTCGAAATTGATGCTACTATTGACACTATTTTAAATTTGTTAAATGGGTCCAAGGTCTGTGTTTGCTAATTTTGTAGATTTGAAGGACATCGTCGACAGCGAAGAAGTTGCTAACGATTTAATTGAGAAACTAAAAACCGAAATATAAATCAATTCTGTAAATGGAGGAAATTTTCCATGAAAATAGAACAAATTCTTTTTAATCGACTTAATGTAGATGCTAATATTAAGGTAAAATTAAAACCAAGTAGCTTAATTTTCTACGAAAATAGTTGAGTTTTCAACCAAAAATCACGACTTTTTAATCAAAATGTAGAATTTTCAAGAAAATAATACAATTTTTAACCAAAGAATACAATTTTTAACCAAAGATTTCAATTTTAAATAAAAAGCAGTTAAATTTTCAAGACAAAAAACCAATTTTCTACAAAACATTTCAATCTTCAACCCGAAATTATGAATTTTTAACAAAAAAGTTAATTTGAAACCAAATAGTGTAAATTTCTACGAAAATAATTGAGTTTTGAACCAAAAAGGATTTTTTTTGTATTTAAAGTGTAGAATTTAACAACAAAATTTTTATTTTTATCAAAAAGCACTTGAATTCGTACAAAAAGACGAATTTTCAATCAAAAAGTTGATTTTTCAACGAAAAAAGTTTTTCCAGTCAAAGAAAGCAAAAGATTTCAACTCAATTGTTGAATTTTCAAACCAAAAAAACAATTTTCTACAAAAGTTTAATTTTCCACCCGAAATTATGAATATTTAACAAAAAATATAATTTTCAACCAAGTAGTCTAATTTTTTATGAAAGTAATAAAGTTTTCGAGTGAAAAGAATGTCTTTTTAACAAAAATTTAGTATTTTCCACCAAATAATAAAATTTTTAATGAAAAAGATGCATTCTCACCGAAAAATGTAATAGTTGATATTTCAGTCAAAAATATTTTTATTTTAAATAAAAAAC